>CATNWA010003021.1:0-18291 GCA_951230385.1 Staurois parvus | reverse complement strand
TGATCATTAGTGTCGGGGTTTGTCATTCATGGGATGTACACTGATCAGTAGTGTCGTGGTGTACATTCATAGATTACATTGATCTTGTAGTGTCGTGTGGTCATTCATAGGATTGTACATTTGATCATCGTAGTGTAGTGGTGTCAATTTCATATGATGTACCTGATCATGTAGTGTCGTGGTGTCATTCATAGGATGTATCACTGATCATGTGGTGTCATTACATATGTGATGTACATTTGATCATGTAGTGATCGGTGAGGTGTCATGTCTAAGGAATGTATCATTGATCATGTTAAGAGTGTTATCGTGAGTGTCATTTCATAAGGCTGTGAACACTGAGTCAGTGTAGATGTCGAGTGGTGTGTCATTCATGGATAGGTGATGTACATCTGATGCATGTAGTGTCGTGGGTGTCTAATCATAGGATGTACACTGATCATTGCGTAGTGGCGTGGTGTCTATTCAATAGGATGTACACTATGATCATGTACGAGTCGATGGTGTCATTTCCATAGGATTGGTACATCTGATCATGTTAGGACGTGGTGTCATGTCAGTATAGGAGTGTAAACGATGTATGTGTGTCCTGACATTTCCTGTTTGTGATTAAAGACTATGAGGCTGAACGTTGCCATCTGCACAGGTTTAATGCATGACCTCTCCCTGTAGTGTTGAGAACCTGACATTTTCTTGTGCAGAAACTACATATCTTCCAACGATCCCGAGCGTCCTTCATTCTAGTGCTACTGCAGCGACCACAAGCAATCAGGATCTGTGACACAGACACACAGCGAGTCAGAGCAATTATCTCACCATGCTGGATAGAATACGTTTTCATCAACATCAGCACGCTTGTACATTTGTAGATGTAACAGAGAGGAAGATGTGAGGAGCCTGGGATTTGGACGCTGTGAGACCTCAACTGGCAGGAAGTTGCCTGTACTAGTTGAATGAGTGACCCAGCTATGCTTGCATGCCGTAGTAATATGACACACTGGAGATCGATCAGCTAGTGACATTACAATGCGCATGCCACAAACACGCATGGTGCTATCCCTCATTTACAAGGAAAGGACATTCAAGACTAGAAAGCGCATAGTCAGATGTGGTATCTCCTGGGTGGCCATCATCGCTGGGGATGCAGCGAATAGGATTTACAGCAAAGACTCCTGAGGGGACCCAACAATAACATAAACACAATACACATAATATTATAAATTGAATATATGAAACCTTTGAGTAGTGAGATATCAGAATTGACACGTGGATGCTCTTCCGCAGTTGCTCAATATATTGCCCCATCCCCCTCACCAGTATTCTCATCTATCTCTTGTATTGGACATCAATCACATTATATACCTTTTCCAATCACACCGTTATACTAATATAAAGAAAGGGGTGTGGAGACTTTGGCTCTAAACTCAAAAAGCATTTTCCCTGAATAATACTTCCACTTGGCAGTGTGGATGAGGTCCTGCTATCTAACTGACACTGGAGCATTGCTGCTACAATTCCCAGGCAAGCGTGGAGCCAATACCAAGAGAGAAATGAGGAAGAATGATGGAGAATGAGGAAGAGCAATGGTAGGTGAGGAAGAATGATGCTAAATTAAGACGAATGATAGAGGGTGAGGAGAGAACATTGGTAGGTGAAGAAGAATGATGGAGGGGAGAGAAGAAGGATGGAGGGTGAGGAAGAACATTGGTAGGTGTAGGGAAGAAGGGATGGAGGGTGAGGAAGAAGGATGGAGGGTGAGGAAGAAGGATGGAGGGTGAGGAAGAAGGATGGAGGGTTGAGGAAGAACAATGGTATGTGAGGAAGAATGATGGAGAATGAGGAAGAGCAATGGTAGGTGAGGAAGAATGATACTAAATTAAGACGAATGATAGTGGGTGAGGAAGAACATTGGTATGTGAGGAAGAACAATGGAGAGTGAGGAAGAACATTGGTATGTGAGGAAGAAACAATGGAGAGTGAGGAAGAACAATGGAGAGTGAGGAAGAACATTGGTATGTGAGGAAAGAACGATGGTAGGTGAGGAAGAACGATGGTAGGTGAGGAAGAAGGATGGAGGGTGAGGAAGAAGGATGGAGGGTGAGGAAGAAGGATGGAGGGTGAGGAAGAAGGGATGGAGGGTGAGGAAGAACAATGGAGGGTGAGGAAGAACAATGGTAGGTGAGGAAGAAGGATGGGAGGGTGAGGAAGAACATTGGTAAATGAGGAAGAACAATGGAGAGTGAGGAAGAATGATGGTAAATTAAGACAAATGATAGAGGGTGAGGAAGAACATTGGTATGTGAGGAAGAACAATGGAGAGTGAGGGAAGAACAATGGAGGGTGAGGAAGAACGATAGAGAGTTGAGGAAGAACGATAGAGAGTGAGGAAGAACAATGGAGAGTGAGGAAGACGATCAATGGTAAATGAAGAAGAACCATAGTAAATGAAGATGAACGATGGTAGGTGAGGAAGAACGATGATAAGTGAGGAAGATCAATGGTAAATGAAGAACAATGGTAGGTGTACCCTCAGTCAGCGGTCAAAACAATGGCTTTACAAATATTTTTTTAATATATAAAAAAACCATTTGATGTCTGTGCCCCCTATGGCTTCCACAGTGGCTTCTCAGTGGTCCCTCAGACCAACCATGGCTAAGCAACAAGCCGTTTCAGACACTCAATGTTTCAGAAAAAAGCAAGATGTAAGTAACCCCGAATACAGGCCACAGGTATGGGGAGGATTATTATTATTACATGGAGTTTATATAGCGCCAAAGGGTTTGCACAGCGCTGTACAATAGAGGGGGGGGACAATACATGAAACAGAACAGCAGTCTGATGGATTGGGGTGAGTGAGTTCCAGAGGATGGGGGAGGGACCTGGAGAAGTCTTGCAGTCGTGCGTGGGAGGAGGAGACCAGGGTAGCAAGATAGAAGGAGGTCTGTGAAGAGCGAAGGGTACGGATAGGGCGGTACCCCTGGGAATCAGGTTGGTGAGGTAGTTAGGGGCAGTGTTGTTGAATGGCTTTGTAGGTCAGAGTGAGTAGTTTGAATTTGATGCGTTGGACGATAGGGAGCCAGTGGAGGGATAGGCAGAGGGGGGTGGAGCCAGTGGAGGGATAGGCAGAGGAGGGTGGAGCCAAGTGGAGGGGATAGGCAGAGGAGGGTGGAGCCAGTGGAGGGATAGGCATAGAGGGGGGGGTGGCAGAGGTGGAGCGGGTGGTGAGGTGGATGAGTCTAGCCGCTGAGTTCAGGATGGTCTGAAGCAGGAGAGCCTGCACTGGGGTAGGCCGTGTGAGGAGGGAGTTGCAGTAGTCGAGGCGTGAGATAATCTCAGGGAGTGTACGAGTAGTTTAGTGGTGTCTGGGGTAAGGAAGGAGCGTATCTTGGCAATGTTGCGAAGGCGGAGTCTGCATGTGTTTGTAAGTGATTTGACACGAGGTTGGAAGGAAAGGTTTGAGTCCAGAATGACGCCAAGGACGCACACATGTGGCCTTCACCCCATTGCTCTGGGTCATATAGCAGAAATGCTCCAACTCTCTCACCATAGAGTGGCTGGAACTGCCTTGGTCTGTACACTTACCATCGTTCTTCCTCACTTACCATCGTTCTTCCTCACTTACCATCGTTCTTCCTCACTTACCATCGTTGTACAGTATATATCTGGTACTGTACATACATCTCTACAGATCTGTCTACATATCTAAGTATTTACATGTCTATAGATCTGTCTATATATCTGGTATTCGTCTAATTTCAGCGAGTTTTTTGATCCCAATAAACAGCCAGGTGAGAGAGAAAACCAGTGTTTTTGTGACAGGACATCACTTTGGTCATTATCAGGACTGTGATCTGGTAGAAATGGTCTGACAATGCCATGTGTGGCCTGCAGTGGATGGTTATTGATACGGAGGATGCTTATTCATTCCTCCTTGTAAAAACTCCTTTGACTCTGCCAGTCAATATACAGGAAAGGCTCCATTACAATCAGCCCAATATATCAAATTCCAAAGAAAAAAAACGTATCGGCTCATGGAATCTCATTGGATCCCACCTTTCGTCTGAAAGCCTCAAAGAGGGGGGGACCACAGAGAGTTCTTATTTCAAATACAGTATTTTGTTGGTTCCCACCTGATCGCCCAAACACGGCTTTAGCATACTCTGGGTGAGTGATGACCAGACTAGTCACAAACTTTCCAAGCCACAAAGGGAAGGCGTTGGGATATTTCTTCACCCAAACCATCAACCGATCCAGGTCCCTTCCATCCCGGTGGAACTGTAAAGACAAACAGATAGATAGATAGATAGATAGACAGATAGACAGATAGACAGATAGACAGATAGACAGATAGACAGATAGATAGATAGACAGATAGATAGATAGACAGATAGATAGATAGATAGATAGATAAAGGGCTGAGGTATATTCCTGGAAACTACAGGCCAGTCAGCCTAACATCAATAGTATGTACATTATTGGAGGGGACGATAAGGGTCATATCACAAGTTTGCTGATGAAAACAATATCATTAGTAGCAACCATCATGAATTGAGATATCAATTAAAATATTTTGTTTTGAAGTTGCCCCAACCACTGAGGATGACGGAGGACATGATCCCATTCGAAAAGATATTGGGGTCTAGTATGGCCCCAAAACATGTCACTTCCGAGATATACAAAATTCTTACTGAATTAAAGGGGCAGGCCCTCCACTGTTCTTAGAGAAGTGGGAAAGGGAACAAAAATGAATGAATCACAGAAAAATAAAATGTTTTAAATGAACACATGGGTGATGAACATGAACTCGGTTGAAATGAATTATAAATGTTTAATGAGATGGTATTTTGACACCGAGTGTTGCACATAGACAACAAGTAGAAGTCTCGCCGCTATGTTGGAGGGGATATGGAGCTAAGGGAACAATGACATATATATGGTGGGATTGTCCAAAAAATACTGGGTTTTTGACAAGATATAAACCAATTTATACAAGAGATACTGGGACAACTATACAGGAGGATCCGTGGGGGTGTTTATTTTAGAAGTCAGAAGTACCAGTGAAGCAGTGTAAATATAGTGCATTATACCATCTAATTAGAGCGACTAAAAGGCCTATTTCCCAAATTTTGGCAGGTACAGGAGCCTCCAACAATGAGGGATTGGCTAGACAGGGTTGAATACATAAACAAGATGGAGGAGTTATATCATATAGATGAAGGTAAAATGGAAAAATTCAGAAAGGAATGGGGAAAATGGTATGACTTCAAGGCATCTGGGAAATATATGGAAGTAGTTGGTGTCCCAGGGATCTGATCTGACGTAGGAGAATTAAAGGGAACATTTTGTAAGACCATAGCAGAAATAGGAAAAAGGGAAAAGATAGGTTGGAGGGAAAGAAACAATAGTAAGAAAAGGAAGAAGGGATTGAAGAGAAGGGTTATAGACTTGGACTGGACTACTGGAAAGAGATGGGAAGAGTTATATGGACTGGGTGAGTTGTAAGGGGGGCTGGTAGAGAAGGGGGGGAGGGTAGGTTGGGATGGAAAACCTCAGTGAAATGTTTGTTTGTTGGATGAAAATGGTATACTGATGTGTTTTTGTAATGAAAAAATGAATAAAAGATATAATAAATAAAAAAGTAGCAACCATCATGGATTTATGAAGCATTGTTCTTGCCGGACCCACAATTTACTTTCTATGATGAGGTGAACTGCAATTTGGATAGAGGAAGGCCGTTAAATCTCAGCGTTTACTGATGATACAAAGCTAAGCAAGGTAATAATTTCACAGCAGAATACAGAAACTTTACAAGAAGACCTCTATAAAATAGAGGGTTGGGCAGCTATATTGCAGATGAGGTTCTGTTATTCGGGATAGATGACCTGAGTTATGGGGAAGAGAGGACCTGAGTTATGGGGAAGAGAGGACCTCAGTTATGGGGAAGAGAAGACCTCAGTTTATGGGGAAGAGAGGACCTCAGTTATGGGGAAGAGAGGACCTCAGTTATGGGGAATAGAGGACCTCAGTTATGGGGAAGAGAGGACCTCAGTTATGGGGAATAGAGGACCTCAGTTATGAGGAATAGAGGACCTCAGTTATGGGGAATAGAGGACCTCAGTTATGGGGGAATAGAGGATCTCATTTATGGAGAATAGAGGATATCATTTATGGGAAATAGAGGATCTCATTTATGGGGAATAGAGGATCTCATTTATGGGGAATAGAGGATCTCATTTATGGGGAATAGAGGACCTCAGTTATGGGGAATAGAGGACCTCATTTATTGGGAATAAAGGATCTCAATCATGGGAATAGAGGACCTCATTTATGGGGAATAGAGGATCTCATTTATGGGGAATAGAGCACCTCAGTTATGGAGAATAGAGGACCTCATTTATGGGGAATAGAGGACCTCAGTTATGGGGAATAGAGGATCTCATTTATGGGGAATAGAGGACCTCAGTTATGGAGAATAGAGGACCTCATTTATGGGGAATAGAGGACCTAGGTTATGGAGAATAGAGGATCTCAATCATGGGGAATAGAGGACCTCATTTATGGGAATAGAGGACCTCATTTATGGGGAATAGAGGACCTCAGTTATGGGGAAGAGAGGACCTCAGTTATGGGGAATAAAGGACCTCATTTATGGAGAATAGAGGACCTCATTTATGGGGAATAGAGGACCTCCAATTTGGGGAATAGAGGACCTCAGTTATGGGGAATAGAGGACCTCAATCATGGGGAATAGAGGACCTAATGTATGGGGAATAGAGGACCTCATTTATGGGGAATAGAGGACCTCAGTCATGGGGAATACAGGACCTCATTTATGGTGGATAGAGGACTTCATATATGGAGGATGGAGACCTAAGTTATGGGAAATAAAGCACATCAGTTTTGTGGGATGGGGGACCTGAGTTATGAGAGATGGAGAAGCTCAGTTATGGAGGATGCAGGCCTTCAGTTATGGTGGCTGGCGGAGCTCAGTTATGGGGATGGAGGACCTTAGTTACAGTGGGGAAAATAATTATTTGATCCCTTTCAGATTTTGTATATTTGCCCACTTACAAAGAAATGGGTCTATAATTTTTATCATAGGTGTATTTTAAATGATAGAGACAGAATATCAAACAAAAATGCAGAACAAAACATGATACCAATGTTATAAATTGAGTTGCAGTTCAGTGGGTAACCCTAGGTTCACACCTAAGCGTTTTCTGCACCGTCTTGAGTTTTACAGAAACGCAGCACAGTCCATTTAACATGATTTCCTATGGGACATGTTCATACCTGTGCATTTTCACCCAGTGCATTTTTTTTAAAGGGTCAGGGAATTTTTTGAACGCAAAACGCGTTTTGCATTTTAAATCTGCCTAGCAACAAGAAAAATATGAAAAAAAAAAAAAGCAAAATGCATCAAAACTGTAGCAAAAAACCGTAGCAACGCAAAACGCAATGCAGAAATGGCTCAAATTCAACCTGAATAGGTGCGAACCTAGCCTTAAATAAGTATTTGATCCCCTACCAACAGACTGGCTATGTTTTCGTGTGGTACACAGATCAGTCCTGTCAATGGAAGAAGGTGCTCCTAATGACAACTCATTATGTGTATAAAAGACACCTGTCCACAGAAGCTCTTCCATCCAAACCTCACCACCATGGGCAAGACCAAAGAGCTGTCAGAGGACGTCAGGGACAGGATGGTAGACCTGCACAAGGCTGGAATGGACTACAAGAACATCAGCAAGAAACTTGGTGATTAGGAGACAACTGTTGGAGCAATTAGTCACAACTGGAAGAAATACTAAATAATATTTGTCCTCAGTCTAGAGCTCCATGCAAGCTTTCGCCTCATGGGGTAAGGATGATCATGAGAAAAATGAGGGATCAGCGCAGAGCGACATGGGGGGGGGGGGGGTTTGTGAAGGATCTCAAGGCAGTTGGAACCACAGTTGCCAAACAAACCATTAGTAACACAATACGGCGTCATGGATTAAAATCCTGCAGCGCCCACAAGGGTCCCCCCTCCTCAAGAATGCACATGTGCAGGCTCATCTGACGTTTGCCAATGAACATATAAATGATTCAGAGAAGGATTAGGAGAAAGCGTTGTGGTCAGATGAGACCAAAATTTAACTCTTTGGCATTAACTCAACTCACCGTGTTTGGAGGAAGATAAATGGTGACTGTGACCCTAAGAACACCATCCCTACAGTCAGGCACGGAGGTGGAAACATTATGCTTTGGGACTGTTTCTCTGCTAATGGTACAAGCTGACTTTGCCGCATTGAGGGGCCAAAGGATGGGGCCATGTATTGTAAAAAGTTGGATGAGAACCTTCTCCCCTCAGCCAGAACACTGAAGATCGGATATGAATGGGACTTCCAGCATGAGAATGACCCAAAAAACATACCGCCAAGGCAACAAAAGAGTGGCTCAAGAAGAAGCATATTAAGGTCATGGAGTGGCCTAGCCAGTCTCCAGACCTTCATCCTATAGAAAATTTATGGAGGAGCTGAAACTTCGAGTTGCCAAGCAACAGCCAAGAAAATTAAGGATTTGGAGAGGATCTGTAAAGAAGAGTGGACCAAATTCCCTCCTGAGATGTGTGCGAACCTGGGGGCCAACTACAAGGAATGTCTTACCTCTGTGCTCGCCAACAAGGATTCCTCCACCAAGTAATAAGCCGTGTTTTGTGTGGGGATCAAATCCTTATTTAATCACTGAACTGCAACTCCATTTATAACATTTGTATCGTGCTTTTTCTGGATGTTCGGTGGATATTCTGTCTCTATCATCTAAAATACACCTATGATAAAAATATAGACACTTCATTTCTCTGTAAGTGGGCAAACGAACAAAATCTGCAGGGGATCAAATAATTATTTTCTCCACTATATGAGGAACAGAGGAGTTCAGTTATGGAGATGGAGGAGCTCAGTTATGGGGACTGGAGGACTTCAGTTATGGAGGATGGAGGACCTCAGTTATGGGGTAAGGAGAACCTCAGTTATGGGGGAAGGAGGACCTCAGTTATGGGGGAAGGAGGACCTCAGTTATGGGGGAAGGAGGACCTCAGTTATGGGGGAAGGAGGACCTCAGTTATGGGGGATGGAGGAGCTCAGTTATGGGGGACGGAGGAACTCAGTTATGGAGGAAGGAGGACCTCAGTTATGGGGGACGGAGGAACTCAGTTATGGGGGAAGGAGGACCTCAGTTATGGGGGATGGAGGAGTTCAGTTATGAGGGCAGGAAGACCTCAGTTATGGGGGATGGAGGAACTCAGTTATGGGGGATGGAGGAGCTCAGTTATGGGGGATGGAGGACCTTAGTTATGGTGGATGTTGGAGCTCAGTTATGGGGGATGGAGGAGCTCAGTTATGGGGGATGGAGGACCTTAGTTATGGGGGATGGAGGAGCTCAGTTATGGGGGATGGAGGCCCTTAGTTATGGGGGAGGGAGGCCCTTAGTTATGGGGGAGGGAGGAGCTCAGTTACATGGAACATTAAAGTTATTCTCCGCAGAGAAGGGACACTTATGAGGGGCTTTGATCGCAGTACACAAATCCTTTGAAGGGGGACATTAGATTGGAAGGGAACTGAAGACGCCACACAATGACGTCAGACGAGAAGAGGTTCTTTACAGTTCGAGTCATAAGGATGTAGACCTTCCTACCACAATCGGTGTCACCAGGGAGGGGAGATAAATGAAAACATTTTTAGATGAGTTTCTTAGTGAACACAATGGACAGGGATATGGAGAGTTGTAGTGACATCACTGGATGCTCTCGTGTCTGCATTCAACTTTACCTTCTATGTGACTATGTGTGACTACGTGCCTGTCATACCCCACCGTTACCATCCCAGGAGAACCTGTCATACCCCACCGTTACCATCCCAGGAGTACCTGGCATACCCCACCGTTACCATCCCAGGAGAACCTGCTACACCCCACCGTTACCATCCCAGGAGAACCTGCTACACCCCACCGTTACCATCCCAGGAGAACCTGCTACACCCCACCGTTACCATCCTAGGAGTACCTGTCATACCCCACCGTTACCATCCCAGGAGAACCTGTCATACCCCACCGTTACCATCCCAGGAGAACCTGCTACACCCCACCATTACCATCCTAGGAGTACCTGTCATACCCCACCGTTACAATCCCAGGAGAACCTGCTACACCCCACCGTTACCATCCCAGGAGAACCTGCTACACCCCACCGTTACCATCCTAGGAGTACCTGTCATACCCCACCGTTACCATCCAGGAGAACCTGCTACACCCCACCATTACCATCCTAGGAGTACCTGTCATACCCCACCGTTACCATCCCAGGAGAACCTGTCATACCCCACCGTTACCATCCCAGGATTACCTGTCATACCCCACCGTTACCATCCCAGGAGAACCTGCTACACCCCACCGTTACCATCCCAGGAGAACCTGCTACACCCCACCGTTACCATCCTAGGAGTACCTGCTACACCCACCGTTACCATCCTAGGAGTACCTGTCATACCCCACCATTACCATCCTAGGAGTACCTGTCATACCCCACCAGTACCATCCTAGGAGTACCTGCTACACCCACCTTTACCATCCTAGGAGTACCTGTCATACCCCACCGGTACCATCCCAGGAGAACCTGCTACACCCCACCATTACCATCCTAGGAGTACCTGTCATACCCCACCGTTACAATCCCAGGAGAACCTGCTACACCCCACCGTTACCATCCCAGGAGAACCTGCTACACCCCACCGTTACCATCCTAGGAGTACCTGTCATACCCCACCGTTACCATCCCAGGAGAACCTGCTACACCCCACCATTACCATCCTAGGAGTACCTGTCATACCCCACCGTTACCATCCCAGGAGAACCTGTCATACCCCACCGTTACCATCCCAGGATTACCTGTCATACCCCACCGTTACCATCCCAGGAGAACCTGCTACACCCCACCGTTACCATCCCAGGAGAACCTGCTACACCCACCGTTACCATCCTAGGAGTACCTGCTACACCCACCGTTACCATCCTAGGAGTACCTGTCATACCCCACCATTACCATCCTAGGAGTACCTGTCATACCCCACCAGTACCATCCTAGGAGTACCTGCTACACCCACCTTTACCATCCTAGGAGTACCTGTCATACCCCACCATTACCATCCTAGGAGCACCCATCATACCCCACCATTACCATCCTAGGAGCACCCGTCATACCCCACCATTACCATCCTAGGAGTACCTGCTACACCCCTCCATTACCATCCTAGGAGTACCTGCTACACCCACCTTTACCATCCTAGGAGTACCTGCTACACCCCACCTTTACTATCCTAGGAGTACCTTCTACACCCCACCATTACCATCCTAGGAGTACCTGTCATACCCCACCATTACCATCCTAGGAGTACCTGTCATACCCCACCATTACCATCCTAGGAGTACCCATCATACCCCACCATTACCCTCCTAGGAGTACCCGTCATGCCCCACTATTACCATCCTAGGAGCACCCGTCATACCCCACCATTACCATCCTAGGAGTACCTGTCATACCCCCCACCATTACCATCCTAGGAGTACCTGTCATACCCCACCATTACCATCCTAGGAGCACCCGTCATACCCCACTATTACCATCCTAGGAGTACCTGTCATACCCCACCATTACCATCCTAGGAGTACCTGTCATACCCCACCATTACCATCCTAGGAGCACCCGTCATACCCCACTATTACCATCCTAGGAGCACCCGTCATACCCGACCTTTACCATCCTAGGAGTACCTGTCATACCCCACTATTACCATCCTAGGAGTACCTGCTACAACCCCACCGTTACCATCCTAGGAGTACCTGTCATACCCCACCATTACCATCCTAGGAGTACCCATCATACCCCACCATTACCCTCCTAGGAGTACCCGTCATGCCCCACTATTACCATCCTAGGAGTACCCGTCATACCCCATCTTTACCATCCTAGGAGTACCCGTCATACCCCACCATTACCATCCTAGGAGCACCCGTCATACCCCACCATTTACCATCCTAGGAGTACCTGTCATACCCCACCATTACCATCCTAGGAGCACCTGTCATACCCCACCGTTACCATCCTAGGAGTACCTGTCATACCCCACTATTACCATCCTAGGAGCACCCGTCATACCCCACTATTACCATCCCAGGAGAACCTGTCATACCCCACCATTACCATCCTAGGAGTACCTGTCATACCCCACCATTACCATCCTAGGAGCACCCGTCATACCCCACTATTACCATCCTAGGAGTACCTGTCATACCCCACCATTACCATCCTAGGAGCACCCCCGTCATACCCCACTATTACCATCCTAGGAGTACCTGTCATACCCCACTATTACCATCCCAGGGAGAACCTGTCATACCCCACTATTACCATCCTAGGAGTACCTGTCATACCCCACCATTACCATCCTAGGAGCACCTGTCATACCCCACCGTTACCATCCTAGGAGCACCCGTCATAACCCACTATTACCATCCTAGGAGTACCTGTCATACCCCATCTTTACCATCCTAGGAGCACCCGTCATACCCCACCATTACCATCCTAGGAGCACCCGTCATACCCGACCTTTACCATCCTAGGAGTACCTGTCATACCCCACTATTACCATCCTAGGAGTACCTGTCATACCCAGCCATACTTTATTATTATTATTATACAGTATTTATATAGCGCTAAAGGGTATGCTCAGCGCTGTACAGTAGCAAGGGGGACAGAACATGAGACAAGACGTAACAATACAATACACGAGGGGTTCGAGGGCCCTGATCCTGGGAGCTTACAATCTATGAGGGAGGGGAAGGTGGCACAGGAGGAGATGGCTGTGGGGGATGGAGTGGAGGGAGGAGTGGAGGAGGTTAGTTGTTAGGTGAGGTCGGGTGTTAGGTGAGGGCGGGTTAGGCTTCCCTGAAGAGGAGGGTTTTCAGGGAGCGCCTGAAGGTGAGGAGAGTAGGTGACAGTCTGATGGATTGGGGAAAGGAATACCAGAGGATGGGGGAAGTCCTGGAGAAGTCCTGCAATCGGGTGTGGGAGGAGGAGTCCAGGGAGCTAGAGAGTAGGAGGTCCTGTGAGGAGCGGAGGGCACGGGTAGGGTAGTATTTGGGTATCAGGTCAGTTATGTAGTTCGGGGCGGCGTTGTGAATGGCTTTGTAAGTCAGAGTTAGCAGTTTGAATTTGATGCATTGGGCAATCGGGAGCCAATGAAGGGATTGGCAGAGGGGGGTGGAGGACACTGAGTGGAGGCCAGTGAAGGGATTGGCAGATGGGGGTGGAGGACACTGAGTGGAGGCCAGTGAAGGGATTGGCAGATGGGGGTGGAGGACACTGAGTGGAGGCCAGTGAAGGGATTGGCAGATGGGGGTGGCAGATGTGGAGCGCTTGGTGAGGTGGATGAGTCTGGCTGCTGAGTTCAGGATAGACTGGAGTGGGATAGCGTTCGTTTGGGTAGGCCGGTGAGGAGGGGGAGTTGCAGTAGTCCAGGCGTGAGATGATGAGGGAGGCCGGTGAGGAGGGAGTTGCAGTAGTCCAGGCGTGAGATGATGAGGGAGGCCAGTGAGGAGGGAGTTGCAGTAGTCCAGGCGTGAGATGATGAGGGAGGCCGGTGAGGAGGGAGTTGCAGTAGTCCAGGCGTGAGATGATGAGGGACGCCGGTGAGAAGGGAGTTGCAGTAGTCCAGGCGTGACATGATGAGGGAGGCCGGTGAGGAGGGAGTTGCAGTAGTCCAGGCGTGAGATGATGAGGGAGGCCGGTGAGGAGGGAGTTGCAGTAGTCCAGGCGTGAGATGATGAGGGAGGCCAGTGAGGAGGGAGTTGCAGTAGTCCAGGCGTGAGATGATGAAGGAGGCCAGTGAGGAGGGAGTTGCAGTAGTCCAGGCGTGAGATGATGAGGGAGTGTACGAGATGTTTGGTGGTGTCTGGGGTGAGGAATGTGCGTATCTCGGAGATGTTGCGGAGTGGGATAGATAGCAGTTGGATGTGGGGTAGGAAGGAGAGGTGGGAGTCCAGGGTGACACCCAGGACTTTGGCGTGTGGGGTGGGAGATGGTGGCGTTGTTAGTGGTGATGGAGAGGATGGGGGGGGGGGCACGGGGTGGGGGGAAGACCAGGAGCTCGGTTTTGGACAGGTTAAGTTTGAGGAAATGGCGCGACATCCAGTCTGTGTTGTTTAGGAGGTGGGCGATGCGGGCAGAGAGTGAGGGGGTGAGGTGGGGCTGGAGAGGTAAATTTGGGTGTCATCGGCATAGAGGTGGTAGTTGAAGCCGTGGGACTGAATAAGTTTGCCAAGGGAGGAGGTGTAGATGGAGAAGAGAAGGGGCCCGAGGACAGAGCCTTGGGGGACCCTGACAGGGAGCGGTAGGGAGGGGGAGGTGGCAGTGTTGTAGGTGACGCTGAAGGAGCGTTGGGAAAGGTAGGAGACATACAGTTCTAAGTGTACCTGTCATTGTAGTAAAAGGATAGACCTCCCCAGTGATGCTATTACAAGGCTGCTGCTAGAGGGAGCTCTAATGATTTGTAGTGTGACCTCAGGAGACTAACAACCATAGAGCTCACATTAAACTTGGAATGAACAAGTGAGCACATGTGTTTTCTGTCTCCTCTTTAAATACAGGTTAGTCACACTTGGTTTATCTTTGTTCAGTTTTGTGTTTGTTCTGACATTCACTTTCTCTGTTTAGTATCCAACATGTTAGTAATGGTGAGTCTCCAACATGAATTGATGCGTTTTTTCATGTGGCCTCGGCTGCCACAACAAAGAAACAAATTATCTGTATAATGGGATCCATTTCTGGTTGTCACATTAAACTGGGAATGAGCAAGTGAGCCCCATGTGTTTTCTGTTCTCCTCTACAGACACTGCAGGCTGCACTCAGATCACCGATAATCCTGCAAAATCATTCTCCGTATATTTGGTTCTAAGAGCAGAAAAAGCAGAACGTCCCGAGCGCAGGATTAATAAAAGAGTGTCAGATTTATTGGTAACGAATATCCGGACTTACATATAAACAGATGTGCAGATCGAGTGCAGAGGGAGATCTGGTGCAAAAACGGAAGGAAAGCAGGCAGCTGAAACACAACAGAGAAGACCTGCCAGAAACAATAGCAAGCAGCAGCATCTGTGGCTGACCCCCATGTCTGCGGCGGGCCCAGCGGCAGCCTGCTATCCATCCTCCTCTGCGGGCCCAGCGGCTGCCTGCTATCCATCCTCCGCTGCGGGCCCAGCGGCTGCCTGCTATCCATCCTCCGCTGCGGGCCCAGCGGCTGCCTGCTATCCATCCTCCGCTGCGGGCCCAGCGGCGGCCTGCTATCCATCCTCCTCTGCGGGCCCAGCGGCGGCCTGCTATCCATCCTCCTCTGCGGGCCCAGCGGCGGCCTGCTATCCATCCTCCGCTGCGGGCCCAGCGGCGGCCTGCTATCCATCCTCCGCTGCGGGCCCAGCGGCGGCCTGCTATCCATCCTCCTCTGCGGGCCCAGCGGCGGCCTGCTATCCATCCTCCGCTGCATACAAGATGCACAATTAGGAATTCATTATGGATATTCATTACCAATAAATCTCACGGAGTCATTCTGGCAATTCTCTGCATGTTACTATGGATCCTTCCCTCATCGAATGTGCCTAGGAGCTGTGGATTCCCACCACCTCCACTTCATGTACCTAGAGCCATCCATCCCATCCATAGTTACTATCATCACCTCTACCAGAGGACTTTCCTTGGAGTTTGTCTTACAGAGCAAAGTACCGTGAGCAATCAGACGCTTACTTTGTTTTTTGCTTTTTCGCAGATCACCTTTGCCCTTTTAGTTATCACTTCAATATTCCAATTGTGGACTTTTACTTCATACAGACTGTGAGCGCTGGGACCTGCTTGTTGTTTTATAGTTCTAAGCGTACCTGTCATTCCAAAGTGTACATATCTAAGAGTATCTACCATACCCCCACCTTACAGATCTAGGAGAACCTGTTACACCTGACTTTACAGTTCTATTAGTACCCATCATAACACAAATGTACACTTCTAAGGTACCTGTCATATCGTTCTAAGAGTACCTGTCATACTCCATACATATCGTTCTAAGAGTACCTGTCATACTCCATACATATCGTTCTAAGAGTACCTGTCATACTCCATACATATCGTTCTAAGAGTACCTGTCATACTCCATACATATCGCTCTAAGGGTACCTGTCATACTCCATACATATCGTTCTAAGAGTACCTGTCATACTCTGAATGTACATTTCTAGGAGTACCAGTCATACCCCAGCCATACAGTTCTAGGAGGACCTGTCATACCAAGTTGTACAGTTTTATGAGTACTTGTTGGCTTTTTCTTACCAACATGTCTTCACCATTAGCTGACCTGGAGCCTATGATAAATCATCTTCTTTCACTTTTTTAAAGTCAAAAGGAGCTTAGTCTAGGAGAGAAATCCTGTTTGGTACACCCACCTTAATGTGAATTAATACTGGATTCAACACAAGAGAGCACCACTGAGGCACCCATGACATTATATGGAGGATCCATTGAGGTGGCCGTGACACAATATTGAGGTCATCCACATTTCGGAGGATCTCAGCCGTCTCTGAATTCTTCCTTCCTGATCAGGAAGGCACAACTGCGCCTATATTTTCTGAGGAAACGTAAAAGATCCCGTCTGTGCTGCAGGATATCGGAGAATTTTTGTGGTCGTTTTATTGAGATCATCCTCACATCTTAGTGTGGTCCAGCAGCTTCCCCCTCAGAGGGTGGTGATCACCTCCCAACCAATCATTGGTGTTCAGCTCTCCACCTTGAGGACATTTACGGAAAACGCTGTGTACAAAGGGCGAGGAGAATCATTAATGAGGCCTCTCACCTGAACCATGGACTGTTCATACTCCTTCCATCCGGCCAACAATACAGCTGTCTCACAGCCGTACAAATACACTGACAAATCGTTTTTTCCCCGTGGATGTGAAAGCATTGACCAGCCAATCATTAGACAATATTACTGATTATTTCATCCATGAATGCACTTCTCATTGCACCAATCATGGGATTACTGTGTATTTTGTTACATTGTTATTTATTGTAAATGGGCCATTTTATGCCCCTCTGGCTGGATGACGGCATGTCATTGGCTCTGTACATGGACTTTACACGAGGACAATAGTTGAATCTAATCTAATAGTGTGGAAACTTCTGGGGAAATCTCTCCTCACAGTAATAAACACATGAATGCTCGGTCCAGAACTGACACCTGAAGCTGGACTGTCTGAACTCCCTTTCACCTCCAGGTACAAACAATGACAGCAGACGTCCTCACCTGGTGGACATGGCCATAGAGCCAGTGACTGGGGGGCCCCGGGAAGTCACGTACAGCCGATTGCAGCTTCTTCCATCTGTACAGGAGAGAAATGGCTTTGAGCAACAGCAGCCCGGCACACAGCAGCCCCACACATTGCACTGATAGCCAGGAAACATGCAGACCCGTCCACAGGACCATGAAGACAGCTCAGAGCTCCTCTCTACTCAGCAAAGCCATATTGGTCCTCTGGACTGTACTATGACACTGCCATAAAGCAGCATTCCAGCTCCTCCCATCATTAACCCGTTTATGACACTGCCACAAAGCAGCATTCCAGCTCCTCCCAACAATCATTGACCCTTTATGACACTGCCTGTCAAGGATTCCCGTTAAAACGATCACCCTGTCACGTGTCCGCCACACGCCACGCCCACAGCGACTAGCTAACCGTGACGCACGCGTGCGGCCGAAGACAGGGTGTAAAGAGGGGGAATAAAGGGATTTACACTTGAATATCTCAAACCGTATATAAGATCAGCCGTGATACCTTTTCACAGCCCGCACTACCAGGAGAAGACCTCTGGCCACCACCAGATGGAGACTCCACTCCAATCCAGCTGGTCGACCACACACTGGCAGATACGATCTTACATACAACCTGGTGCCCTGATTAGAGTTGAGGACCAGCTTAGTAATCACACACCCTTCTAAAGGTCCCTTCAGCTATCCTAGCTTGAACCCCGTGTTGATAACCCTTCCACTGTCCACACACACCCCCACACCAGACGCACCACAAAGGTAGCCTGCCCCACCCACCCAACAGTTTTTCATCCGCAGTAACGGTCCTGTTGAGACACCACACACACACACAGATCTCCGTCTGGCAGATCTGTTACCTTTGCAATCTGCGTGCAATCTGCCCACTCACAGT
>CATNWA010003020.1:0-21661 GCA_951230385.1 Staurois parvus | reverse complement strand
TTTTTTGCAAAGGAAAGTGGTAAAAAAATTTCCGGGAGAGGTCAGAAGCTTATTGAGGTTTTTATGGGAAGCGAAGATTTTCAGTATGTTTTCCAAAGGGGTGAAACCCCAAATATTAATTTAAAGGGTGCCAATACTTTTGTCCACCCTTTTTTTGGGGTTTTGTGTGACATTAGGGCCCAAATTTGCTTTTCTGCCTCTTTTTTATATATTTTTTAAATACATAAAAGGGGGAAATTTAAACATGTGTATAGAAAAACAGTTTTTTAATCCCAATACCTTTTTTGGTGTAAAAATACTTGTTTTTCCGGAAAAAATAAAGGGTTCCCAAACAATTTCGGCCAGGGACGGGATTTGAAAAGGGCCCCTTTTTCGAAATTTTTGAAATGTTTCAGAAAGTTTTTAAAGGGTTTTGGTAGGGTCCCAAATTGGCATAAATTTTGGGAAATATTTTTGAAAGGCCCCTTTTTAAACCAGGTTTTTTAATTTCTAGACGGGTGCCCATCGATGTTTAAAGGGGAAAAGGAAAAGTAAAAAAAAATGAAGCCTTTTAATTGTAGGGTGTTTTCCCCTTTGAGGTTCAAATAGACCCCCCGGGGGAGAGTCACATTAAACTGTATTAAGGCAGAAAATTTTTTGGGGGCCTATGGGTGGGGATTTAAGACCCCCCAATGTGGCTTGAGTGTCACTATGGAAAAAGGGGCCCTTTTTTTAATCTTTTACCCACGTTTGTTTTTTTTAAAGGTGACCCCCCAGGGCTGGGGCTGATCCAAAAAAAAAGGGCTTTATGGTATAAATTGTATTTTTGGGAAAGCCCAAATCCCCAAAATTTTTGATCGAGAATTGTTAGGTAAATTTTTTGCCCCGTGCCTTTTTGTTTTCCCAAAAGAGGGAACTTTTAAATTTATAAATTGTAGTTTTAAATATGGGTGAAGATAGAAATGGGTATTGGATGGCTCAGAAAGAAATATAAAAATGTGTGGTAGATAAACATTTTACGATAGCAATTCGCCCAACCCATGAAATGGGTGTGTTGGAGGACTCTTTACATAGTTTCTGTTATGTTAATTGAGTAATTGGAAAAAGTTGATCTTAAAATGTGTTGCGAGTGGGGAAGATGTTAATTTATTCCCTAAGTATGTAATTTGTTGTTGATGTGGCCCATTGATCAGACATGTGGGAGAATTGATGATGAAATTTTCTGTTTATATGTAGTTTATGGTGGGAATTTGCCTATCCGGCAGCATGAGAGAGTGTGAGCTTCATTTAACGTTTGTACATGGATAATAAGCTAAATGGGGGGGGGGGGTGCGAGAGTAACCTTTTGCAATGCCTAGTGATTGAGAATGATGGGGTCGTCATAGCAACTTATGATGTCATCAGCAGTATAGTCCCTATTTTAATGTGTTGCGTGCGACCTAATTTTTGATACCTCCAAACTCCTCAGTTGTATAACGTATCGCTTCCTGCGCCAATGGTTTCTATGCAGAAAGCACAGATGATAGGTGAGAGAAGGGACACCCTTGCCTTGTACCATTCCGATATCTGGAAAAAAAAATGGGTCAGAGAGTATACCAAATACCAATACCAACTCTAGCACTAGGTCAATGTATAATAAAGCCTTAATTGCATTCTTGAAACGAACCTGTTATTTCATCATTATTCTAGTACCCTAGTTGTAGGTCATGGCCCAATTAGATTCCTGTCAAACGCCTTTTCTGCATCTAATGAGATTAAAGTAGAGATATTGATTGTGTGAAATTTGCCCATTGAGCTACAATTATATGAAGCTACCTGTTGCCGTCTGTGTGCCTTGACGTCCGTTGAAAAATCCAACGTGATTCTGAATTTCATTTAATTTTGGTACGCAATTAATGATCAGAGAAGTCGGTTTGCCGAGTAAGTTTAGGCATAAATTTTTAGTATCAGTATATAAAAGTGATATAGGTCCTAAAGTTGGCTGGTGATGTGGGAGGTTTGCCAGTTATCTGGCAGTGTGATAATAAGGGCTTCTAGTGTTTTCTTTGGATATTTTCAGATGTTGTGAATTAATAACAAATTTATGTAGATATTGGATAAGGGTTGGAGTCAAAGGTTTTGTAATATCCATTGCTATAACCATCAGTCCTGGTGATTTGTTGAGAAGGGAGATCATTAAATATTTATTAATTTCAGAGGTGGTGAAGGGTTGTGATAAGGAGTCTAGTTGTGCTGTGGAGATCTTAAGGAAGTTGGAGTGATTCCAGAAATGTATTGAACTTGGAGTTATCAGTAGCGGAGGTGTAAGCATTACTTGAGAGATTTTTATGTTATATAGTTTGCATAGTATCTGCTAAACAGCATTGGCTATAATCTAGTGGATTTTATAAGTTTTCCCTTAGATGGGTCTTTAGATATGCAATTTTCGATTTATGGATTGAGATATCTCTAAATTGTTTTGCTAAATGTGGTCCTGCTTTATTTGCTTGCATGTATGAATATAAATTTACCTTTTTTTTTATCATAAAGCTCATTTGCTCCATGAGTTGAATCCTTAGTTTTTTCTCTCGTAGAAAGCGTAGCTGAGATAAAATCATTTGGTCTGCTAGGTTTTGTTTGCGTTGTGATTCCAGAGTTTAATTTGCGATAATATGTCCTGTAATTGTTTTAGCTTTCCTTTTTTTTTTATTTTCGTAAGCCCCTAATTTGATGAGTATTCCTCTCATGTATGCCTTTGTGTGTATTCCACAGGACAAAATCATCGACCTCTGAATTGTTATTGATATGGAAATAGGAGAGTAATTCCTTCTCTATTTGAGATTTAATAATGTTGGTTTTGTAATTAGGGCTGAGTTTAGTCTCTATACAGAGAGGTTGTTGGGGTATGGTGTTGTAAACATTTCTGATGTGAGCGAGGCATGGTCTGACCATGTGATGGAGCCAATATTCGGTTCTAGATATTTTCTGTAAAGATCTTTTATCTGTTAAAAATAAATCAATCCGTTGAGTATATAATTTTGGGAGTGAGAAAAGTATGTATAAAGTCTTTTTTTTGTCACCATGGAGACATCTCCATGTATCATATAGATCTTCTGATTCTATAAATGATGTTAGAGTATGTGATTGTCTGCATAGTTTGTTAGTGAGTCTAGGTTTGTATCTATTTACCTCATTAAAATCTCCGCAAATGATTAAAGCTCCTTGTCTTAGTAGTTTAATTTTGTTTGATAAGCTTTGGAAGAAGGTTTTATGTCCTTTGATTGGTGCATATACACTTACCAGTGTATTAAGAAATTGTCGATATGTGCAACTAAGATAATATAATCTACCTTGTGGGTTCTGATAATATTGATTGTGAAATTGTATAGCAATTGTGTCTTTTTATTGCAATCATTACTCCTTTGTTTTTTTTTTTTAGCATTTGCAAAAAAGTATTGTGTGAATTTCCTCTATGTTTTGCATGTAGGATGGGGTTAATTTTTTTTAAAATGTTGTTTCTTGTACACACAATATAATATCACAGCTGGTTTTTAAAGATTCTCTCCATAGAGATTTGCGTTTGTAAGGGCTATTAAGTCCTTTAACATTAAAGGACGTTATGATGACCATCTTTTTGGGTTTTATATAAACTGCTCTAAAGTAGCTAGTATTGTAGTTATAAGTTGTAGGTACCAAGCACAGCACTTGATCATCCCTCATCATGCTCTGAAGGGTATCTGGTTTTTGAGATGTATTCTTCAATAGAAATGTTATCTGAATATGAAGATAAGGAGAATGTAATAAGCATAGTAAGAAAATATAAAAGAGTAAGAAGTATAAGAAAACATCAACAAAACAAAAACTTGTATGAGTGTGCAATAGCAGACTCATTTATCTGGTGGAGTGTGTGGTATAATACCTGAGCAGTATAGGGGGCTAACTCTTCCCTGCTAATAGCGGAAGTAGGCACTGAGACAAATCCCAATAGGAAAAAGATAAAAGAGACCAAAAGTCCCATGTTCTGGTTGTCGGGATTGTAACCCAGTCAGAGTGCGTATATTTTGGTGTGCGTTTCTTTACGCATATATTGCGGCTCTGCTGGTATAGCGATATTCCATGATGCCAAAAACTTTTTTATCCCATCATCATGAGTCAGAATTGGATTCATTTCCCTTGAAAAGTTGGCTAAGATTTTTTTCGTGGGATATCCCCACTGATATCTTATTTATGGTGTTTATTAGAGCTGATGTGATGCGTTTGAATTCTTTGCGTTTTTGTGCGGTAACTCAGCTGATATGTCCGAAAATATAGCAAATTTTTCATATGGAGCTGGAAGTGTTTTTAAGTTTTCTCATAGCTATCCTTAGCATGAAAAAAATGTATTCTGGCAGATGTTTAGGTTTCATCAGTCTATATGTGTTCTATCAATAATGAGCTCAGATTGTGACGTGTTTGGTAGAAGTGTTTTCAGTAAGTCTCCCCAGGTAGATGGATAACTCTGGTGGAGTGACTGATTCAGGGATCCCTCTGATTTTAACGTTATTCCTCTTTGTGCGGTCTTCCATGTCAGCCATTTTTTCTTTCATTTTTTATGATTTCTTGTGATTGTGTCTCATAAGCATCTATCAAGGAATTGTGTGCTACAACACAATCCTGAATTTTCCTTTCTGCTGCATCTGTACATTTTTCAATTGGGTGACTTGTGTTTGAATAAAATGTACAGATTTTTGAAGATCAGATTGTATGTCTTTATGAAGGGAAACAATAGCATCTGTTTTCAGTGTAATGGCTGTGACAGGAGAGTCTGAAGCTAACAGCTCTGCCATTAAATGTATTGCTTCAGTCAGATCTGTTGTTTCAGCAGAAGTGTGAATTGTTTTCTTTTTACTTACAGGAGCCTTTGTACATGGTGATGGGAGGGGAGATGAAGCTGGTCTCTTGCTCTTTTCTTTCACTGGTGACAGAGGATCAGCTATATATCTGTATCAGAGGCTGATGAGGATAATGATGTGTCTTCCTGTTGCAGCTCTGACAGTTCCTGTGTGTTAGAGCCGGCACCATCTTGCCTGTCTGTTGTGTGAGGCTGTGAGAAGAACTCTGTGAGTTTCTTTGGTCCTTTAGTGATTTTCTTCCCCTTTGTCATTGCGGGTGGTAAGCGTTACTGGTCTGAGGTCTGTCGCTGTTATCGGCTATCTCTGATGCCTGATGTCGTTTCGGGTTGCTATTACAGCAGGGTTTGTGAGGAGCTCCTGTCTCAGGCAGCCATCTTCCTGTGCGGCTCGGACACGCCCCCGCTCCCAGTACTATTTTATCCCCACATAATTTCATGCTCATTCAGCCTGATCTAAAAGCAGCAATTAAACAAGCTTCACTTTCATATGCCCGTCTGAGAGGTTATCCTTAAGGAAGCATGAGGATTTCTTGTGGCATGAGGACAAGATCTTCGTTCCCCAAGAAGTCAGGCCACAAATATTTAAGATATGCCACGACCACTTGCTTGCAGGTCACTTCGGGGTATGGAAAACAACTGAACTTGTCCAAAGATCCTTTTGGTGGCCCAACCTGAGACAGGACTGTTATGTTAACTCCTGTGCAACTTCTCTACGCAATAAGGGCAGCCATACCAGAGCCTGGGGCTTGCTGATACCCCTGCCAGTTCCTGAACAGCCTTGGAAGATGATTTATATGGACTTCATTGTGGATCTACCTCCCTCTGAGGGATTCACCACCATCCTGGTGGTAGTGGATAGACTGTCCAAAATGGCTCACTTCCTGCCCATGGTGGGTATTCCTTCCGCTACTGAAACTGCTCAAACATTTATTAAGGAGATAGTAAGACTACACGGGATACCCAATAATATAGTTTCTGACAGGGGAGTACAATTTACGTCCAAATTTTGGAGATCTCTGTGCAAAACCCTGAATATCAAGGTATGTCTCTCTTCTGCTTATCATTCACAGAGTAATGGGCAAACAGAGAGGACTAACCAAACTTTGGAGCAATACCTAAGATGCTTCTCCACTTTCTCTCAGGATAACTGGGCATCTCTTCTTCCCTGTGCAGAATTCGCCTACAACAACTCTGTCCATGCTTCCACCAACCAGTCCCCTTTCTGAGCAAATTACGGTTTTCACCCTTCCTTCATTCCGGATGCCATTTCAGAAGCATCAGTACCTGCAGTCCAGGATAGGTTAACTTTCATACAATCCAATTACCAGATACTCCAGAGGACCATGCAAAAAGCTCAGGAGGATTACAAGAAACAGTTTGATAAAAGGAGGAGAGGTAACCCTGGGTGGAAAGTGGGCGACAAAGTGTGGCTTGCTACAACTAATCTCAAACTTGCTTGCCCTTCACAAAAACTAGGTCCCAGGTTCATTGGACCCTTTAAAATCAAAAGGGAGATTAACCCTGTGACCTTCGAACTGGACTTACCCGACTCTTATAATATTCACCCAGTCTTCCATGTTTCCCTACTCAAACCAGCCGTAATGTGCCCTATCCCTGGAAGAGAGGAACCACCCCCACCGCCAGTCGCGGTAGGGGAAAACATCAAATTTGAAGTTGAAACCATCTTGGATGGTCAGAAAAAGGGGAGACAGATTCAATATCTGGTTAAATGGAAAGGGTATCCACCGGAGGATAGTTCCTGGGAACCAGCAAGAAATGTGCATGCTCCTAAACTGCTTCAAGAATTTTTTAACAGATTCCCTGAAAAGCGAGCCCGCCTGGGCATCCGAAGGCTGCCACTTGGGGGAGGGCACTGTCAGAGGAAAAGACGAGGAAGCCCGGGCAAATGCACCAATGCGCAATATGACCACTCCAATTCACACAAAGAAGTGCGCATGTGCATAGGCAGGCGACCTGTAATAAAATATTCCTGTGCACGAAAACGCACCAGCGCACGCAGGGTGCACTAATTGCTGACACTCAGTGGCCTTTATAAGGACTGCAGCTCTGCTCAGTGGTTGCTGGATTATCGTCGGTGCCTCCCGTTCCTGTGTTTCTTAGTTCCTGAGTTTCCTGTTGACTTCCTGTTACTGACCTGGCTTGATCCTGACCTTGTTCCTGTCTGATGCTCCGTGTATGACCCTGGCTTGATCCTGACCTTGCTCCTGTCTGCTGCTCCGTGTATGACCACGGCTTGATCCTGTCCTTGCTCCTGTCTGCTACTACCCTGTGTATGACCCTGGCTTGATCCTGACGTTGCTCCTGGCTGCTGTTCTATATTAATCCTGGCTCTGGCTACTGACTATTCTACCCATCCTTCGGGATGCACATGTTCTCTGGAGAAACGCATCCTGCAACTGGAGCACCCACGGGTTCCATATCATCAGGCATTTCCAAGCAGCAACATCAATGGCAACCCGTGCTTCTTTGGGAACTGCACCTCCTGTTTCCACCTCCAGGGGCGCACTGCACATAGCCATAAGGGTAGCCCTCTCTCTACTACAGCCTCCAGTCAGGTACGTGACAATAGGAAAGCTTCCAAAGCCTTTAAGAATAAGAGAGGATTGGAATTCTTTTGAGCACTTGTTAGATAAATGGGGAGATGGGAAACACGGAACTTCTAAAATATATAAGACTCTCACTGAAATAAACGCAGATATAAGTTCTCCATATATAGAAAAATGAGAAAGAGAAATAGGAGTTACAATAGATGTGGAAAAACAGAGGAAAATGTATAGAATAATCCATGGAAATATAAATATGCAGGAGGTAGAAATGAATTATAAGTGTTTGGCAAGATGGTATATCACACCGAGTGTGGCACATAGATTGAGTGGAGATAATTCACCTGTATGTTGGTGTAGATGTGGAAGTAATGGCACAATGTATCACATGTGGTGGGAGTGTTCTAAAATACAAGAGTATTGGGGGAAAATAGTAAGCTTGATTCAAAAAATTACAGAGGTTAATATTCTAGTAGACCCAGAGATTTGCCTTTTTCACAGTACTAAGCTTTCAGTTAAAAAATACAAAGAATCTGGTTTATTGTACTATTTGAATGCAGCAATGGGACTGATACCCACGTATTGGAGGAGACAGGAGGTGCCAAAAATAAAAGACTGGGTGGATAGGGTAAATCAAATATGTAAATTGGAGGAACTTTATCATTTGAATGAAGACAAGATGGAGAGTCACCATACAAGATGGAACAAATGGGAGAAATTCAAAAAGTCAAGGCTAGCCTTAGAGGTTATGGGGGATTAACATAGAATAATATGGAAACATATTTTGTTCTTCTTTTATAGGGATTACAATCTCCAGAAATGAACAGGAAAATGCAGAGCAGAAGGGGTCAGGGATTGGATGTTATTATGAAGGCAGCGGGGGAGGGGGGATATCTTCTCCCGCAGCTTGTAAAAGCAATCCTGCAGCCAAATCAGCCACTAGCATTGCTTTTACATGAAAGTCGATCACCAGCTGAAAAAACGATACCAGGATGATGCCTGCAGCTGTAGGCATCACCCTGGTATAACCACTCAAAGTCCAGTGATGTACCAGTATATGCAATGTTCTTTTTTTTTTTTATGCAGCCTGTGGGCTGAATGAAAAAAAGAGAAGAAATCTCTGCCAGAGAAAGTGTGTGGTATGCCCACCATTAGAATATACCGCTCTGCATCCACCCACTTTGAATGGTGGGCACACATGAAATGTGCCAAAAAATATTATAAAATATATATGACGAAGCATAGGGGCCATCCACCCACTGGCTACCCCAGGCCCCCATGCTTCAGCATATATGCTCTTTTTTAACTGCGGATGAAAAATCTCATGCAACAGCACTGTCCAATTTTGATAATAATGGGGGATTTTAACTACCCGGAAATTGACTGGAGTAATGGTACTGCAGGAACAGTTAAAGGGCAAAAATGGTTAAACCTACTATAGGACAATTTTATGGTACAGGTCATAGAAGCCCCTACTAAGAATGATGCTCTGCTGGGCCTGGTAATCTCAAACCATGCAGAGCTTGTTATGAATGTTTATATAAAAGAACATCTGGGTAGCAGTGACCATAACATGATTTCATTTATTGTTAGCTGTAAACAGCGAGCACATACGGGAAAAATAAAACCGCTCGATTTTAAGAGAGCTAATTTTCCAAGGCAGAGAGCTGCTCTCCAAGACTTAGACTGGGAGGGAATATTGGCTTCGATGAACACAACACAGAAATGGGAGTTCTTCAAAAGGACTGTATGTGAACACACTGCAAAATATATTCCCATGGGCAACAAATTTAAAAGGCTAAAATCAAACCTATGTGGCTTACGGCCAAAGTTAAAAAAGCTATAGATAATAAGGAAAGAGCTTTTATTAAGTATAAAAATGAAGGAACGCTACCATTGTTTAAACATTACAAAGAATATAACAGAATATGCAAAAAGGAAATAAAGACCGCAAAAATTGAAAATGAATGACAGATTGCAAAAGATAGCAGGACCAACCCCAAAAAATTCTTCAAATATATTATTAGTAAAACAGTCCGGGCCAAGCATGTAGGCCCTGCACAAAATAATCTAGAGTGGGTGACTGGGGACAAAGAGAAGGCAAATTTATTAAATCCCTTCTTCATTTCTGTTTATACAAAGGAGCATGGTGGAGCTCTTGTCCATAATGGGCATGGTACTGACACAGCTCCAGTTGATCCACATTGGCTCACAATTGATATGATCCAAAAATATTTAGACAGTATAAAGGTGAATAAAGCACCTGGACCGGAAGGCGTACACCCAGGGGTCCTTAAAGAATTGATCTTTAATTTCAAAGCCATTGTTTCTAATTTTTAGGGACTCTTTAATGACTGGCATAGTACCACTGGATTGGCGTAAGGCCAATGTGGTGCCAATATTTAAAAAGGGGTCAAAATCTTTACCAAGTAATTATACACCTGTTAATTTAACTTCTATAGTTGGGAAGATACTGGAGAGTTTAATAAAAGACCACATAGATGAGTTCTTGCAGGAAAAAAATATTTTAGGCAATAGACAGTATGGATTCATGAAAGACAGAAGTTGTCAAGCAAATCTGATTTCTTTTTATGAGGAAGTGAGCAAAACCTTGGACAGAGGGGTGGCGATGGACGTCGTATACTAGGATTTTGCAAAAGCATTTGACACAGTTCACCACACATGGCTAATGTGTAAGGTAAAGTCTACGGGCTTGGAAAAATCTGTATGTAAATGGATAGAAAACTGGCTAAAAGATTATATTCAAAGAGTAGTGGTTAATGATTCATGCTCTGAATGGTCTAGGGTTGTCAGTGGTATACCCCAAGGTTCAGGGTTGGGACCCTTACCTTTTAATATATATTTATAAACGATATAGGGTCTGATATTAAAAATCCCATTTCAATCTTTGCAGATGACACCAAGCTGTGCAGTGGAATAACGTCCTTACAGGATATCTTCAACTTATAAACCAACCTCAATGACCTGTTTAATTGGGCAACTACTGTATGTGGCAAATGAGGTTTAATGTTGATAAATGTAAGGTTATGCACTTGGGGGCTAAGAATATGCATGCATCATACATACTAGGGGGAGTACAACTGGTGGAATCAATGGTGGAAAAGGATCTGGGAGTTCTGGTAGATCACAAGCTTAATAATGGCATGCAATGGCAAGCTGCAATTTCTAAAGCGAGCAAAATCCTCTCTTGTATTAAAAGAGGTATAGACTCCAGAGAGAGACATACCATATTACCCCTGTACAAAGCAATTAGTACCGCCTCATCTGGAATATGCAGTTCAGTTTTGGGCACCAATTCACAAAAGGAACATTGGGGAACTGGAGAAAGTACAGAGAAGGGCAACCAAACTGATAAGAGGCATGGAGGAGCTCAGCTATGAGGAAAGATTAGAGGAACTGAATTTATTCTCTCTTGAGAAGGCAAGATTAAGGGGGGATATGATCAACATGTATAAATACATCAGTGGTTCATACAGTGAACTCGGTGTAGAGCTATTTACCCTGAGATCATCACAGAGGACAAGGTTGGCACTCTTTACGTCTGGAGGAAAATAAATTTAATCTCCAAACACGGAAAGGTTTCTTCACAGTAAGAGCTGTGAAAATGAGGAATAGACTCCCTCAAGAGTTGGTTCTGGCCAGCTCAGTGGATTGCTTTAAAAAAGGTCTGGATTCTCTCTCCGATACACAGAATATAACTGGATACTAACATTTATAAGTAAAGTTGATCCAGGGAATATCCGATTGCTTCTCGAGGGATCAGGAAGGAAATTTTTCCCTTGTAGGTGCAAATTGGATCATGCTTTGCTGTGTTTTTTTTTGCCTTCCTTTGGATCAACTGTGGGTATAGGATTATAACTTTTTTTTTTTAATGGTTGAACTGGATGGACTTTTGTCTTTTTTCAGCCAGACTAACTATGTAACTATGTAAGGTGTATCAGCATCTTGCACCGAGCACCATTTTAGGTCAGCTATTGGCTTTGGCTATCCTATTACAATATTCTTTGTCCGATGATTCCCTCAAATGTACCTTTGTTCGGGGAGTTACTCTTCTAATGCACCTTGTATTAAACCATCTTTTTCTTAATGAGGCTTCAACCTCGTGCTTGCTGTTCTGCATAGATCGCCATTTGTAAGCTTCAAAAACATTCACTTGCTAACACAGTTTCAGAAGGTTGCCCTTCTGATGGCAATAACTTTGTGTGACTGTGTTTTCTGCCTAAGGTGGTCTTCTCCTTCCATCTTTTTCATGAGATTGTGTGCCCTTCCCTTTGTCTAGCTCCGGTCTATCCCCAGGGGTTTTCTTACATATTCTTTAAGTTGTTATGTAGTTAGTCAGGTTGAAAAAAGACACAAGTCCATCTAGTTAAACAAATGAAAAAAAATATATATATACCTTTATGCAGGAGTGGATCTGATATTGCCAGTTGGATATGAGGACATCACAGACTGCATCCATTCAACAAAAATATTTAAATATATATATATATATATATATATATATATATATATATATATATATATATATATATTATATATATATATATATATATATATATATATATACACACTATATTGCCAAAAGTATTGGGACACCTGCCTTTACACGCACATTAACTTTAATGGCATCCTAGTCTTAGTCCATAGGGTTCGATATTGAGTCGGCCCACCCTTTGCAGCTATAACAGCTTCAACTCTTCTGGGAAGGCTATACACAAGGTTTAGGAGTGTGTCTATGGGAATGTTTGACCATTCTTCCAGAAGTGCAATTGTGAGGTCAGGCACCACTCTAATTCATCCCAAAGGTGTTCTATTGTTTGTGCACTGGTGCACAGTCATGTTGGAACAGGAAGGGGCTATCCCCAAGCAGTTCTCACAAAGTTAGGGGGAATCAAATTGTCCAAAATGTCTCAGTATGCTGAAACCTTAAGAGTTCCTTTAACTGGAACTAAGTGGCCAAGCCCAAACCCTGAAAAACATATCCACACCATTATCCCCTCTCTACCAAACTTTACACTTGGCACAATGCAGTCAGGCAAGTACTGTTCTCCTGGTAACCGCCAAACCCAGACGTGTCCATTGGATTGCCAGACAGAGAAGCGTGATTGGTCGCTCCAAAGAACATGTCTCCACTGCTCTAGAGTGCAGTGGCGGTGTTCTTTACAGCACTCTGTATCCGACGCTTTGCATTGCACTTGGTGATGTAAGACTTGGATGCAGCTGCTTGGCCATGGAAACCCATTCCATGAAGCTCTGTACACCCTGTGGTGCTAATCTGAAGGCCACAAAAGTTTGGAGGTCTTTACCTATTGATTCTGCAGACAGTTGGCGACTTCTGCACACTGTGCGCTTCAGCATGTGCTGACCCCGCTCTGTCATTTTACATGGCCTACAACTTCATGGATGAGTTGCTGTTGTTTTCAGTTGCTTCCACTTTGTTATAATACCACTAACAGTTGACCGTGGAATATTTAGTAGCAAGGACATTTCACAGATGGACTTATTGCACAGGGGGTAACAGCACCACACTTGAATTCACTGAACTCCTGAAAGCGACCCTTGCTTTCACAAATGTTTGTAGAAGCAGTCTGCATTTCTAGGTGCTTGATTTTATACACCTGCGGCCGTGTATAAGGAGGCAATTGGAACACCTGAATCCAATGATTTGGAGGGGTGTCCCAATACTTTTGGCAATATAGTGTGTTTGTGTGTATGTGTGTGTGTATGTATATATATATATATATATATATATATACAGTGCTCAGCATAAATGAGTACACCCCTTTTGAAAGTACGATTTTAATCAATATCTCAATGAACACAAGAACAGTTTTCAACAATTGACAAAACTGAGTTTTATAGAACATTTGTTTAGCTCATTACACAAACGTAAGGTTAATAATATGATTTAGCGTACACAATCTTCAGTTTCACTCAAATTAGTTTACGCAGAAAAAAATACACCCCACAACAAAAACTACTACATCTAGTATTTTGTATGACCTCCATGACTTGTAAGGACAGCACCAAGTCTTCTAGGCATGGAATGAACAAATTGGCGAAATATTGCAACATCTATCTTTTTCCATTCTTCAAGAACGACCTCTTTTAGAGCCTGGATGCTGGACGGAGAGTGATGCTCAACTTTTCTCTTCAGAATTCCCTATAGGTGTTCTAGTGAGTTCAGATCAGGAGACATACTTAGCCACTGAATCACATTCCTCTGTTCTTCAGAAATGAAACAGTGGCCTTAGATGTGTTTTTTGGATCATTGTCATGTTGGAAAAGTGCACGATGACCAAGGGCACGGAGTGATGGTAGTACCTTCTCTTTCAATATAGAGCAGTACATCTGTGAATTCATGATACCATCAATAAAATGCAGTTCCCCAACAACGGCAGCATCCATGGAGCCCCACAGAAGGACACTGCCACCACCATGTTTCACTGTAGGCACCATGAATTTTTCTTTGTGCAACTTACCTTTGCGACGCCATACAGTTTTGAAGCCATCAGCTCCAAAAACATTTATTTTGGTCTCATCACTCCAGAGTACAGAGTTCCAGTCATCTTCTTTTTCAGCATGGGCCCTCTCAAATTCTAGGTGGGCTTTTTTGTTCATGGGCTTTAGGAGAGGCTTCCTTCATGGATGACATGCATGTCATTCCTCTGCAGTGTACGCCATACTGTGCCATGGGAAACAACCTTCCCGGTTTTGTTTTTTACTTCTTTAGCTAACTGCAGTGAATTTGCATGGTGATTTTTTTCAACCCTTCTCAACAGAAGACATTCCATTTGAGGTGTTAACTTCCGTGGATGGCCTGAACGTCTCTGTGAGATGGTTGCAGTTCCACCTTTGTTAAATTTTTGTATCACTTTTGCTACAGTTCTGACTGATAAGTAAAGCTTTGCTGATCTTCTAGTAGCCTCCACTTTTCTTGCGTAAAGAAATTATTTTCTTTCTCAGGTCTTGTGACATTTCTCTTCCATGTGGTACCATTACTGACAGTATGAAATGGGAAGGGGTTCTCTTTGTTAGGTAGTGCCCTTTTATAATAAACTGGCTGCTGGACACCTGTTTAATAAATAATTAGACTCAGCCGTTGTTGAATTTCTTTTAATTAGGATTTTGTTGCTTTGCTCCTAAGACTGTCATTGGGGTGTATTAATTTTTGCAACATGGTCTTGAATTAATATATTAGAAAAAATGCTTTTCTGTGTGTGCAAATTAACAAATCTTGTTTGCAATAAATAACCTGCATTTTGTGAGAGTATTTTGTAGTATAGTGTCCCATAGAAAATGATTCTGAAAGGAAAGTAAAGGTTATCTGACAAATCTGTTTGGGTATACTCATTTATGCTGAGCACTGTGTGTGTGTTTATGCGTGTGTGTGTGTGTGTATATATATATATATATATATATATATTATATATTATATATATATATATATATAAACTCATACTTCTTGTCACCATTAACTCTTTGGTCTTCCAACATAATTTAAAACATCCAATGGAAAAAAACTTTACAATCATTTGAATAAACGCAATTGAATACAATTTTACAAATACCATATTTTTAGCAACTTCACCCAAAGCTGGTATTCACACAGTGATAGATATTTAGCATTTTTCCATAATGATTTTGAAACTATAAATAAGTAAATATATCCTTTGCTTAGTGCGTACCCAAAACGTGAAAACACTACTGGACCACAAATACAAAAACAAAAAGTAGGTGCACTGGCTCTTTAAATAAAACTAATCTTAACCACTACTCACCCAAAAAGTTATGGAACACTAAAGATGTGTGCGTAAATTATGACATATATTTCAAATCCAGGAGTGAAATCAACGCATATGATGCAAACAATTAATAGTGCAAGTCCCATAATGAATCCTGTAATAAACAAATGTCAAATTTTGTGGAAGGAATGAAGTGCCCGAAACAATATTGCAAACTAGTATGTATCTCACAGTGTTCCACATTTGCTCACAAGCTCCCAACCAGATGATTTGGATCTCTCTTTCTGAAGATATCATAGCTATGTGGTAGCCAGGCAAAAATGATCTCTTTCTATGAGATCTAAATCAACTGAAAGTGTGGGTAAACCCTTCTGGCATGGCAAAGCATGTCTTGAAAATCTGAGTATTTTGACAGGAAGCACTGTATTATGAGGTTTAAGAGATGGACCAGGCAAGGTCATATGTGAGGTTACCCAGGTGAAACCCAAAAGCATTTTCACACACCACCTTGCCCTTTTCAGCTGGAATAGGGTAGGCCACTACTCAACCCGGGTCTGGGGAAATGTCAGTATCTCTAGCCTGGTGTGGTTACTTTTCCTCAGTCATGCCAGCTGCAGCATTGCATGGCAGCATGTTGCCTAGATGCTGATTAGGAATCATTTGTGGAAGCCTGGTATTCCTGATATTGAGGAGGACACTGAGGATGAGGCCAATGAGGAGAAGGGAGTTGACGTTATAAAGCTGAATTCAGCTTCCATCAAACAATGAGGTTTCCAGGGAACATATGGTTCACCAAGTGTGCAATGAACAATATACTATGTAGCATTGCTGCCCTTCCAAGACAAGATGTCTGTGGTCATGTGTTTTCTATTGAATGACAAAATAATTCTGCTGACTCCCCAGTTTATGGGCCTATAGTTGGATTTGTGGAGAAGAAGGAAGAGGTGATGATGGCACGTTAGTAACGCTGGTAAACAACTGGCGAATCTGTGTGTAGCACTACCCCCTTAGGAGTCACTGAGTTATTTTAGGGCTCCTTGTCGCTCTGGACCCCTCTCTGAAAGCCCAGCCCCTGCAGAAACCACAAGATTCCTTTAACCAGAGTAAATTAACACCAGAAAGTAAACTCACACACAGAAGAGAGTAAACTGATATGAGCCTTATATTAAACTTCAATGTAAACTTGGTTGAACATTACAGACTGATATTGATACTTGGAATGGCAATAATTACTCTTAGCAACTCTAAGCAAAGAAGTAACACATATAGCAGAAATTCAATCAATGTTAGCAGGCCTGATTTTTAGAAATTAACCCAATGCCTCCGACCTGAGGCGATGGCAACCCCAATGAGTAATAAGAACTAGCAACAATGGGACTAGCTCCCTTTGGGCCCTCAGAGTCTGACGGCAAGGTTTAAATATGAGGTAAAAGAGCTCTTTGACCAGGATAGCCAATTTTCTTTCAAGTGCACTGAGGGCTCTTTTGTGCGCTCTCTGGGGCCCAGTTGGTACACAAGTAGGCAGGGATGTAGGTGATAGTTCCTGACAGGATTGATACAAAGGGGAGGTAGAAGAAAGAACAAGAACTTTCCCTTTAAGTGACATTTAGTCACAAGGTCAGTGGTCAGAGGCTCCTCTTTGCTTCTCCTCTCTCTGACTCTGCGGCCTGGTCTGGTTCTACGACAGTCAGCACCACTCACTCTCTGCTTCCTCTCTCCAGTTCTCACCCCTCTCACTTCCTGTCCAGTCTCCTGGGCATATATATATATATATATATATATATATATATATATATATGCCCCTACCCACACGCCACCACTTCTGGGAAAAGTAGTCACTTGATACCCTGCTCCCCAGCAAAGTCCTGAGATTCAGCATACAAGGTCCATGGAGAATGTGAGTGCCACTGAGCTTGCAGAACACTGCCATCTTTTGTTGGTTTATACATCCTGCAGCTGAAGAGAGAAAACAAACTGATAACATTTGATATAACATACATTTAACAAAGAAATTGACCACCTTAATCAGGAGGAACAACAATTGGCAAATGTTCATTATTAATTAACTTTTGCAGGAATGACTCTCAACAAGGATTAGGAGACTCTGCTTGATCAAGAGGTAAGGCCATTGGTATGAAGACCTCCTGAGATGGTGTCAGCAGGGGGGCTTACAGATTCTTTCATGCACTCCAATATACTGTAAATGGGAGCTTCTAAAATTCTTTGGCTAGTATGAAGGCATCTTCAGAACTCTCACCGTAAACATCAAAAGTCAGTCTCTTGTATGCTTTTTATCTCCCTTCTTTCCCTGGGCTCCTCCTCTGTGGTGACACTATCTCCTACCTCCACTCTCATAAGCTCTAAAGCTTCTTCTATTGCAGGCTCAGGAAGGAGGAAGTCTTAAAGAGTGGGATCTAGTTGAAGAGTAGGCTCAAAGTCCAGTGGGGCTAGTCTCTGTAAAGGAAGAAGTCTCTGGAGGGGAGCTTCTTGAAGGGGCAGTCAGGTCTGACCACCGAAGCAGGGGTGGATGCCAAGATACTGTGTTTTATGGCAAATAGGAGTAGTCGCCAATATATTCCGATTTTCACCCCCTCTTCCTCTTCTGAAGCCTGCAACTCTCTGCCAACCCTTTGATAGACTTGGCGCAGTTGCGGGTGGATGCTCTCTATGGGTACCGTGTTCTGCTCAGCTAATGGAGTAAGTAGCCTGCGTACTAAGTTGATATTGGTCCTAATAAGTAAGGAGCACTGCTTTATCCCTGAGGGCCTGGGGCAGACTGTCACCAGCGTATCAAAGGTTTCTATTCTCCTGGATAAAGCCGGGCCGAAAACCAGGTGGATGGGTATGTAGCCATCATAAGGACATTTCTGGGTCTGAGTCCCCAAATCTCTAGCTCTTCTAGCTTCCATAGGGGTATGTGCTTCAAGTGTTTGTTGTAGAAGTCCCTATAGATTAGGGTCACTCGAGCTCCCATATCCAGCAAAGCTTTGGTATACACTCCCTCCGCTTGAATGGAGACCACAGGGGTGTGCCTACTAGCTCATCTTGAAGTCCTTTGGGTTGAGACTTTGCACTTCTGATCCAGATTTTCCTGTGTTGGATGGCTCTTTTCTTAGGGGTTGACTATCCCAGCTTTGTGGAGTAGTATGTATCAGTTTCCTGTGTTAGAGTCCCAGTTGGGAGCTGAATTGGCTCTAAGGGACAACTAATGGCAGATGTTTGAGTGGTTTTAGTCTCTAGGGTCTGTGTTCCCTGAGAATCATAGCTCACAATTTTCTTCGGGTCATCAGCTGGCTTCTTCACTGAGGCCCCTGGAAGTTCCTGCCATCTTTGGAAAGAATAATTTCTTTAATGCTTGTACTACTTCATCTGTAATTTTGGCCATTGGCTCAGTCTGAGGGCATTGATTTTGAAAGTGTCCTGGTTCTCCACCCTGGAAACAACATCTGGGGTATCGAGGGTTGGATTCCACCCGGCTGGCTGCCATTGTGGACACTTTTGTCCCATTTCTAACATGGCCTTCTGCATGGCAACATGAGCCTCCATAACTTGTCTTCTCAACCTCACAGAAGGACTGTTGAATCAGAGCTTGGGCCTGGGCCAACTGAGATAAGGTCTGCACTATGCCATCCATTGAAGCTATGGCCTGTGCCTTGGGTACCCCCTCCATAGTCAGGAAAGTTTGATTTACACAAGAGGAGGCCCTGAGCTGGGTTCCTCCCTGAACTTCTGCCTTCCTGGCCTTAGCTGCCATTAGAGCTTCCTCTTCACAGATGGTCTTCAACAACTTTGAATATCTCACAGCGATATAAGGGTAGCTGACCATAAGCTTCTGTACAATTGGATCAAATGGTTGAGCCCCCTCTGTACTTGGGTCCAGAGGGCCTTGTTAGCACTCTCCACTTTCACCCCTCCTTGGACAACTACTTGGAGCAGGATCTTGTCCAACCTTTGTACAAAGTCAGACAATTTCTCTCCTTCTTGTGGATATGTGTGCTCAAATTAATAAGTCAATACTTTACAGTTCTCAACGCGCCTGAATACTTCCTGTAGGTCTTCCAGACAATCACAAGTGGTACAAGTTGGCTTGTCCCACTTTAGATTCCGCACAATGTCAGAGACAGAGGCCCGTAAGTTCTCCACGACCCTCTGCCTCTTCACTTCATCTGCTACTGCCCACTCTATGGGTTGGAAGGCTTGATCAACCCAAGTGTCAGTCATCTTCCCCCAGGGTTGTAGGGGCTTACCAGAGAAGAACCTCAGTCTTCAGTAGTTATGACTGGTTATAGAGGTAGAGTTCTTCAGTAGTGTCTCTATAAACTTCCCTAGTTCGGCCAGTGAAGTGGCAGGTATGCCCCCCACCATGTCTGCTGAGGTAGACTGCCCGAGTTCAGGGGCCACTTTCCTTGAACTCCCTGTGTTGTCGCCAGTGGGTCCTGGCTGCAGCACCCATGCCATCACTGTGTCAGACAAGTGTATGCTGTCTTCTTTGAGCAAGGTGTAATTCCTTTTTTCCATTCAGTCAGTACCAACACATTAAGTACATCTGGTATCGAGGGTGCTTACTCTCTGGTCAGGGACACAAGCCTTCAGCATCTGCTTAACCTGCTGTTCAACCCAGTTGTCCCCGAGAAGGATCAGCACCACACAATGCTCTGGTCTTCCATTTTCCTCTTGGCACCACACAGTGATCTGGAAGGGTTCCATGCTCTCTTCTTGGGGTTCACAGATCCTCTGGACAGGGATATTGCGGATGAGCCCCCACATGTAACACTAACCCCTTAGGAGTTGCTGAGTTATTTTCAGGCTCCCTGTCACACTGGACCCTTTTCTGAAAACCCAACCCCTGTTGACACCACAAGAATCTTTTAACCAGAGTAACCTAACACCAGAAAGTAAAGTCGAACACAGTTTAGAGTAAACTGATATAAGGTTTATATTAAACTTCAATGTAAACTTGGTTGAACATTACAGACTGGTATTGATACTTGGAATGGCAATAATTACTCTTAGCAACTCGAAGCAAAGAAGTAACACATATTGCAGAAATTCAATCAATGTTAGCAGGCCTGCTTTTCAGAAATTAACCCAATGCCTCCGACCTGAGGTGATGTCAACCCCAGTGAGCAATAAGAACTACAACAACAATGGGACTAGCTCATTTTGGGCCCTCTGAGTCTGATGGCAAGTTTTGAATCTGAGGTAAAAGAGCTCTTTGACCAGGATAGTCAATTTCCCTTCAAGTGCAGTGAGGACTGCACGCTCGCTGGGACCCAGTTGGTGCACAAGTAGGCAGGGATGTAGATGATGTAGGTGATAGTTCTTGACAAGATTGATACAAAGGGGACGTAGAAGAAAAAACAAGGATTTTCCCTTTAAGTGACACTTGCGCGTTATCTCCTTTAATGCGATGGGAAGAGAGCAGCTTTTAGGCAAATAAAGTGTTAAACTGGTAAAAAGGTTTGGTGGAAAAAGGACCAATAAAAACAGAGCGCTCGTGGTGAAAGCCAGAGTGATGATATGACATACACAACCAACAGTCAATATGTCCGATTCCAATGCTTTAATAAATCAATAAAACCATAATAACCATATTCCAAGAATCCCATGTAATAATATGGCACTAAATGAAAAACTGTCACAAATAACATGCTAAAAAGAAGTATATGAGCGATGACATGGCTATGGAGAATCTAGATGGAAGGATGGAAAAAGGGCAGCGGATGGTAAGGAGTATATACACGGTCCAATAGCTCGATTTAGTGTCTCAGGAAAGGCCAGGAGGACCTCCTCGGTACAACCGCAGATCGCGCATTGGAAATGACCTCAGTGAATCACAGGGAAGCCAGCGAAAGCCACATGAAACCTTCTGCTGGAGTGGGACTGGCCAAAACAAATCCCGGTTACACGTTTTGCACAAATCAGTGCTTTGTTAGTCAATTGGTAACTGGGGTGAGGAGGAATATAAATGCTCAGCATAAAATTGGGGCAGAACTCAGGGAGAGAGGGGGGAAAACTGAGGCCGGAAATTTAAAGTTCATCATAAAACATAAAATATGAATACATATTGCTGAACAAAAGAATTATATAAAATATATATGCATTTATAAAAATATAAATAAACAAATAAAGCAAAAGGCTATAAAATTACAGTAAACCACTTTTCGAATTTTATAATGCACTAGTATATACCATATAAGACATCCAATCTGATTATATGTCTAATGTAAAATTATAACTGAAGTATCGAGAGATATATATATATATTCAGAAAAAGAAAGAAAAAACAACCATAACAAATACATTAATGAATGCCTATCTCACAATGCATGGTGTTACAGTATATAGTGCACTTAAGGGTCCTCATATAACCCATCCGGTGTCATTGTACCTAATTTAAATATCCAAAAGGTTTCTCTCCTGCAGAGGAGTTAGAATCTTTCATTCTTAGTTAATCCATAGTTAATGATCTATCATCAATG
>CATNWA010003019.1:0-14067 GCA_951230385.1 Staurois parvus | reverse complement strand
GCCTGCCTCGTGATGGGGTCAGTCTGGTGTCAGCCTCGCCTCGTGATGGGGTCAGTCTTGGTGTCAGCCTCGCCTCGTGATGGGGTCATCTGGTGTCAGTCGGGGTCAGTTGGCTCCACTGTCAGCCTCGCCTCGTGATGGGGTCAGTCTGGTGTCAGCCCTCGCCTCGTGATGGGGTCATCTGGCCTCGTGATGGGGTCAGTCTGGTGTCAGCCTCGCCTCGTGATGGGGTCAGTCTGGTGTCAGCCTCGCCTCGTGATGGGGTCAGTCTGGTGTCAGCCTCGCCTCGTGATGGGGTCAGTCTGGTGTCAGCCTCGCCTCGTGATGGGGTCAGTCTGGTGTCAGCCTCGCCTCGTGATGGGGTCAGTCTGGTGTCAGCCTCGCCTCGTGATGGGGTCAGTCTGGTGTCAGCCTCGCCTCGTGATGGGGTCAGTCTGGTGTCAGCCTCGCCTCGTGATGGGGTCAGTCTGGTGTCAGCCTCAGCCTCGCCTCGTGATGGGTCAGTCTGGTGTCAGCCTCGCCTCGTGATGGGGTCAGTCTGGTGTCAGCCTCGCCTCGTGATGGGTCAGTCTGGTGTCAGCCTCGCCTCGTGATGGGGTCAGTCTGGTGTCAGCCTCGCCTCGTGATGGTGTCAGTCTGGTGTCAGCCTCGCCTCGTGATGGGGTCAGTCTGGTGTCAGCCTCGCCTCGTGATGGGTCAGTCTGGTGTCAGCCTCGCCTCGTGATGGGGTCAGTCTGGTGTCAGCCTCGCCTCGTGATGGGTCAGTCTGGTGTCAGCCTCGCCTCGTGATGGGGTCAGTCTGGTGTCAGCCTCGCCTCGTGATGGGGTCAGTCTGGTGTCAGCTCGCCTCGTGATGGGGTCAGTCTGGTGTCAGCCTCGCCTCGTGATGGGGTCAGTCTGGTGTCAGCCTCGCCTCGTGATGGGGTCAGTCTGGTGTCAGCCTCGCCTCGTGATGGGGTCAGTCTGGTGTCAGCCTCGCCTCGTGATGGGGTCAGTCTGGTGTCAGCCTCGCCTCGTGATGGGGTCAGTCTGGTGTCAGCCTCGCCTCGTGATGGTGTCAGTCTGGTGTCAGCCTCGCCTCGTGATGGGGTCAGTCTGGTGTCAGCCTCGCCTCGTGATGGGGTCAGTCTGGTGTCAGCCTCGCCTCGTGATGGGGTCAGTCTGGTGTCAGCCTCGCCTCGTGATGGGGTCAGTCTGGTGTCAGCCTCGCCTCGTGATGGGGTCAGTCTGGTGTCAGCCTCGCCTCGTGATGGGGTCAGTCTGGTGTCAGCCTCGCCTCGTGATGGGGTCAGTCTGGTGTCAGCCTCGCCTCGTGATGGGGTCAGTCTGGTGTCAGCCTCGCCTCGTGATGGGGTCAGTCAGTCTGGTGTCAGCCTCGCCTCGTGATGGGGTCAGTCTGGTGTGTCAGCCTCGCCTCGTGATGGGGTCAGTCTGGTGTCAGCCTCGCCTCGTGATGGGGTCAGTCTGGTGTCAGTCAGCCTCGCCTCGTGATGGGGTCAGTCTGGTGTCAGCCTCGCCTCGTGATGGGGGTCAGTCTGGTGTCAGCCTCGCCTCAGTGATGGGGTCAGTCTGGTGTCAGCCTCGCCTCGTGATGGGGTCAGTCTGGTGTCAGCCTCGCCTCGTGATGGGGTCAGTCTGGTGTCAGCCTCGCCATGATGGTGTCAGTCTGGTGTCAGCCTCGCCTCGTGATGGGGTCAGTCTGGTGTCAGCCTCGCCTCGTGATGGGGGTCAGTCTGGTGTCAGCCTCGCCTCGTGATGGGGTCAGTCTGGTGTCAGCCTCGCCTCGTGATGGGGTCAGTCTGGTGTCAGCCTCGCCTCCTCGTGATCAGTCTGGGGTCAGTCTGGTGATGTGTCAGTCTGGTGTCAGCCTCGTGATGATGGGGTCAGTCTGGTGTCAGCCTCGCCTCGTGATGGGGTCAGTCTGGTGTGTCAGCCTCGCCTCGTGATGGGGTCAGTCTGGTCAGTCTCGCATCTGATGGTGTCAGGGGTCAGTCTCGCCTCGTGATGGGGTCAGTCTGGTGCCTCGCCTCGTGATGGGGTCAGTCTGGTGTCAGCCTCGCCTCGTGATGGGGTCAGTCTGGTGTCAGCCTCGCCTCGTGATGGGGTCAGTCAGTCTGGTGTCAGCCGTCAGCCTGTGTGTGGGGTCAGTCTGGTGTCAGCCTCCTCGTGATGGGGTCAGTCTGGTGTCAGCCTCGCCTCGTGATGGGGTCAGTCTGGTGTCAGCCTCGCCTCGTGATGGGGTCAGTCTGGTGTCAGCCTCGCCTCGTGATGGGGTCAGTCTGGTGTCAGCCTCGCCTCGTGATGGGGTCAGTCTGGTGTCAGCCTCGCCTCGTGATGGGGTCAGTCTGGTGTCAGCCTCGCCTCGTGATGGGGTCAGTCTGGTGTCAGCCTCGCCTCGTGATGGGGTCAGTGGTGTCAGTCTGGTGGGGGTCAGTGTCCTCCTCGCCTCGTGATGGGGTCAGTCTGGTGTCAGCCTCGCCTCGTGATGGGGTCAGTCTGGTGTCAGTCTCGCGCCTCGTGATGGGGTCAGTCTGGTGTCAGCCTCGCCTCGTGATGGGGTCAGTCTGGTGTCAGCTCGCCTCGTGATGGGGTCAGTCTGGTGTCAGCCTCGCCTCCGCATGGGGTCAGTCTGGTGTCAGCCTGGGGTCAGTCTGGTGTCAGGGTCAGTCTGGTGTCAGTCCTCGCCTCGTGATGGGGTCAGTCTGGTGTCAGCCTCGCCTCGTGATGGGGTCAGTCTGGTGTCAGCCTCGCCTCGTGATGGGTCAGTCTGGTGTCAGCCTCGCCTCGTGATGGGGTCAGTCTGGTGTCAGTCCTCGCCTCGTGATGGGGTCAGTCTGGTGTCAGCCTCGCCGTGATGGGGTCAGTCTGGTGTCAGCCTCACCTCGTGATGGGGTCAGTCTGGTGTCAGCCTCGCCTCGTGATGGTGTCAGTCTGGTGTCAGCCTCGCCTCGTGATGGGGTCAGTCTGGTGTCAGTGTCGCCTCATGATGGGGTGTCAGTCTGGTGTCAGCTCGCATCGTGATGGGGTCAGTCAGGTGTGGTGTCAGCTCGCCTCGTGATGGGGTCAGTCTGGTGTCAGCCTCGCCTCGTGATGGGGTCAGTCTGGTGTCAGCCTCGCCTCGTGTGATGGGGTCAGTCTGGTGTCAGCCTCGCCTCGTGATGGGGTCAGTCGGTGTCAGCCTCGCCTCGTGATGGGGTCAGTCTCGGTGTCAGTCTCGCCTCGTGATGGGGTCAGTCTGGTGTCAGCCTCGCCTCGTGATGGGGGTGTCAGTCTGGTCTGGTGTCAGCCTCGCCTCGTGATGGGGTCAGTCTGGTGTCAGCCTCGCCTCGTGATGGTGTCAGTCTGGTGTCAGCCTCACATCTGGTGTCATGGTGTCAGCCTCGCCTCGTGATGGGGTCAGTCTGGTGTCAGCCTCGCCTCGTGATGGGTCAGTCTGGTGTCAGCCTCGCCTCGTGATGGGGTCAGTCTGGTGTCAGCCTCGCATCATGATGGGATGGTGTCAGTCTGTGTGTCAGTCAGGTGTCAGCCTCGCCTCGTGATGGGGTCAGTCTGGTGTCAGCCTCAGCCTCCTCGTGATGGGGTCAGTCTGGTGTCAGCCTCGCCTCGTGATGGGGTCAGTCTGGTGTCAGCCTCGCCTCGTGATGGGGTCAGTCTGTCTGTGTCAGCCTCGCCTCGTGATGGGTCAGTCTGGTGTCAGCCTCGCCTCGTGATGGGGTCAGTCTGGTGTCAGCCTCGCCTCGTGATGGGGTCAGTCTGGTGTCAGCCTCGCCTCGTGATGGGGTCAGTCTGGTGTCAGCCTCGCCTCGTGATGGGGTCAGTCTGGTGTCAGTCTCGCCTCGCCTCGTGTGGTGGGGTCTGGGGTCAGTCTGGTGTCAGCCTCGCCTCGTGATGGGGTCAGTCTGGTGTCAGCTCGCCTCGTGATGGGGTCAGTCTGGTGTCAGCCTCGCCTCGTGATGGGGTCAGTCTGGTGTCAGCCTCGCCTCGTGATGGTGTCAGTCTGGTGTCAGCCTATGCCTCGTGATGGGGTCAGTCTGGTGTCAGCCTCGCCTCGTCGTGATGGGGTCAGTCTGGTGTCAGCCTCGCCTCGTGATGGGGTCAGTCTGGTGTCAGTCCTCGCCTCGTGATGGTGTCAGTCTGGTGTCAGCCTCGCGTCGTGATGGGGTCAGTCTGGTGTCAGCCTCGCCTCGTGATGGGGTCAGTCTGGTGTCAGCTCTCGCCTCGTGATGGGGTCAGTCTGGTGTCAGCCTTACATCGTGATGGGTGTCAGTCTGGTGTCAGTTCGCGCCTCGTGATGGATGGGTCAGTCTGGTGTCAGCTTCGCCTTGTGATGGGGTCAGTCTGGTGTCAGCCTCGCCTCATGATAGGGTCAGTCTGGTGTCAGCCTCACATCGTGATGGTGTCAGTCTGGTGTCAGCCGCCTCGTGATGGGGTCAGTCAGGTGTCAGCCTCGCCTCGTGATGGGGTCAGTCTGGTGTCAGCCTCACATCTCGTGATGGTGTCAGTCTGGTGTCAGCCTCGCCTCGCCTCGTGATGGGGTCAGTCTGGTGTCAGCCTCGCCTCGTGATGGGGGGTCAGTCTGGTGTCAGCCTCAGTCTGGTGTCAGTCTGTCTCAGTCTCATGTGATGGGGTCAGTCCGTGTCGTCAGCCTCGCCTCGTGATGGGGTCAGTGGTGTGGTGTCAGTCTCCTCGCCTCGTGATGGGGTCAGTCTGGTGTCAGCCTCGCCTCGTGATGGTGTCAGTCTGGTGTCAGCCTCACATCATGATGGTGTCAGTCTGGTGTCAGCCTCGCCTCGTGATGGGTTCAGTCTGGTGTCAGCCTCGCCTCGTGATGGTGTCAGTCTGGTGTCAGCCTCGCCTCGTGATGGGGTCAGTCTGGTGTCAGCCTCACATCATGATGGTGTCAGTCAGGTGTCAGCTCGCCTCGTGATGGGGTCAGTCTGGTGTCAGCCTCGCCTCGTGATGGGGTCAGTCTGGTGTCAGCCTCGCCTCGTGATGGGGTCAGTCTGGTGTCAGCCTCGCCTCGTGATGGGGTCAGTCTGGTGTCAGCCTCGCCTCGTGATGGGGTCAGTCTGGTGTCAGCCTCGCCTAGTGATGGGGTCAGTCTGGTGTCAGCCTCGCCTCGTGATGGGGTCAGTCTGGTGTCAGTCTCGCCTCGTGATGGGGTCAGTCTGGTGTCAGCCTCGCCTCGTGATGGGGTCAGTCTCTGTGTCAGCCTCGCCTCGTGATGGGGTCAGTCTGGTGTCAGTTTCGCCTCGTGATGGGGTCAGTCTGGTGTCAGCCTCACCTCGTGATGGGGTCAGTCTGGTGTCAGCCTCACCTCGTGATGGGGTCAGTCCGGTGTCAGCCTCGCCTCGTGATGGGGTCAGTCCGGTGTCAGCCTCGCCTCGCCTCGTGATGGGGTCAGTCTGGTGTCAGCCTCGCCTCGTGATGGGGTCAGTCTGGTGTCAGTCTCGCCTCGTGATGGGGGTCAGTCTGGTGTCAGCCTCGCCTCGTGATGGGGTCAGTCTGGTGTCAGTCTCGCCTCGTGATGGGGTCAGTCTGGTGTCAGCCTCGCCTCGTGATGGGGTCAGTCTGGTGTCAGCCTCGCCTCGTGATGGGGTCAGTCTGGTGTCAGCCTCGCCTCGTGATGGGGTCAGTCTGTCTGGTGTCAGCCTCGCCTCGTGATGGTGGTCAGTCTGGTGTCAGCCTCGCCTCGTGATGTGTCAGTCTGGTGTCAGCCTCGCCTCGTGATGGGGGGGTCAGTCTGGTGTCAGCCTCGCCTCGTGATGGGTCAGTCCGGTGTCAGCCTCGCCCTCGTGATGGGGTCAGTCTGGTGTCAGCCTCGCCTCGTGATGGGTCAGTCTGGTGTCAGCCTCGCCTCGTGATGGGGTCAGTCTGGTGTCAGCCTCACATCGTGATGGTGGTCAGTCTGGTGTCAGCCTCGCGTCGTGATGGGGTCAGTCTGGTGTCAGCCTCGCCTCGTGATGGGGTCAGTCTGGTGTCAGCCTCGCCTCGTGATGGGGTCAGTCTGGTGTCAGCCTCGCCTCGTGATGGGGTCAGTCTGGTGTCAGCCTCGCCTCGTGATGGGGTCAGTCTGGTGTCAGCCTCACATCATGATGGTGTCAGTCTGGTGTCAGCCTCTCGCCTTGTGATGGGTCAGTCTGGTGTCAGCCTCACATCATGATGGGGTCAGTCTGGTGTCAGTCCTCGCCTCGTGATGGGGTCAGTCTGGTGTCAGCCTCATCGTCATGATGGGGTCAGTCTGGTGTCAGCCTCGCCTCTCGATGGGGTCAGTCTGGTGTCAGCCTCGCCTCGTGATGGGGTCAGTCTGGTGTCAGCCTCGCCTCGCCTATGATGGGGTCAGTCTGGTGTCAGCCTCGCCTCTATGTGGGTCATGGGTCAGTCTGGTGTCAGTCCTCGCCTCGCCTCGTGGGGTCAGTCTGGTGTCAGCCTCGCCTCGTGATGGGGTCAGTCTGGTGTCAGCCTCACATCGTGATGGGTCAGTCTGGTGTCAGCTCAGCTCGCCTCGTGATGGTGTCAGTCTGGTGTCAGCCTCGCCTCATGATGGTGTCAGTCTGGTGTCAGCAGCCTCGCCTCGTGATGGGGTCAGTCTGGTGTCAGCCTCGCCTCCTCGTGATGGGGTCAGTCTGGTGTCAGCCTCGCCTCGTGATGGTGTCAGTCTGGTGTCAGCCTCGCCTCGTGATGGTGTCAGTCTGGTGTCAGCCTCGCCTCGTGATGGTTCAGTCTGGTGTCAGCAGCCTCGCCTCGCCGTCGGTGATCAGTGGGTGGTGTCTGGTGTCAGCCTCGCCTCGTGATGGGGTCAGTCTGGTGTCAGTCTCGCCTACTGATGGGGTCAGTCTGGTGTCAGCCTCACATCATGATGGGGTCAGTCTGGTGTCAGCCTCGCCTCGTGATGGTGTCAGTCTGGTGTCAGCCTCGCCTCGTGATGGGGTCAGTCAGCCTCGCCTCGTGATGGGGTCAGTCTGGTGTCAGTCTCGCCTCGTGATGGGGTCAGTCTGGTGTCAGCCTCGCCTCGTGATGGGGTCAGTCTGGTGTCAGCCTCACATCGTGATGGTGTCAGTCTGGTGTCAGCCTCGCCTCGTGATGGGGTCAGTCTGGTGTCAGCCTCACCTCATGATGGTGTCAGTCAGGTGGTGTCAGCCTCGCCTCGTGATGTCAGGGGTCAGCCTCGCGCCTCGTGATGGGTCAGTCTGGTCAGCCTCACATCATGATGGTGTCAGTCAGGTGTCAGCTTCGCCTTGTGATGGTGTCAGTCTGGAGTCAGCCTCACATCATGATGGTGTCAGTCTGGTGTCAGCCTCGCCTCGTGATGGGGTCAGTCTGGTGTCAGCCTCGCATCGTGATGATGGGGTCAGTCTGGTGTCAGTCAGCTCGCCTCGTGATGGGGTCAGTCTCTGGTCAGTCAGCCTCGCCCCGTGATGGGTCAGTCTGGTGTCAGCATCACGCCTCGTAATGGTGGGGTGTCAGTCTGGTGTCAGCTCGCCTCCTGATGGGGTCAGTCTGGTGTCAGCCTCGCCTAGTGATGGGGTCAGTCTGGTGTCAGCCTCGTCTAGTGATGGGGTCAGTCTGGTGTCAGTCTCGCCTCGTGATGGGGTCAGTCTGGTGTCAGCCTCGCCTCGTGATGGGGTCAGTCTGGTGTCAGCCTTGCCTCGTGATGGGGTCAGTCTGGTGTCAGCCTCGCCTCGCCTCAGTCCGGTGTGTCTCGCCTCGTGGGGTCAGTCTGGTGTCAGCCTCGCCTCGTGATGGGGTCAGTCTGGTGTCAGTCTCGCCTCGTGATGGGGTCAGTCTGGTGTCAGCCTCGCCTCGTGATGGGTCAGTCTGGTGTCAGCCTCGCCTCGTGATGGTGTCAGTCTGGTGTCAGTCATCCTCGTGATGGGGTCAGTGATGGGTCAGTCTGGTGTCAGTCCTCGCCTCGTGATGGGGTCAGTCTGGTGTCAGCCTCTCGCCTCGTGATGGGGTCAGTCTGGTGTCAGTCTCGCATCGTGATGGTGTCAGTCTGGTCAGTCATCCTCGCGTCGTGATGGGGTCAGTCTGGTGTCAGCCTCGCCTCGTGATGGGGTCAGTCTGGTGTCAGCCTCTCTCGCCTCGTGATGGGTCAGTCTGGTGTGTGTCAGCCTCGTCAGCTCGTCATGAAGGTGTCAGTCTGGTGTCAGTTTCGCCTTGTGATGGATGTCAGTCTGGTGTCAGCTCGCCTTGTGATGGGGTCAGTCTCTGGTGTCAGCCTCGCCTCATGATGGGTCAGTCTGGTGTCAGCCTCACATCGTGATGGTGTCAGTCAGGTGTCAGCTCGCGCCTTGTGATGGGGTCAGTCTGGAGTCAGCCTCGCCTCGTGATGGGGGTCAGTCTGTCTGGTGTCAGCCTCACCTCGTGATGGGGTCAGTCAGGTGTCAGCCTCGCCTCGTGATGGGGTCAGTCTGGTGTCAGCCTCCTCGCCTCGTGATGGGGTCAGTCCGGTGTCAGTCTCGTCTCGTGATGGGGTCAGTCCGGTGTCAGTCCTCCTCGCCTCGTGATGGGGTCAGTCTGGTGTCAGTCTCGCCTCGTGATGGGGTCAGTCTGGTGTCAGCCTCGCCTCGTGATGGTGTCAGTCTGGTGTCAGCCTCACATCATGATGGTGTCAGTCTGGTGTCAGCCTCGCCTCGTGATGGGTCAGTCTGGTGTCAGCCTCCTCGTCTGATGGGGTCAGTCTCAGCCTCGCCTCGTGATGTGAGGTGGTCAGTCTGGTGGTGTCAGCCTCGCCTCGTGATGGGTCAGTCTGGTGTCAGCCTCACATCATGATGGTGTTAGTCAGGTGTCAGCTTCGCCTCGTGATGGGGTCAGTCTGGTGTCAGCCTCGCCTCGTGATGGGGTCAGTCTGGTGTCAGCCTCGCCTCGTCGATGGGTGATGGGTCAGTCTGGTGTCAGCCTCGCCTCGTGATGGGGTCAGTCTGGTGGTCAGCCTCAGCCGCCTCGTGATGGGGTCAGTCTGGTGTGTCAGCCTCGACTCGTGATGGGGTCAGTCTGGTGTCAGCCTCGCCTCGTGATGGGGTCAGTCTGGTGTCAGTCTCGCCTCGTGATGGGGTCAGTCTGGTGTCAGCCTCCTCGCCTCGTGATGGGGTCAGGGGTCAGTCTGGTGTCAGCCTCGCCCCGTGATGGGGTCATCTGGTGTCAGTTTCGCCTCGTGATGGGGTCTGTCTGGTGTCAGCCTCGCATCATCATGATGGTGTCAGTCTGGTGTCAGTCAGCCTCGCCTCGTGATGGGTCAGTCTGGTGGTGTCAGCCTCGCTCGTGATGGGGTCAGTCTGGTGTCAGCCTCGCCTCGTGATGGAGTCAGTCTGGTGTCAGCCTCACATCTGATGGGGTCAGTCAGGTGTCAGCCTCGCCTCGTGATGGGGTCAGTCTGGTGTCAGCCTCGCCTCGTGATGGGGTCAGTCTGGTGTCAGTCAGCCTCGCCTCGTGATGGGGTGTCAGTCTGGTGTCAGCCTCGTCTGGTCAGTCAGCCTCAGCCTCGTGATGGGGTCAGTCTGGTGTCAGCCTCGCCTCGTGATGGGGTCAGTCTGGTGTCAGCCTCGCCTCGTGATGGTGTCAGTCAGTCTGGTGTCAGCCTCGCCTCGTGATGGGGTCAGTCTGGTGTCAGCCTCGCCTCGTGATGGGGTCAGTCTGGTGTCAGCCTCGCCTCGTGATGGGGGTCAGTCTGGTGTCAGCCTCGCCTCGTGATGGTGTCAGTCTGGTGGTGTCAGCCTCGCCTCGATGGTGTCAGTCAGTGGTGTCAGCCTCGCCTCGTGATGATGGGGTCAGTCTGGTGTCAGCCTCTCAGCCTCGTGATGGGTCAGTCTGGTGTCAGTCTGGCCTCCTCGCCTCGTGATGGGGGTCAGTCTGGTGTGTCAGCCTCGCCTCGTGATGGGGTCAGTCTGGTGTCAGCCTCGCATCCTCGTGATGGGGTCAGTCTGGTGTCAGCCTCGCCTCGTGTGATGGGGTCAGTCTCTGGTGTCAGCCTCGCCTCGTGATGGGGGGTCAGTCTGGTGTCAGCCTCGCCTCGTGATGGGGTCAGTCTGGTGTCAGCCTCGCCTCGTGATGGGGTCAGTCTGGTGTCAGCCTCACATCTCCTGATGGTGTCAGTCTGGTGTCAGCCTCGCCTCGTGATGGTGTCAGTCTGGTGTCAGCCTCGCCTCGTGATGGGGTCAGTCTGGTGTCAGCCTCGCCTCGTGATGGGGTCAGTCTGGTGTCAGCCTCGCCTCGTGATGGGGTCAGTCTGGTGTGTCAGCTCACATCATGATGGTGTCAGTCTGGTGTCAGCTCCTCGCCTCGTGATGGGGTCAGTCTGGTGTCAGCCTCTCACCTCGTGATGGGGTCAGTCTGGTGTCAGCCTCGCCTCGTGATGGGGTCAGTCTCTGGTGTCAGCCTCGCCTCGTGATGGGGTCAGTCTGGTCAGCCTCGCCTCGCCTCGTGATGGGGTCAGTCTGGTGTCAGCCTCGCCTCGTGATGGGGTCAGTCTGGTGTCAGCCTCGCCTCGTGATGGGGTCAGTCTGGTGTCAGCCTCGCCTCGTGATGGGTCAGTCTGGTGTCAGCCTCTCGCTCGCTCGTGATGGGGTCAGTCTGGTGTCAGCCTCGCCTGTGATGGGTCAGTCTGGTGTCAGCCTCGCGCTCGTGATGGGGTCAGTCTGGTGTCAGCCTCGCCTCCTCGTGATGGGGTCAGTCTGGTGTCAGCCTCGCCTCGTGATGGGGTCAGTCAGTCTGGTGTCAGCCTCGCCTCGTGATGGGGTCAGTCTGGTGTCAGCCTCGCCTCGTGATGGGGTCAGTCTGGTGTCAGCCTCAGCCTCGTGATGGTGATGGGTCAGTCTGGTGTCAGCCTCGCCTCGTGATGGGGTCAGTCTGGTGTCAGCCTCACTCCCTCGTGATGGGGTCAGTCTGGTGTCAGCCTCGCCTCGTGATGGGGTCAGTCTGGTGTCAGCCTCGCCTCGTGATGGTGTCAGTCTGGTGTCAGCCTCAGCCTCGCCTCGTGATGGGGTCAGTCTGGTGTCAGCCTCGCCTCGTGATGGGGTCAGTCTGGTGTCAGCCTCGCCTCGTGATGGTCAGTCAGTCTGGTGTCAGCCTCGCCTCGTGATGGGGTCAGTCTGGTGTCAGCCTCGCCTCGTGATGGGTCAGTCTGGTGTCAGCCTCGCGCCTCGTGTGATGGGGTCAGTCTGGTGTCAGCCTCGCCTCGTGGGGTCATGGGGTCAGTCAGTCGCCTCGATGGGGTCAGTCTGGTGTCAGCCTCGCCTCGTGATGGGGTCAGTCTGGTGTCAGCCTCGCCTCGTGATGGGGTCAGTCTGTGTCAGTCTCGCCTCGTGATGGGGTCAGTCTGGTGTCAGCCTCACTCGTGATGGTGTCAGTCTGGTGTCAGCCTCGCCTCGCCATGTGATGGGGTCAGTCTGGTGTCAGCCTCGCCTCGTGATGGGTCAGTCTGGTGTCAGCCTCGCCTCGTGATGGGGTCAGTCTGGTGTCAGCCTCGCCTCGTGATGGGGTCAGTCTGGTGTCAGCCTCGCCTCGTGATGGGGTCAGTCAGTCTGGTGTCAGCCTCGCCTCGTGATGGGGTCAGTCTGGTGTCAGCCTCGCCTCGTGATGGATGTCAGTCTGGTGTCAGCCTCGCCGCTCGTGATGGTGTCAGTCTGGTGTCAGCCTCGCCTCGTGATGGGGTCAGTCTGGTGTCAGCCTCGCCTCGTGATGGGGTCAGTCAGTCTGGTGTCAGCCTCGCCTCGTGATGGGGTCAGTCTCGTGTCAGCCTCGCCTCGTGATGGGGTCAGTCTGGTGTCAGCCTCGCCTCGTGATGGTGTCAGTCTGGTGTCAGCCTCGCCTCGTGATGGGGTCAGTCTGGTGTCAGCCTCGCCTCGTGATGGTGTCAGTCTGGTGTCAGTCAGCCTCGCCTCGTGATGGTGTCAGTCTGGTGTCAGCCTCGCCTCGTGATGGGGTCAGTCTGGTGTCAGCCTCACCTCGTGATGGGGTCAGTCTGGTGTCAGCCTCGCCTCGTGATGGGGTCAGTCTGGTGTCAGCTCGCCTCGTGATGGGGTCAGTCTGGTGTCAGCCTCGCCTCGTGATGGGGTCAGTCTGGTGTCAGCCTCGCCTCGTGATGGGGTCAGTCTGGTGTCAGCCTCGCCTCGTGATGGGGTCAGTCTGGTGTCAGCCTCACATCATGATGGGGTCAGTCTGGTGTCAGCCTCGCCTCGTGATGGGTCAGTCTGGTGTCAGTCCTCAGCCTCGTGATGATGCAGTCTGGTGTCAGCCTCGCCTCGTGATGGGTCAGTCTGGTGTCAGCCTCGCATCTGATGGTGGGGTCAGTGGTGTCAGTGTCAGCCTCTGTCAGCCCTCGCCTCGTGATGGTGTCAGTCTGGTGTCAGCCTCGCCTCGTGATGGGGTCAGTCTGGTGTCAGCCTCGCCTCGTGATGGGGTCAGTCTGGTGTCAGCCTCGCCTCGTGATGGGGTCAGTCTGGTGTCAGCCTCGCCTCGTGATGGGGTCAGTCTGGTGTCAGCCTCGCCTCGTGATGGGGTCAGTCTGGTGTCAGCCTCGCCTCGTGATGGGGTCAGTCTGGTGTCAGCCTCGCCTCGTGATGGGGTCAGTCTGGTGTCAGCCTCGCCTCGTGATGGGGTCAGTCTGGTGTCAGCCTCGCCTCGTGATGGGGTCAGTCTGGTGTCAGCCTCACCTCATGATGGTGTCAGTCTGGTGTCAGCCTCACATCATGATGGTGTCAGTCTGGTGTCAGCCTCGCCTCGTGATGGGTCAGTCTGGTGTCAGCCTCGCCTCGTGATGGGGTCAGTCTGGTGTCAGCCTCACATCATGATGGTGTCAGTCAGGTGTCAGCCTCGCCTCGTGATGGGGTCAGTCTGGTGTCAGCCTCGCCCTCGTGATGGTGTCAGTCTGGTGTCAGCCTCTCGTGATGGGGTCTCTGGTGATCAGCCTCGCCTCGTGATGGGGTCAGTCTGGTGTCAGCCTCAGCCTTCAGATCTCTGATGGTCAGCCAGTCTGGGGTGTCAGCCTCGCCTCGTGATGGGTCAGTCTGGTGTGTCAGCACGCCTCGTGATGGGGTCAGTCTGGTGTCAGCCTCCTCGTGATGGGGTGACTCAGTCTGGTGTCAGCCTCGCCTCGTGATGGGGTCAGTCTGGTGTCAGCCTCGCCTCGTGATGGGGTCAGTCTGGTGAAGTCCAGCCCGTCCTCTGATGGGGTCAGTCTGTCTGGTGTCAGCCTCGCCTCGTGATGGGGTCAGTCTGGTGTCAGTCCTCGCCTGTGATGGGGTCAGTCTAGTCATCAGCCACTGATGGGGTCAGTTGGTGTCAGCCTCGCCTCATGATGGGGTGTCAGTCTGGTGTCAGCGCCTCGTCCTGGTGATGGGGTCAGTCCTGGTGTCAGCCTCGTCTCGTGATGGGGTCAGTCTGGTGTCAGCCTCGCCTCGTGATGGGTCAGTCTGGTGTCAGCCTCGCCTCGTGATGGGGTCAGTCTGGTGTCAGCCTCGCCTCGTGATGGGGTCAGTCTGGGTGTCAGTCAGCCCTCGTGATGGGTCAGTCTGGTGTCAGCCTCGCCTCGTGATGGGGTCAGTCTGGTGTCAGCCTCGCCTCGTGATGGGGTCAGTCTGGTGTCAGCCTCGCCTCGTGATGGGGTCAGTCTGGTGTCAGCCTCACATCATGATGGTGTCAGTCTGGTGTCAGCCTCGCCTCGTGATGGGTCAGTCTGGTGTCAGCCTCGCCTCGTGATGGGGTCAGTCTGGTGTCAGCCTCGCCTCGTGATGGGGTCAGTCTGGTGTCAGCCTCACATCTTGATGGGGTCAGTCTGGTGTCAGCCTCGCCTCGTGATGGGGTCAGTCCGGTGTCAGTCTCGCCTTGTGATGGGGTCAGTCTGGTGTCAGCCTCGCCTCGTGATGGGGTCAGTCTGGTGTCAGCCTCGCCTCGTGATGGGGTCAGTCTGGTGTCAGCCTCGCCTCGTGATGGGGTCAGTCTGGTGTCAGCCTCGCCTCGTGATGGTGTCAGTCTGGTGTCAGTCTCGCCTCGTGATGGTGTCAGTCTGGTGTCAGCCTCGCCTCGTGATGGGGTCATTCTGGTGTCAGCCTCACCTCGTGATGGGGT
>CATNWA010003018.1:0-20617 GCA_951230385.1 Staurois parvus | reverse complement strand
AAACACTTTTATAAAAAAATTTGCAGTTTAAAAGATTTGCGGGAAAAAAAAAAGGATTTGCCCAAATAAAAATAAAATTTTAAGAAGGAAAACCTTTTTTTCTTGCCAAGTTAAACCCAAAACAGCCATTTTGTTCTGCATTGCTCCTTTTTTTTATTATTTTTTTGGTAAAACAGTACTTTTAAAACGGGAAAGGGTTACCCTTTTTTCCCCCCCACATGCCGTGAAAATTTAATTTCCTTTTCCCAAAATTTTTTACCTCCTAATAATACAGTAAGGTTTAATAATCTTTCATTGTTTTTCCCCTTTTCCCCTGTTTTTGCTTTGCCCTTCATATAAACCACCAACCAAAAAAAAAACAGGGGGCCCCGGGGGGGTTTTCAAAAAACTTTTTTTTTTTTAACTCCGTAGGACTTTAAGTATAATTGTTTCTTTTAATAAATAAAAAGGTTAATAAAACATAACAGCCCGTCTAATGACAGGTAACTTTCCCCCCCCATCAACATCTTCGAAATAATGAAATTTTTTTGGAAAAATTTTTGTTGCCTGTATAGGGGAAATTCACAAAAATTTTTTTTTTTTCCCTTTAGGGGGGAAAGATTTTACAAATCAACAGGGCTAGAAAAGAAAACGGTTTTCCTTTGTGGAAGCGGGTTAAAACCCCTACTGGAAATTACCAAAAATATATTTTTTTTAAAAAATTTTCCCCAGGTTTTTATTGCACTTTTTTTTCAGGATGCAAGCAAAGAAAAGGAAAGGGAAAAGTTAGAAAAAGTCTTTGGGGTTTTGAAAGGGGGATTTTTTTTAACAACTTGAGGCTTTATATGTGTACAGGGCGGGCCCGGGTTTGTGTTAGATCCTTTGTTGTTTGTGTTTTCGATTTCCCGGGTTTTTGGGGGCCCCATGTTGCCCCCAGCAGTCCTATCCTGGCTCCACCCAAAATCCCCTTTTTCCCCCAGGTCCCGGCCAATGTTTTTTTGGCCCAACGAATGCTGTTTGGGGGGGGCCCTTTTTGACAGGGGGGAAGCTCGTGTTGGTAAAACAACCAGAGCCCCTCTACGGACAGCTGCAGTTGGTGCCAGTTTTTGGTCTCCCTGCTCGGGCGGGGAAAATAAAAAACGGGTCCATTGCTTAGTAAAAACAGCCACTTTTAAAAACATTGAAATTTTGGTTAGACACACATTTAAAAACCCTTTGATTGCCTCAAAATTTTTAACCCCTTCCACCAAATGTTTTTGTACAGTGTCGTGTTTTTTTAATTAGAAATTTGGGGCACATAAAAAGTATCAACTGGTGATGTCTTTTAATCATTCCCCTACAAATGTCAGTTAGTGTCAGTTTTCCCTAACTAAAACTATCATATCCCACTGTAATTTGCTGATTGCTCCCACCCACTAGAAATTAAAAAAATTAAAAAATTTCCCAAAAATTCCAGTTTTTTTTTGGGCCCTTAAAAATTTATGAAGAAAAATTTTCTATTGGCTATGTTTTATGGAGAAAAAAAAAAAAAAAATTGTTTTTTTTTTTCAAAAATTTTTGTTTATAAAAAAAAATTTAAAAATGTTGTATTTGTGGGGAAAAAAATTTTATAAAATTTTCTTTTGGGGTTTACAGCTTTTCCCATGAACCAGCAATTCCCAGTTAAAGTAGTGCAGTGCCAAAATAGAAAAAATATACCTGGTAAAGCAGGGGGTAAATTTTTAATTTTTTAAAAAGTTTAAAAAGGGGTTTAAAAAACCACTGCTAAACCCTTCAAAATTCCCAAACCCTTTCTTTTGCACTTTAAATTTTAAACTTTCAGTCGGGCCTTAAATTTAGTCCCGGGTTTCTTTTTTGGGCCCCTTTTCCCTTTAAATGAACAACTTTTTCCCAAAATTGGCAAAATTTGGTTAGCACTTCCGCCGGGCAGTATTAGGGTTCCTTTGGGGGTTCAAATGCCAGCAAACGGCACCCCCTCCCTAGTTTGAAATTTTTTCCCGGGTGCCTGCCTGGGTTTCCCCCGGGTACCTTGTTTCCTCCCACCCCAAAAGGGACATGTTTGGTGGGGAAATTTGGGGTTTTCCTTTTCTAAATTTGGCCGTAAATGTGTATTTTTTGAATGTGGTTAGGGGCCTTAGATTTTATGCCCCTTGGGGGGTTTAGGGACTGAGGTAAAAAATTTTTCAATATGTTTATTTTAAAGGCGGGGGTTAAAATTTGGACGGGTGCTTTTTTTTTTTCCGGGGAAATAAATAAAAAAAATTTTCCAAAAAAAAATTTTTGGATAAATTTAATGGAGAAGGGCCTCTTTTCACATTTTTGTAAATATTTCCCCAAATTGAGTTTTTCGCACAAAACTGTATGTAAAGCCCCAAATTTTTTTAATGGGAACTTTAAAACATTTTAAACTGTAAATTTGAAAAGCCGAAAAAACCTTTGTGCCCATAAAAAAACTAATTTCAGCGGCGGGACTGAAAACCCACTGGGGTCCAAAATTTACAGCAATTAATTTTTTTTTGTAATAAGGTTTTTTTTAAATTTAGATTTTTGGGCTTTTTCTGCAAACTAAAAATTCAACAGTTTTTGCAAATTTTTTAAAATAAAAACCAAAAATTATTTTTGTATTTTTCGGGTTTTTTTCCTGCAAAACCTCCCCCTTTTAAACAATGTCCCCGAAAAAAAAATCTCTGTTTTTCCTATAACAAAAATAAATTTTTTTTAAAAATGCTATGCAAATCCCTTGAATATCAGATTGAGAGTTTTTAAGCCCACATGTCCTATCTAAAATTTCCCCCTGCAAAACCCGTTTTAGTGATATTTTGCCTTAATTAGGTGCTTTATGACGGGGGAAATTTAATTCCTTTTTATTTTTAAGCTTTATATTCGTCAACACATCCCGGACATTTTGAAAAAGGTTTTTGGAAAAACCACGGGAAAATTTTTTTGAAAGGGCCCTTAGTGTTTTTTTGTTTTTGGGTTTTGCAAAGTTTTGGAATAATAAAATGAAATTTATTGGGGCCCAAAAGTCCCTTTTTCCTTTTCAAACCCGGGGCTTTTTTTACACCTTCCTGCCCGGGCCCCTTTTTTTCGGGTTTTTCAGCCACTCACACTTTGAAGGGAAAATTTTGCTCCGGGCCCATAAACTTTGAACCCAAACTAAAATTTTTTTTTTTTTCCCTTCACAAAAATTTGAGCTTTTTTTTTGGTGGTATTTAATCAACCCCGGGGTTTTTTTTTTTTTTCCCCAAAATTTAAAACAAAAAAAAAATTTTTAAAAAAAAAAAAAAAACGTTTTTCTTTTTTTCCTTTTATAAAAAAGTTTACAAAAAAAATTAATTGTTTTTTCTTAAATTAGGCCAAAAAATGTATTCTACTACATGTTTTTTGGTGAAAATTTAACCCAAAATTAGGATGTATTTTTTTGGGTTTTTGGAAATTTAATATTTTTTCCCCAAATTTATGGGTATAGACCCCTTAAAATTGATCTAAATCCTGAATTTACTACACCAATCAAATTTTCCCTTGAAGGGTCCAAAAAATGTCAGAATAGTACAGATTTCCCCCAAATAAAACCCCCTTTTTTTGAAAGAGAAAAACACCCAAACGAAACTTCATAAGGGGAATGGCTTTTTTTTTTGAAATGTTTTTTTTTTTGGTCAAAAATTTTTCGGAAAAGAAAAAATTAAAAAAATTTTTTTCATTATTTTTTTTTTACATACTGTCACCAGTGAAAGTACAGCGTCATAATAAAAACGGGCCCATGGCGGTAAAACGGGGGACACTGATTGGTGACGTAAAAAAAAAAAAAAAATTTATAAAAATTTTTTTTATTATTTTTTTTTTTTTTAAATTTACTTTTTTTTTTTTTTTTAAAATTTTTTTTTTTTCTTTAATTTTACTATGCCCCAAAGTGGGTCACCCTTTTTTTTTTTTTTTTTTTTTAAACACAATTTGCTTTTTTCAAAAAATTACTTTTGTATAAGAAAAGCTTTTTCCCGGGAATGACATCGTTTCTTTCGGGTTTTTTTTTTATTTTTTTTTTTTTTTGGGGTTTAAGCTGTGTTTTTGGGCCCACAGCAAATTTCACATGCATGTGAAAATGTGACCTCTGTGCCATTCCCCAGCTCCCCACTAGTTATACAAGGGAGGGCATGAATGAAGCCATCCTTTTGTTTTCAACTGCTGTGCCCCGGGCTGTGGTTTGGGTCACAGCAGGCAAAAGGGTTTCCCGGCAAACGGGGCCGGAAACTCAATTGCCCTTTGGCCCCGTGTCCGGGGGTACAGGGCCAGTGACAGATCGCGCCCTGCGGGGCCTCTGCAACCCTCCCCGAACGGGACCCATTGCGGGGGGACCCCAAAAATGGCAAAACCCCCCCAGAAAGCAAACCATTTTTCCCGGCCCCCAAAACCCGGCTATAGGCCAGGGGGGGCCTAAGGTTTAAAAGGAAAAAATTAATGAAAAAATTGCACATTTTTGCTTTGTAAAATGTACATTTTTTTTTTTTTTCCCCCACGGGAAATTTGCAAAGCATTTTCTTTTCCATAAATCAGTGGGGTAAAGGGTACAGGTCGGGCCCTTCTGTGCATTTCCCCTTTCATTTTTTTTCCCAAAACCCCCCCGGAACCCCCCCCCCCCCCCCCCCCCCTTTTAAATTTAAACAAAGCGGGGGGTGGAAGTGTGAATGGGACTACAAAGTCCTGATCAGGGCGCTCATAGTCCTTTTTGAGAACTACAAAGCCCATCTCCCTTTTTTTTCCCAAGGGGAAATTTTAATTTTTGAGAGTTTCCCCTGGGGTTGTGGATGCACCTATAATAGGGGGAAGCCTTTTAAAGTGCACTGTTTTTAAAATTTTGGGGACAGCAGCTGCAGGGGAAACGGGAAAACCCTAGTCCCCCTTGACACCGGGGGGCTGGGGAAAAGGGAAAAGGGGAGGGAATGTTAACATTAAACCTAAATACAAAAGGTTTAAACATTTTCTAAAAGGTAAAACTTACCCTTTGGGTTGTTACTAGAGAAAAGAAACAGACCAATATTTTGTGGCCTAATACATGAAGCTATGGTGCCATTTACCACATCACAACTGATAATTATAATCAACAATGTAAAAACTAAAGTTAGTTTATCAATATTTAATTGCTGATAGTAGACTTTTTATGACAGAGTAGACCGTGTATGTCTCTTCTTTTCACAACCTTCTCCTTTTTTGTGAGTGCAATGAGTCACTCATGCCCAGTCAGTGTTCAATCTCAGTGCAATTTTTTACCAGGATGAAGTTACTCTGATGCATACACAAGACATATCATATGTCACATGTCTCAAGCCGATCAAGCACGTTTTAGATGATGTTAAATGTATTTCCAGTTAAATTTTAACTTTTAAATGCATACAGAATTGATATATTGGAAAAGCATCATTGCATTCATCATAGCATGCATCATCTGTAATAGATCACTCTTCTTGCTGAGTCTCACACAGGGAAATCCTTATGTAAACACCTATTACTTAGAGATTTACCACATCCACCAATCGATTTAAATGTACTTTAGACATTTGAATATGATACACAACACAGAGAGCCAAAGAGAGAGATTTAATAGGATTATATTAGCCTATTGAATGATTTATTTGTTAGCTAAAAGGGTCTTTAACCTTTACACTGCCACTGCCATTTTTTTTGAACATGTGAAAAAAAATGTACATTTTAGGCTTGAAGATTAGTTAAAGGAAAAGCTCACCTTTTAACAAAAAATAAATGTACAGTTTTTGCAGGAAAAAAAAAATTGCATTTCTAGTTTTTGTTTTGGGAAGCTGTAAAGATTTCACCGAAATCAGCAGTCGCTATTCCCCATGCATTCCTTGTTATGTGTTGTGTACTCAACCTCTATGGGAAAAGCAGATACACTCCGACAGGAAGAATCATTGAACTACCCATGCTCAACAGTGCTGGGTAATTCATTGAGAATACAAGCCAACAGCCCAAAGACTGTCAAAAATGAAATTTTTCCATTCACAAAAACTGGGGAACAGTGATGAGCGGGGGCAGGCTAGCCCAAAATGCCACTTTTTTTTCAATTATCAAAGGGGGGAAAAAAATCCCCGTTGTTAAAAAAAAGGGTTTTTCGGGGGGAACGGGGGCCGGCCCCTTTTGTAACATGTTACCCCCTGAATAGGGGGTGAAACAAAAAACTATTCAAAAGGAAAAATTTACCCTTTTAAAAAATTAGGATAAATGGTGATGTATTATTGCGCTTTTGATCAAAGGCATTTTTTCAAAAACATACAAGAAATTTATTTTTTGGACAACAAATAAATACATTAGTAAAATAAAAAAGCTGTTTTGCTAAGGGAAAATACATCCCCAACAAGCAAAGCCTTTAAAACAGTAAAAAAACTTCATTTTCCCCAAAATTGCCCCAAAGGGTGAAGCCTTTACATTTAAACCAAATGAGGGCCCTGAATTATTTCTCCCCTAAGCACTCACGGTGATAGTAACATGGGTAGCACTTTTTTTTTATAATACCCAGCCGCAATCATGCATTTGTCTATGATTCTCTGAGGGTAATAAGTAATTTTTAGAAAAAGGTAAATCCCTCTGCATCAATTGAAAAGTAAAAGTTACTTTAAAGCGGGAAAAAAATTTGGGATTGTTTTTTGTGTATTGTGGGGGGTGTTTGGAACACCAAGGTGTGCAAATGTTAAAGTATACATAACTAAAGGAAAACCTTTTTTTTTTTTGGTTTTAAAAAAGGATATAGGGGGATTAGAATTCCTGTCGTTTTTTTTCTGTCTGTTCCCCCTTTAAGGGATTCCCCCTTCTATTTTTTCCTGTTTACCATTAACATTAAATTGAAAAGAAAAAAGAAAACCCCCAAATTTTTTGGGTTGCCCCCAAAAAAAGAAGGAGGCACTTTTTGGTGACCTGTGGCCCCCAAAGTTTCCCCCTTAATTTTAGGGATTTCCTCTCACATACTGTTTGGTTATGGTGGGGAAAATAAAGGGAAAAAACTCGAAATTAGATAAAAAATAACCCAGTTCACGTTCCCTTAAAATTTTAATTAAATGTGGAGCGTGCATTACAACTTAAAAAGCCCAAAAACATTCAAACAATATTTTTCCCTTTACGCCTTAAAACCCTGGGGAAACCTTGGTGGGCAAAAAATCAATTAAAACACAAATGGGGTAAAATATTGCCTCTATGATTTTTGGGCAAAATAAACCCCAATGTAATGCTTCTTTAAAAATTTGAAACAAAGCCCCATTTTTTTAAAGGTTTTATACCCGACTTCCATTTTCCCCCGTGTGAAAAAATAAAAATACCCCAAGAATAAGTGCTTTTCCTCTCTTCCCCAGCATATAACACACCGAAATCACCAAAAATATAGCCTCTTCTTCAAAAAAGGTTATATCCCTTTAAAATATCACCAAATTGGTTTATCCTCCCTTTTGGCTGACTCCTAATGGCCACACCAAATGTTAGCAAGAGTATTAGCAGAAAGAGATCTGAAGGAAAAATTTCCCCTCACACAGGGAAAGAGATGGGACCCCCTCAAGTGTAGTGAAATTTTTTATTAAAAAAAAAAGTATAAAATTACACTGACATAAAATAAAATCTCAAACATGTAATCACCAAAAAAAAAACCAGTTTTTTACATCTGCGTTTCCCCAACGGAAGTGAGTATCGCGAAACTCCACCAAACGCTTTTGTCAGCAATGTTGACATCACGGGGGGTTTCAGTTGCTGACAAAAAGCTTTGGGGTGGAGTTCTGGATTTTGGCTTACCGCTTATATGGACCATATGGGTGGGTTTTGTGATCACCCAAAAATGGGAGGAAAAAGTCTTTTTGGGGAATTTTTCAAGACATATTTTTTCTTTGAGAAAAAGAGGTCAAAATTTTTTCCCGGTGTTACATTTTGGGGTAGAGAGGAAGAGCACTTTTTCTTGGGTTTTTTATTTTTGCACCCCGGGAAACATGGAATTGGGATATGAACCCTTTTAAAAATGGACTTAAAATTATGGGAAGCATTCACATTGTTTTTTTATTTTGCACATGATTAGGGCTATTTTGCACTTGTTTTGGGGTTGGTAATTGGTTTTGAATGAACAAAGTAGTCATAAAAAAATCGGCAGGGGATTGTCCTCCTTTGCTCTTCCAAAGTAAAAAAAAACAAACTTTTGCCTTGTTTCTCTTAAGTAAAAAATTGTAGGCCCCATGAGCGGGGCCCCTTTAGACCTAAGCTCCATAGCAGACTCTCCTATTCCTTTCTGTATTAACTGTGTTGTTTTTTTTGCTGCCCCCCTTTTTTTTTAAAGCACTTGCAATGTTGGCGCAAAAAATCCTGTATAAATAATAAAATTATAAAAAAAAAAAAGTACAAAGCTCTAGGCTGGTAAAAAAATTCTTGGTCCACTCTGTAGGAGAGAAAAGGTTCTGTAAGGTGGGTTATGGGTGGGTGCACTCTGTAAAAGTCCTCTTGGTAATGAAAGGGAGGTGCTGGGAAAACCATCCCAATAGATCATTTAATAGAAAATCTCCCCAGTTGAATTCTGAGGCATGTCAGAGGATTTCCCTGAAAAGTTTTACCCTGTCATGTTTTGTATTTCAAAAAAAAGTGGGGGCCGTTATTTCTTTTAAGGTTGTGGGGTTTTTTAAAAATTTTAAACCCTCTGTGTTGGGGTCATAGTATGTATTTTTTTATTAAGTCTTTTTCTTATAGAAAACCCCCTTTTTTTTACAATTCTCCATATCTTGCAGTTTCCTCGTATGCCTTCCTAATGACATTTCTGTCGTCTGGCGTGGGGTTAGCTAGTTGCCCTTTTTTGGAAAAGTAAGGGCCAAAATGAAACTCTGTTGGAAGAGAGATGCCTTATTACCTAACCCCAGCAAAAGCCAGTAAACAGCTAAAAAGGTTTTTGCTAATAAAAGAGTTTCCCCAAATTTATTTACTAAATGGTACTTTATATTTTTATCAATTAACTTGTTTGCTCAATTTAACCTTGATTCTGGCTTTTAATTTTAAAAATTTATAATTATGTCTCTTGAAAGATTTTGTTTTTTTATTAATTTACATTTTTTTTTTTTTGTCCCTTTCTACCATTGAGTTCTGCTTTCGGTTAACACTTTAAAGTTTATGTGTAAAACATTCCCTTTGGATATCATAATGTTTTATTATCAATACTGTATTATTTGTGGTGCTTGTGTGGTTTTATCACATATGACAGTCAGGCTATCTGTGGCCATCATTTTGTATTTCCTGAAATCCTCAATGAAAATTTTCTACTAATTAACTAAAATCATAGTTGAAAATCATTTTCCCCGAAAAAATATGGTGATCATTCAGGGTCTTTGTGCAAATGTTGGAATCTGCAGAGAAATTGTTTAATAGATCGACCAAATGTTGTTTCTTATTTTTGTTGAAATCCTTTAAATGAAATTTATTTTGGTCGTATTTCCAAAAATTGCAATTTGGTCCCCTTTTCTGACCCTGAATTTTAAAAGGAAATGTCTATGCGTGTTTATAGACTATGTGGATTATTAGCACCCAGTGACCCCGCAATCTCCTGGTGAACTCCAGGAAAAAACTAAATCCGATGGTGCTTTTTCTGTTTACTGCCAAATGATTTGTATTTTTGTCCTTTATCCTGAGATTTTCAAGTCTCAAAGGAAAAAAAGCCCTGCCTGGCTGGGCAGGGGACTGATTTTTTCATTGCATTTTTAAAGTGCACCCCTGACTAGACTATGGACACTAAAGCATTTTTAACGCAAAATAAAAATTTTTTTAAAATTGCCCCCATTGGGATACAGTATGTACCCGCAGGTTCAGGGGAAAACCATCATCTTTTAAAAAAGGCCCCGAAATTTAGGCCTTCCCCCTTATCTCTCCTCAAGGGTTGTTGCCGCTAATACGCAATGTAGCAAAGGGCGGGTTTTTTTTGCTTTAAAAAAATGACTGAAATTGGGTTTTAGGCTGGTTACGTTGAACTTGAATTCTTTGGTACATTACATGGCCATTTAGGGCCGATGATTGTAGTGGCAGGAATTTGCTCTTCCCCCATTTGGCTCGAGCAGTAAGTGGGGCCACCAGCCATGTTCACTATAAAAGACATTTCACAGGTATCTAGCTCCCACACATCCAGCAACTCCCGCGATGATCACTGCTGGATGCAACAAAGTTCATAAATGGGGGCTGTGGAGACCTGTCAAAATGTGAATGAGCCATTAGAGTCAAGCGCAATCAGAAGTTCTGTCAAATACAATTTCCCAAATCGACTAAATCAGAAGATTCAACTGCCTAAAATTTCTGGTGCAAATGTAGCCCCTTAAAGGGGTTTTTGGGACTTTTGTTGTTTTTCTTTTTTACACCATTTTTCAAGCATTTTTTAGTTTGAACTTTTTTATCTTCCTAATGGAAAGCCGTTACTATGGAAAAGAGAGGGAAAAAAAAAATCATTATGGTCGGTTTTTATGAGCCCAAAAAAGGCAAATATGCCACAAAAAAAAATCACATCTTTTTTTAGCTATGGTGGCACTATTCAAAAGGGCATGGTGCTCAATGTTAATGGCCCATAGGTAGAGGTGACCCTCATGTTGATCCCTTTAAATGCTTCTAGAAAAATGGGCCAGGGGGGACTGACAATCAAAGGAGCCCCGGGGAATAGAGGTCGGGGGCCCCTTTTTGGGCCTTGCCCAAACCAAAAAAAGCCTATGAAAAAAGGGGACCAGGGGCATTCATGGGGCCCCCTATGACCCGGGCCTGGCAGGCCCAAGTTTCCCAAAAAGGCAGTCTGCCCTACTGGAAAAAGACATACAACAGCCCTTAGGGTTTTACAAAAGTTGATTTTGTTTTCAAAAATATAAACATTTTGATGCTCATAGTCTCTGTCTCCTCACTCCTCCTCCTTCTACCAGATGCTACCTTGCTCCTCCACTCCTAGTCCGCTGAGTGGAAAAAATCCACCCATTTCACTCAATAATTCCATGAGCACTCCAAATGTCCTCTTTAAACCTCCTCATCTTACATATCCTGTTCATGCTAATCACTAGGGTGATCATTTTGTGTGTAATCGTTGAGATCAATGTGGTTGATCGTGCTATACATGGTCTCACCCTGACAAGCCATATGTCCCCAATCAGCTGAGGATTGTGTAGACCAGGACGGAGTGCACATCTACTGAGCATTATGGACGTCGTTCAGTTCCCTACAACGCTCCTGCCTTTTCTCACGAATAGCTATCTTAGCAGACATCAAATGGGCCGCTGAGCATGCGGAAGAGTGTACACCAGCAATGAATGACTAGCCCAGTGGGCTGACTTATCGAAGTCTACATGCCAGGGAAGTAACCAGCCTAATCCGCAATGGAAACATCAGGATAATAGCATGTTGATTGAGTGGCATCACTTTCGCTGTAATCGTAAGCACGGTACTAACAACAGACACTGACCTGAGGGGTGTGAATTCAGACCTGTGATTGAGGTAATAACTTCACCCAGATAGCACACAACGATGCTCGTGTGGACATTCAGTTCTTTGCACGCTGCAGCCTGTAAGGATGGCTGGAAAAGAAACTTTGCGGTCCACTAGGAAATGGTGTAATGCATGCAAAGTTTACATTGACATTCATTAAGGATGTCTTGCAGTGGGACTACAGTGGCACAACTATGTGAACGAGTTGACATACCAGAGTTGACACGGATGATGCCAATGCAACATTGTGCGCATGGCATCAACCTTCCTTGACGCAGATGCAGACACTGCATTACTGTATCTTTACGATGTCGGTCAACATGTAGTTTCAGATTTAATGAGCATAATGCGCGGATAGGACAAACCATCTGTCAGATCAATGACTCTGGAATGTGCATTACAACTGAGACCATAATTCCTTACCCCTGTGTGAACATGATGCAATGTTACAGCCAACTGCATACTGCGAGGTGCGCACAGCGTATAAATATAACTTCTACCGTTGCCTCCTTTGCAGAACATGTGCAACACAAATCCCAGAAAATACGTAAGTATATGGTGACATCCCTGGCATGGGGGTTCAGGTTCTGGCGGAAAGGAAGAAGACATACCGCAGCTCTCTACAGAAAGTTATAAAGCTTGGGCAAAGATTTCTGGCAAAAATCAACAAGATATTTTTGCACTTAGAGGCAAACAGAAAGAACACCTCACTTTTCACATGGTATACTGTGGAGCAGCCCAATAAGGGGCAAATAAGAATAGCTATCTTGTTATGTTAATCCATGACACTTTAAACTGATCAAATAAAGTCTTGCGCTGCTCGTTCAGATGCTTTCTTTGCAGACACTAATTTGAAAGTGTACATTAGAACAATTCAGAAAATGGCCTGTTTCTTTGGCTTGCAAGCATATTTAGTTTTATAAGCAGTCAGTACTTTTTTTGGTCAAGAAATACAATCTAACTGTTGTAGCTATGTGTACTTGAGGAGGAATTGATGAATTGTGCCTATGTCTGGAAAACAGATTGTGTAAGTTGGTGGTGAACTGATCATTGTGCTGCTAGTTACAAGTAATATTGTCCACATAAGGAAAATGCTATCTTACGATGTTGAAAGTTCACATACATCTACATTGTTACCCCTCCAACGAAAACATATTCCTTCATTATCAAAAATTTATTTGATTTTTTCCATGTTAAAAAATGTACTGAGAAAATGTAATGCAGTAAAAAAGTCAACGAGTATAAATTAAATGCTACTTCTGAATATTTTGAATGCTTAGAGATACCTAATACCCTTGACTATCAATGTACAAAAGCACGGGGATAATATGTTATATATCAAGCTGACTACTATTGTTCCTAAATAATCCAAAACCAAAATATATTTTTCATTAGACACACTTTAATATTGTTCTCCTGCTGTCATGCAATAAAAAAGCTTATATTTTTGATCACTCCATTATTTCCCAATCACTTGAGGCTCTGTCTACTAATCGATACAGTTGGGTGGGGAACAGCCTTGAAGTCAATACCAGCATCAGCTGGGATGAATGACCTCTTATAGTCATCTGTAGCTTGGTCAAATCAAATGAGATGACGAGGACAAAAAACTAGGAGAATACGTTGCAGTAAACTTGTCAGCGGTGCGGCTGATTTAGCAATGATTGTGGCCATGGTATAAGCATACCCGTTACTGAAGGGGGGGTGGTTTTTGGCAGGTAAGTCACCTTAATGTGTATAAATTTGACATATGGCAAATGTTCTGAGGACCCAAAGCAAACTGTAGTTCTGCTTTGAGCCCAACTTTTCTTTAAAAAAGCCCTTCACAAGAAATTGTAATGTGAAAAGTAGTAGGCTGCCAGTTCCAGTCTGCGCCTAGGTTTGGAAAGAAAAAAAAAAAAAAAAAAAAAAATTTGCTTGTTCGGTCGGACAGATTCAGCAAACTGCTGAATACCAATTTAGCTCAGCTGAGTCAAATGATCAGTGGCATCATTTAGGAAGTGGTCAATTTTAGCTAACAGTACTACTACTGTTGCTAAATGTGACAGCTTCCCCTCAGACTGGATGTTTGGAAGTTAACACCACCTTTTAATTTTAAATAACAGACTTTGGTGAAAAAGTGTGGTTTTTTTTTCCTATAGTTTTTTTGTGAATGAGTGCCCAGGGATAATATTTACCCCAACTTACTCATGTGAGTGTGTGTGTGTGTGTGTGTGGGGGGGGGGGGCAGATAAATAAGAATATGATCTAGAAACAAAACTCCAAAGAAAAAATTTGTGCTTTAAGTACGTATTAATTAATGGCATCAGTCAGTATATTCCAATCAGCAAAAAATAAAAAAAGAACCAAAGTTAAACCTAGGTGGATACATTCAAGCATAAAGAAGCATTTTAAAGACAAAAAACTGCCTTTTAAAAAATGTAAGTGCTGAGGGGCCACCATTAGCATTCCAACACTACAAAAAAAGCAACAAGAAGTGCAAAAGCACGATTAGAGCAGCAAAACTTGACTACAAGAGAGACATATAAACAGAGGAAAATCCCAAAATATTTTTAAAAATATTAATAGTGAAAAAGCAAAGCCAGAGTATATTGAACTCATGAAGGAGAGCTAGGGGAAATTAAGTTACAAGACAGTATTGTTAGTAACACAGAACAGAATGTACCCTTGTGGCTAACAGATGTCAGTTTGCAGACTCTGCCTTGGTGTTGTGTTTGTCCTGGGCCCTGTCATCCTGTTTCTGTCCTGCATCCTGTTTCTGAACCGCTGCTGACTTCTCCTGCTCTGATCCCGGCTCGCTCCTGACCAACCCTCTGTCTGACCCTCTGTACCACGCTGCTTGCTACCTGTTCTGATCCCTGGCCTGTGACCCTGACCAATCTCCGCTTGCTCTCCCCTGTACCTACCTGCCTTATTGATATTGACCCGGCCTGCCTGACGACGCTTGCTTGTATGTATTGTTATCTGTGGGGTGGTTTGGGTTTGTTTGCACTGTATTATGTTTTAGTATTGCACTGCGTTTATGTTTGTACTGTTAGTGTTAATAAATTATATTGTTTATAACATATCTGAAGTCTGCGTTTCCCTGCATCAGTCACACATCTCTGGTCATACCTGGGAGCCCTGACATTACACCAAGGCCAATCCTGACCAGAAGTGGCTGCACAGGGAAGCCATCTTGGCTTGTTGATGGGAAGGATGGATCTTGATGAGGTTGAGTATTTATATCTGCTAGTGTTTGATGACAGGGAGTATGCTTATCAAACTCTGAAGGAGTATACCCGGGATGAATTGCTAGAATGTATACGGCTCGCTCATGTTCTAGTAGATCAGGGCACAGTGTTCTCTGAGGTGCAGCCATTGATTGAGGTTTGTGCAGAGTTGGTTTCATCTGGTTCCCCCGAATGCAGGGATGAATTTTTGCCACCATTTAGTGCAGACCAGGTAGAGTCCCTGGTGTGGTTATTAGAGGATGATGTGGGTTACCTTTTGGAGCGTTACTCCACATGTTCACCACAGACACTAAGAGATTGTATCAACGCAGTGCAGTCATTGACCAGACAGGCTTTGTGTAAGCTCAGCTTTGTTCAACCCCTACTGCAGACATGGACAGACTTGTTGCACCCAGCCTCAGTCAGCTTACAAAGACCCAGTCCTGCTTCTAACTCTACTCCTGTATTCCCACCAGCTCCTCCTGCCCTGCTATCTACCGCATGTCAGTCCCCTGTTCCCACTCGCTGCACCTATCCTGCCTTTAACCCTGTAAAAGAGCCCTCTGTAGCAACTGCTCCCTCTCCTGTTCCATCCTCCAGTTTTTCTCTGTCTCCAGGTGCTCCATTCGTTTGCAGACCTGCGTTTACTTGCAGTGCTCCAGTAGTTAAAACCAGAAAAAAGCGAAAATTCTTTCCAACCAATACCATCCTGCCAGTATCCAAACCGGTGAGCCTGCCTTCCGTGACTCGGCCTGAAGCCTCTACTCAGCCTGAAGCCTCTACTCAGCCTGAAGCCTCTACTCAGCCTGATGCCTCTCTTCAGCCTGATGCCTCTCTTCAGCCGGATGCCTCTCTTCAGCCGGATGCCTCTCTTCAGCCGGATGCCTCTCTTCAGCCGGATGCCTCTCTTCAGCCGGATGCCTCTCTTCAGCCGGATGCCTCTCTTCAGCCTGATGCCTCTCTCTCAGCCTGATGCCTCTCCTCAGCCTGAAGCCTCTCCTCAGCCTGAAGCCTCTCCTCAGCCTGATGCCTGCATTCAGCCTGATGCCGCTACTCAGCCTGATGAACTGATCCAGCCTGACGATCCTATTCAGGCCAGTGATGACTCGATGATCCCGCTGCCCGACGATGATATTAGGCCAGTTGACCGATGCCCGCTGTTGATCCAGATGATCCGGTACCTGATCCAGTGCCCGCTGTCGTGCCAATTGACTCAGAGCCCGCTGTCATACCTGGTGACCCGGTGCCCACTGCCTTGCCAGATGACGCGGTGCCCGCTGGCAAGCCAAATGACCTGATGCCTGGTGACCCAGTGCCCGCTGTCCATACCTGATGACCCGAATGTCCGCTGACCCAGTGCCCCAGATGCCGCGGTCCATACCAGTTGACTCGGAGCCCACTGCCTTGCCAGATGACGCGGTGCCCGCTGTCGAGCCAAATGACCTGATGCCTGGTGACCCAGTGCCCGCTGTCCAGTCAGACGATCCAATGTCTGACCCAGTGCCCCGCGGTCATACCAGTTGACTCGGAGCCCACTGCCTTGCCAGATGACGCGGTGCCCGCTGTCGAGCCAAATGACCTGATGCCTGGTGACCCGATGCCCACTGTCCAGCCAGACCATACAATGTCTGACCCAGTGCCTGCGGTCATACCAGTTGACTCGGAGCCCACTGCCTTGCCAGATGACGCGGTGCCCGCTGTCGAGCCAAATGACCTGATGCCTGGTGACCCGATGCCCGCTGTCCAGCCAGACGATCCAATGTCTGACCCAGTGCCCGCGGTCATACCAGTTGACTCGGAGCCCACTGCCTTGCCAGATGACGCGGTGCCCGCTGTCGAGCCAAATGACCTGATGCCTGGTGACCCGATGCCCGCCCGATGTGTCCGGTCAGACGATCCAATGTCTGACCCAGTGCCTGCGGTCATACCAGTTGACTCGGAGCCCACTGTCGTGCCTGGTGACTCGGTGCCCGCCGCTCCGCCTGGGATGCCCGAGACCTGTTGCTCCGCTGGGGGTCCAGCGCCCGCCGCTCCGCCTGGGGGCCGGCGCCCGCCGCCCCGCCTGGGGGCCTGAGACCTGTCGCTCCGCCCGCCTGGGGCCCGAGACCTGTCGCTCCACTGGGGGTCCGGCGCCCGCCGCCCCGCCTGAGGGCCCGAGACCTGTCGCTCCGCCTGGGGGTCCGGCCCCGCCGCTCCGCCTGAGGGCCCGAGACCTGTCGCTCCACCTGGGGGTCCGGCGCCCGCCGCTCCGCCTGAGGGCCCGAGACCTGTCGCTCCACCTGGGGGTCCGGCGCCCGCCGCTCCCGCCTGAGGGCCCGAGACCTGTCGCTCCATCCTGGGGGGTCCGGCGCCCGCCGCGCTCCGCCTGAGGGCCCGAGACCTGTCGCTCCATCTGGGGGGTCCGGCGCCCGCCGCTCCGCCTGAGGGCCCGAGACCTGTCGCTCCTCCTGGGGGTCCGGCGCCCGCCGCTCCGCCTGAGGGCCCGAGACCTGTCGCTCCATCCTGGGGGTCCGGCGCCCGCCGCTCCGCCTGAGGGCCCGAGACCTGTCGCTCCGCCTGGGGGTCCGGCGCCCGCCGCTCCGCCTGAGGGCCCGAGACCTGTCGCTCCATCCTGGGGGTCCGGCGCCCCGCCGCTCCGCCTGAGGGCCCGAGACCTGTCGCTCCGCCTGGGGGTCCGGCGCCCGCCGCTCCGCCTGAGGGCCCGAGACCTGTCGCTCCGCCTGGGGGTCCGGCCCGCCCGCCGCTCCGCCTGGGGGCCCGGCCTGTCGCCCCCGCCTGGGGGTCCGGCGCCCGTCGCCCGCGCCTGGGGGCACGATGCCTGCCTGGGGGCCGCCCCGCCTGGGGGCCGAGATGCCTGTCGCCCCGCCTGGGGGCACGATGCCTGTCGCCCCGCCCGGGGGGGCACGATGCCTGTCGCCCCGCCTGGGGGGCACGATGCCTGTCGCCCCGCCCGGGGGGCCCGATGCCTGTCGCCCCGCCTGGGGGCACGATGCCTGTCGCCCCGCCGCCCGGGGGCCGATGCCCGTGCCCCGCCTGGGGGCCCGGTGCCTGTCGCCCCGCCCGGGGGCCCGGTGCCTGCTGCTCCGCCCGGGGGCCCGGTGCCTGCTGCTCCGCCCGGGGGCCCGGTGCCTGCTCCCCCCCCGGGGGCCCGGTGCCTGCTGCCCCGCCCCCCGGGGGCCCGGTGCCTGCTGCCGCCCGGGGGCCCGGGGGCCCCGCCCGGGGCCCGGTGCCTGCCTGCTCCCCCGGGGGCCCGGTGCCTGCCCCCGCCCGGGGGCCCGGTGCCTGCGCCCCGCCCGGGGCCCGGTGCCTGCTGCTCCCCCCGGGGGCCCGGTGCCTGCTGCTCCGCCTGGGGCCCGCTGCCTGCTGCTTCGCCTGGTAATCCGATGTGCCTCTGCCCGGAGTCCTGCCCGATGTGCCTCTGCCCCGGAGTCCTGCCCCGATGTGCCTCTGCCCGGAGTCCTGCCCGATGTGCCTCTGCCCGGAGTCCTGCCCGATGTGCCTCTGCCCGATGTGCCTCTGCCCGGAGTCCTGCCCGATGTGCCTCTGCCCGGAGTCCTCTGCCCGATGTGCCTCTGCCCGATGTGCCCTCTGCCCGATGTGCCTCTGCCCGATGTGCCTCTGCCCGATGTGCCTCCTCTGCCCGGAGTCCTGCCCGATGTGCCTCTGCCCGGAGTCCTGCCCGATGTGCCTCTGCCCGAGTGCCCGATGTGCCTCTGCCCGATGTGCCTCTGCCCGGTGTGCCTCTGCCCGGAGTGCCTCTGCTCGATGTGCCGCTGCCCGGAGTCCAGCCCGGTGTGCCGCTGCCCGGAGTCCTGCCCGGTGTGCCAGTCTTTGCTATCCCGCCAGTTGCCAGACCCGGGCGGTGGAACATTTTGCCCAGCTAGGACTGTTTGGAGCGTCCTGAGGCCGCTCCTTGAGGGGGGGGTACTGTTAGGAATGGACTGGCCAGCAATGGTGGGACTCACCTGCCTTTTGATCTGCAGTACCAGGGCTGGCCAGCGGGTGCTCCCAGCAATCAGAGACTCAACCTTTCAGCCAGCTAACACCTGGAACTGATGATACTGGGGTATTTAAGGGATGGCCAGACTTGCAGACTCTGCCTTGGTGTTGTGTTTGTCCTGGGCCCTGCATCCTGTTTCTGTCCTGCATCCTGTTTCTGTCCTGCATCCTGTTTCTGTCTGCATCCTGTTTCTGAACCGCTGCTGCTGCTTGCTACCTGTTCTGATCCCTGGCTTGTGACCCTGACCAATCTCCGCTTGCTCCCCCTGTACCTACCTGCCTTATTGATATTGACCCGGCCTGCCTGACGACGCTTGCTTGTATGTATTGTTATCTGTGGGTGGTTTGGTTTGTTTGCACTGTATTATGTTTTAGTATTGCACTGCGTTTATGTTTGTACTGTTAGTGTTAATAAATTATCATTAGTAGTAAGCAACATGGATTTATGAAGGATCGATTCTTGCCAGACCAAGCTTTTAATATTCTATGAGCTAGGTAAGGTCTGTAGAGATGTGCGAGTACGGAAAAAAATATTTTTTTTTCAGATTAATTCGGTAAGTTTAATAATCTTGTTTCATCATATTTTCTGTTATGTTAAAATGAGGTCACGTTCAGAATTTGTTTCCTATATTTGGATGTGTTTGTTTTGTATATTCAGATTCAGTTTGTTTTGCTAAACCAAATTATACTTATGGAAGTGTTTTGGAAGATTGGCTATATTTGTTTTAAGGTGTTAATTCATTGTGCTGGGAGGTTACCTTATGTCTTCCCTGATAGTCCAACCCAAAAGAGAAATGGAATGAGCTGACCAATATCGATGGAGTTGAATGCATCTGAAAGAACAAATGGAACAAAAAAATTAATTTTGGATTTATTTGATTGACTTGTGTTATGATTTGGAGATGTACATTATTTATAGATAATGCAAAATGTTATACAAACTAAAAATTAAATGGCGTACCTAATCAATTTGAATAATTTGTTATGTAATTACATTATTAACATATGCTTCAAACATTAACAAAAATGGCTCAAATCTATTGTATTTCATATCATCTGAATGAATACAAATTGATTAATTGTTTCCGTTATAATTTATTTTGGATTTGTTAAAATTTGTTACTATTTGTAAAATCAGAGATTCGGATACATTTTATGAATCTTAGACGTAACAAAAATGTAGTCAGAATTTTGATTCATTAAACAAATTTCGCACATGTCTAGTAAGTTGTAATTTTTGGATAGAGGGTAGGCCTGTAGACCTGGTGTATCTGGACTTCACCAAAGCATTTGATACAGTACCCAATAAACGCTTTGCATCGCAAAGTGAAGACTGTTAGTAGTGACAATTAGGTGTATGTATCTGGATAGAAAGTTGGCTACAGGAGAGTGCCCCAAGGGTGATGATAAATAGTGTATCTTGGAATGTGGTTTGAAGTTGTGATCAGGTGCCATCAGGACTCTTTCCAGGGACTAATTCTATTTTTAACTTGTACATTAAGTAAATATAGGGGTTGGAATAAAAAGTTCAATCTCAGTGTTCGCTGATCATTCAATCCCAGCAGAAAAATAAGTTCACAACAAGATGTAGAAACTTAACAGAGAAAACCTTGATAAAAAGTAAACAAGTGGGAAACTACATGGAGAAATGAAAGTTAGGGTCACCCATAAGCTATCTGTTTGAGGCCATACTGAGTCCATGGAAGAATTAAAATTTTTTTCCACAATGTTTTGGAAAATGACAACTTTTTTTTTTGTACATCAAAGTTGTCACTTAAATGATATATTGCTCTCACAAGCCATGGGTATATATTGTGGAACTTACCATCCCAAAATACATTATGATACTTCTACCAAAGTATGGGAGATTACCACATGTGTGAGACTGATTCTGGGTGCATTGCCACATATCAAGAGTCTGAAATCCCGCACTGAACACTTTTGAAAGCCCGAAGGTGCGT
>CATNWA010003017.1:0-19538 GCA_951230385.1 Staurois parvus | reverse complement strand
GACACAGAGAGAAGAAAGAAAGAAAAGAAAGAATAAAAAGAAGGAAGCGAAAGAAAAGAAAAGAGAGAGAGAAAAGAAGGAAGGAAAAGAAAGGAAAAAGAAAAAAGGAAAGAAGGAAATAAAGAAGGAGAAAGAAAGAGAGAAAGAAAGAAAGAGAAAGAAAGAAAAGGGAAAGAAAGAAAGAAAGAAAAAGAGGAAAAAAAGAAAAAAAAAGGGGAAGAAAAAAGGGAGAAAGAGAAGAGAGAGAGAGAAGGGAAAAAGACAGAAAAGAGAAAAAGAAAATATGTATAGAAGGAGGTAAAGAGAAAAAAGAAAAAGAAAGAAAAAAAAAAGGAAAGAAAGAAAGAAAGAAAGAAAGGGGAAAGAAAGGAAAAGAAAGAAGAGAAGAAAAAGAAAGAAAGAAAGAAAGAAAGAAAACGAAAGGAAAGAAAGAAACAGGAGACAGAGAGAGGAAAAGAGAGAGAGAGAGAAGAGAGAGAAAAAAAGAGAGATAGAAGGAGGGAAAGAAAGAAAGAAGGAAAAAAAGAAGAAATGTGGGAAAGAAAGGAGGATTGAAACAGGAGACAGAGAGGGAAAGAAAAAAGATGTATAGAAGGAGAAAAAAGAAAGAAGAAAGAGGGAAAGAAGGAAAGAGAGGAGAAAGCAGCAGGAGGGAAAGAAAGAATGTGGGAAAGGAGACACACGAGAAGAAAGAAAAGAGAGACAATAGAAGGAGCGAAAAAGAGAAAAAAGAAAGAGAGAGGGAAAGAAGGAGGGAAAGAAAGAAGGAAAGAAGGAAATAAAGAAGGAAATAAAGAGAGAAAGAAAGAAAGAAAGAAAAAAATAAAAGAAAAAAAAGAAAGAAAGAGAAAAAGAAAGAAAAAGAAAGGAGAGAGAGAGAGAAGAGACATATAGAAGGAAGGAGGAGGGAAAGAAAAAGAAAAGAGGGAAAACAGAAGACAGTGAGAGGGAAAGAGAAAGAAAAAGATGTAAGAAGAGGGAAAGAAAGGAGGGAAAGAAAGAGGGAAAGAGGGAGAGATGGAAGGAGGGAAAGAAGGAAGGAAATAAAAAGGAAAAAAAAAGGAGGGAAACTGGAGAGAGAGAGAAGAGAAAGAAATAGAAGACATATAGAAAAAAGGGAAAAGAGAGAAGAAAAAGAAGAAATAAAAAAAAAAGAAGAAAGATAAGAAAGAAAAAGGTGGGAAAAAAAGAAGTAAAAAGGAAACAGAGAGATAGAAAGAAGGAGGGAAGGAAGGAGAGAAGGAAGGAGTTTAATAAAGAAAGAAGGAGGGAAAGAGAGAAAGAAGGAGGGAAACGGGGGGGGGGGGGGGGGGAGGGGGAAAGAGAGAGAGAGAGAGAGAGAGAGAGAGAGAGAGAGCTATAAAAAAAAGAAAGAAAGAAAAAGAAATAGGAAAAAAGAGAAGAGAGGAAAGAATGAAGAAGGGGGGAGAGAAAAAACTTATGCTGACAGATCACCCCCAGCACTGGATGAGATGAGGGGGGGTCCGCTGGAGAAAAAAAGGGGGGGACAGCTGGAGGAGAAGAGGGGGGGGGGGGCACTGGATGGAGATGAGGGAAGAGGCTGAGATGAGGAGGGGGGGTTGCTGGAAGAGATGAGGGAAGGGTCCGCTGAATGAGATGGGGGAGTGCTGGAGGATGTTGAGAAGGGGGAGCGCTGGGGGTGAAGGAGGGGGGGATGCTGGAGGAGGTTAGGAAGGGGCCCTCTGGAGAAGGTGAGGGAGGGGGCCTCTGGAGAAGGTGAGGGAGGGGGCCACTGGAGAAGGTGAGAGGGGGCCACTGGAGAAGGTGAGGGAGGGGGGCCGCTGGAGAAGAAGTGGGGGGGGGCTGGAGGAGATGAGGAGGGAGGTCGCTGGAGGAAATGGGAGGGGGGCAGCTGGAGGAGATGAGGGGGGGGCACTGGAGGAGATGAGGGAAGGGGTCGCTGGAGGAGATGAGGGGGGCACTGGAGGAGATGAGGGAAGGGGTCCCTGGAGGAGATGAGGGGGCCACTGGAGATGAGGGGGGGGCCTGGAGGAGATGAGGAGGGGTGCGCTGGAGGAGATGAGGGAGGGTGGCTGTTGGAGGAGATGAGGGAGGGGGCAGCTGGAGGAAATGAGGAGAGGGGGCCGCTGGAGGAGATGAGGAGGGGGGCCACTGGAGGAGATGACGGGGAGCCGCTGGAGGAGATGAGGGGGGGAACCTCTGGAGGAGAGGAGGGTGGCCCCTGGAGAAGATGAGGAGGGGGCCCCTGGAGATGAGGGAGGGGCCGCTGGAAGAGATGAGGGAGGGGGCCGCTGGAGGAGATGGGGGCCACTGGAGGAGATGAGAGGGGGGGGCGCTGGAGGAGATGAGGGAGGGGGGCCGCTGGAAGAGATGAGGAGGGGGAGCCGCTGAAGGAGATGAGGGGGGAGCCTCTGGAGGAGAAGAGGGTGGCCCCTGGAGGAGATGAGGAGGATGGCCCCTGGAGGAGATGAGGGAGGGGGCCGCTGGAGGAGATGAGGGAGGGGGCCGCTGGAGGAGATGGGGGAAGGGGGCCACTGGAGGAGATGAGAGAGGGGGGTGCTGGAGGAGAGATGAGGGAGGGGGGTGCCGCTGGAAGAGATGAGGAGGGGGTCACTGGAGGAGATAAGGAGGGGAGCCACAGGAGGAGATGAGGAGGGGGGCCACAAGAGGAGATGAGAAGGGGGGCTGCTGGAGTAGATGAGAGAGGGGGCAGCTGGAGGAGATGAGGAGAGGGAGTCACTGGAGGGGGTCACTGGAGGAGATGAGGAGAGGGTGTTGCTGGAGGAAAATGAGGGAGGAGGCCACTGGAGGAGATGAGGGGGGGGGGTGACCGTGGGGGGAGCATACAGGATATGGATAGGAGAGGCGGCTGGGCGGCACATAGAGGAACCGAGAACTGCATGGTTCTCTGTGTGCTCTCCTATCCAGGCAGCCCCAGCCCACTGGGCAAATGCCCGGTGTGTGCCCTATGGCCAGTCCGGGCCTGCACATACTCCAAAAAAGAAAAAAAATTTTGGTGTAGTTAAAAATTGTTTTTTTTCTCAGCAAAATCAATTTTGTCAAAATCATTTCTTTCATGCCTCATGCTCACTCCGACTGTGCCCTAAGTGTCAATCCATAGTGAGTGGTGTACAAGATTATACCATTAATGTTCCTGCTATGTGCGAAATGTCAGTTTCTATTTATTGCCCTTCATATGGTAAATGTGAACATTTAGCGAACATTATAGAAAATAGCTGTAACCTCCCTAGCGGTCTGATTATGTCCATATTTCTGTGCTCAAAGCGGTATTTTTTTGCATGGAAATATGTAGTTTTTTTATTGTAGGCCTGTAATTTTTAGGAATAACTCACTGAAATCTGTCCGAACAAGAGTCTAGTAAACATCCCTGGTATGTTAAAATGTGAAAACACAAAATCAAAAATTATAATTGAATAAATAATCATAGAAAATAATAATATAATAATAATAAATTTAATTCAATAATGTAATCAAACCAAAAACACTGAAATGTGAAATATAGCGCCAAGTTCGCACATCGCTGAGCTCAGTTGCAGAATCGTTTTCAGTGTCTGATGAGGAATTTCCCCCACGAATCATTATCACTCAATTCTGCAAGTGGTTCTGATTTACTATCGCTGTTCTCTAGCCGGTCTAAAACCGCTTTTGACCTAAAGGGACGCTTTTTGGACGCCATGGACGTTTCTCAGTTTCCAGGCAGAAAGAACAGTAAACATGCAGGCAGGGCGCCGGACAAAGCACTCGGGACAAAATGTATGTGAAATGGTTTGATACAGGAATGTTATACTATGTGATATTAGTGTATTTAGTGAATGTCACTTTCTGACATTCTTTAATTTCCTGCCAGTTCCGTCCCCCGTATGTCCCGACGTCGCAGGGAACGGAACCCGGAAGACAGATGCCGGTATCAGCCAAAGGACATGGCCGGGGACGCTGCAGGGGGACACATCGCGGGAGCGCAGGACAAGGTGAGTACAGAAAGGATCCCGGAGCAACGCTGCAGTGTATTCCCGAGTGTAGTTCGGGGTTACTGCTTGTGGTTCTGAAACTTTACCAGAGCTACACTCAGGAATACCACCAGGGAGGTTAAAACATTCAACAGAAGATCAATCAACTATTAACATTGTCGACTAAGAACATTCCTCCATGATAGATGTGATATTTGGGGGTCTGGATCTCTAGCCAGCTGTGTCTATGTAAAACTAACAGTTTTTGTTTATCCAAGAAAGCAAAAAGATCAGCCTAACTTCATGCATCAAAGTAGCAAAACAGTCCATAACCTCTGGTATAAAAACAAAGCTTTAGCTCACTGCTGGTGTTAACTTGTCCCACCACAGGGTTCTAAAGTTCCCACCTGCTCCAAGGGTTCTGAAAAGGGCACAATGGCCCAGCAGTGCCTCAGCAGATTGAACAGCCACAGCTCTTTCTCACAAGTGTGTCCTGTTCCACAAAACACCTAATCAACCTGTTGGCAACTTCCTGCCATTTTCAAGCTTGTCTTGTTTAATCCTGAGTACTCCAAAAATGCTCTTTATCATCCCCCGTAAAGGGACCATAGCCCAAACAATGGTAATACATATTTACCATCAAGGACCCATCCCTGGATCCTGTACAGATTAAATAATATTAGGCATATCTCTGCACTGATATAAACTGGCAGCAATGAGTCACTAGTCCTGGGGCTGGCTCCCTCGCAACCAGCAGCCCTGAGCTGGAAGCTGTGAAACCACTGCTAAATGGTTTACTTCCCCCAGAACTTCTTGGTGTTCAAAAAATCCCTACAGGAGACAGAGTTAAATGAGAATAGTGGGTGAAAATGAATCATTCTTTTCTGTTTTCAGATGTAATGTAAAGAAATAGTGTGGTGGCCACGGCTGTAAAATACATGCTTCTTTGAGGGAAGTCTTGGAAGGTGACACGCAGGTAGTTGCAGAATATCTGAAATGGTGTATGTATATATATATATATATATATATATATATATACACACAAACACAATATTGCCAAAGGTATTGGGGTGCCTGCCTTTACACACACATGATCTTTGATGGCATCCCAGTCTTAGTCCGAAGGGTTCAATATTGAGTTTGCCCCGCCCTTTGCAGCTATAACAGCTTCAACTCTTCTGGGAAGGCCGTCCACAAGGTTTAGGAGGGTGTCTATGGGAAGGTTGGACCATTCTTCCAGGGGCACATTTGTCAGGTCAGGCACTGATGTCGGGGGAGGAGGCCTGGCTCGCAGTCTCCGCTCTAATTCATCCCAAAGGTGTTCTATGGGGTTGAGGTCAGGACTCTGTGCAGGCCAGTCAAGTTCCTCCACCCCAAACTGACTCCTCCATGTCTTTATGGACCTTGCTTTGTGCACTGGTGTGCAGTCATGTTGGAACAGGAAGGGGCCATCCCCAAACTTTTCCCACAAAGTTGGGAGCATGAAATTGTCCAGAATGTCTTGGTATGCTGACAGATCTGTGTCTGCTCAATTTAAGCCCCACTCTGCTCTATGGGTGGCTGGGTGTAAACAGACTCTGCTGTCTGTGTACACTTGACTGGCCTCCAATCTGATCTGCTTAGTCTCAGGGGGATGGATCCCCATACATTTTTTTTTAGTGGACAGGAGGTGGGTGGGTGTAAATGGACACAGGTCCTCCTGAAAAACTGACAGGCAGACTTGATCAGAAAGAGGGTGGAGGAGCCTGAACATGGCGCCGTGAGCAGCGTGAGCTCCAGGCTTCCGCAAGCTATGTGTGCAGCACCGCCCTGACCTGCCCTACTGTCTAAGATATATGAAATCAAGCGCTGGGTACAGAAAATAATACACACCAATGAATAAATGGATAAAAGGATAAAAGAATAAAACACACTAGCTGCTAGCATAAAAAAGTCACCTCAAGACATAGCAATAACACTGTTCAACAGGTAAAAAGTTTTGGGCATAAAATTAGCTAATCTTACATAATTTTGGGGTGCTGAAAACGAAAATGACCCTAAAAAATGTTGATTGGCTCTAGTTTCCATGATATATTCACCCATCTAATGACGTAAGCCATTCAAAATTATGATGCAACTTCAGCTGCATATTGCGCAATTGATACTGGTGACCAATAGAAAATTGCATGTATACTGAGATGATGCAATATTAGCCTTTAATTGCATCACTTCACTGCATAAAAGCTGCAGTATCTGTAGCTGATTGTAGTTCGACAGCGTCTTTACATTTCGTTTTATGCTTATATAGGCTACTCAGTAATGCCTCGAACTTGTGTGAATACAGCAGATAATTTCTGCTATATCTGCGGTGAAATAACTTTTATCTCTCAAAAAAGGAGGATAACAGGAATGATTAAGAAAGCCTACAACTTGTATTTTGGCTGCAAGATAGGAGACCAGGACAAGAGCTGGGCACCACATATATGCATCTGGATTTTTTCCCACCAAACTGTGGAGCAGTGAGTGATGAACACGGAGAGCGCTTCCATCAAGACATTGCAGCTATGGAAAGAAGATATCAAGGTAAATGGAGCCCATCAATGCTTGCTGACTATTGCTGGACAGTTGTAAGAGATAGCCCTTTCCTCGAATACAAGAGAAAAGCCAAGAGAAGCAAAACCGACACAAACTGAAGACAAAACTAGTGAGAATCCTAAGTATTAAAATGATTCGACTTGGCTTATGGCTATAATTTTTCTTGGTAATCCTATGCAATATATTATGCCATTTAGGCTTTGTTATGTAGTCAATATCACTTGCTTTATATTTGTGGAAAGACATCTATCTATATAATTATTGTGCATTATGTAGTCATTACGCCTATAGTAGAAAACTTTCCGTTTACAGAAAAACTAGAGCCAATTGACAAATTTCATTGTTATATTTGAACTCAGAATGTGAAATTCATTAAGAAATGGATCCTTTTGTTTCCAAAACTGGCAAAAAAATAAAAATTTGTTGAACAGTGTAATAGATGTATAATGAAATGCAGCGCTAGTAAATCTGTGGCGCTCACAGATGTATCAACTCAAATAAATGAATTCAATAAATGTCAAATAAAAGTTCCCAAAATAATTAGTGCAGAGCAGAGTGGAGGTTCCGTGACTCCTGTGGTGGTGGAGAAGAGTATAGATTTACACTAACCAGATAGATGAAATGCTTGCGCATGGAGTATATAAGACCTACTCCTGGTGCTCTGGATGTGAATCACTGGAATAGGTAGTAGTCATCTATGCCTCAGCCACCAGGTGTCATAGGTCTGAAATACATCAGAGGCCTCCCAGGATGTGGACTTCAGCCACCAGGGGGTGCATTACTCCCAGACATCAGACATCAAGTAGGCAGGAATCAGGTAGACCCAGGGGCAGACTGACAACTCATGGGGCCCCCGGGCAATAGGGGATCATGGGGCCCCTGTGTCCTTGCCCACACTCAAACCACACCCAAAAAAGCCTATAAAAGGTACCAGGGGCATTTCATGGGGCCCCCTACTGACCCCGGGCCCTCGGGCAGTGCCCGAGTGCTCGAATGGTCAGTCCGCCCTGGGTAGACCTTCAAAGAATGGGGCTCCCATGGAGTAAACAGGGCCCCAGACAAAGCTTCTGATAGTGTAGTAACTTTAATGTAGTAGGTGATAAGCATACAAGGAAAACACACATCAAAAACTTCAAGATGGCCGCCGGCTGTGTATAGTAAGCCATGCAGTGTAGTAACAGTACAGTCCAGTAGATGGCACTCCCAAACGCGTTTCGTGTATAATACACGTTATCAAAATGAGTGAGTGTAGGGTAGCAGATCCATTATATAGTGAATGGCAGGCCAGTGCTCATTAGCTGTCACCGCGTCATGCGCAGTAGACACGTGGCAACCATTTTCTAGTAGTATGGAAAAAGTAGTGGTGAGATCCGAGTCGCGCATGCGCAGTGAGCGCAGCGGCGGCCATTTTACCAGTGACCAGTGTCATATTCATCTGAATGGCACTTGGGCCACATACAATAATTGAAGAGGGGGAAAGTGGAAAAAATATATATTAATAAATAAGGGTCAGACGTCCTTATATATTACAACAGACCAGCGCTGGTTACAGGCCAGTATATTCCTATGGCTGGTGCATAACGATACACAAATAATGAACAATAAATGATGGATATAGGCATAAATAGCTGTGGACGGAGAAGCACCATCTAGCTGTAGATGATTACACATGTAAAATACATGAATAAAAGGAGAAAGAGGGATACATTATAATAGAACCCCTGTTCAATAATAGATGGAGAGAGGCCGGGGAGGGGGGGGGGCAAGTACCATCCAAGTTTGGCCAATCTCTTAATCAACAACATAAACAAAAAGACCTGGACAATAATAAATACAACAAATCAATAAATAGATATATGAATATGAACAATCAGACTAAACGAAGCTAATATGTAAATCAGTGAATAAAACATATATATAAAAGCTATTATAAGGATTAATATAAAAATTTTAAATTTAATATAAATTGAAAATAAAATAAAAATACTTAAAAAATACTTAAAAATATTAAAAAATGAGTAAAAATAAGAATAAAAAACTGTAATGTCGAACAGGATAAATACAGAGGGGAAATGGAGAAATAAGAAATGGAGGGGCGGTACTAGCTAGTATCTATAAAGCAGGTGATATCCAAATCTATGTTCAGGCCAAGTGGAGACTGCGTGCGTAATAAATAAATCCACTTGGTCTCTAACATAGATACCACTCTCTTTTTATTAACCCCTCTCCAGTGTTTCTGGATGGTATCTATACCAGTAAACCGGAGAGAACAAGGGTTCCTATGGTGCAGTTGGCGGTAATGCATGGAGACCGAATGCTCTTTGAAGCCTTTCTTAATATTCGTCAAATGTTCACGTAATCGGTCCCTTAGTCTCCTAGTCGTCCTCCCAACATACTGTTTACCACAGGAACATTCTAATAAATAGACCACATTGCACATAATGGTAGATGAAATGTCATACTGTATGCCTGTGGAGTTGGACCGGAACGAGTATATGGGTTTCTTATGGATACCATTGTGTACACATAACATGCACTTATTGCATGGAAAAAAGCCCTTACGGTCAAAAAAAGAAGGACAAGGGTTTGGGAGGGTTCACAACATTCGGGGCCAATTTATTCCTCAATGATGGAGCTTTCTGGTGTATAATTTCGGGTTTCGTAGGTAACAACTCTCCTAACACAGGGTCGTTCTTTAAGATACCCCAGTTCTTATTTATAATTTTGACCACGTCCTTATATTGAACTGAAAAATTGGTTATAAAGGGATATACTTGCTCTGTTTTCGCTCTGGCATTAGAGGAGAGAAGAATTTCTCTACTCGTATCCTTAGCTCTATTGATTTCAACATCCAATGCATTACCATCATAGCCCTTTTCAATGAACCTATTTTTTAGTACATTTGATTGTATGACAAAGTCATCCAGATTGTCACAATTCCTACGAATTCTGAGGAACTGGCCTCTTGGGATGTTATTAAGCCATCTAGGCAAGTGGCAACTATTTTTGGGGATATAGCTGTTTCTATCCATGGGTTTAAAGAAACGCTTAGAGGATATCTCTGTGCCATTATTAAAAAGAGTGAGGTCTAAAAAATTAATTTCACGGTAATCATATTGGAACGTTAACTTAATATTAAGGGCATTATAGTTAAGGGTTGTGAAAAAATTGTTTAATGAGAAATCATCACCGTCCCAAAGTAGCAAGATATCATCTATATACCGGCGGTAGAAGAGGAGGTGTGGCCAATCCCTTGAGTATATTAAATCCTCCTCCCACCTTGCCATAAATAGGTTCGCCAAACGTGGCGCAAATTTAGCACCCATGGCGACACCGGTAATCTGAAGATAGTACTTGTCACTAAACCATAAATAGTTGTGGTCCATAGCGAATTTTAACAGATCTGCCCAGAGCCCTGTCTTACCTGAGCCTGAGTGAGGAGTGGAGCCTGGGCGTCCTGGTGGTGGTCCCGGTGGCGGCCGGAGGAGGTGTCGGTGGAGCCCGGACCTGTGTACCTGGGAGAGACGACGGGTCGGTGAGGCTCGGCAGATCCCTGGGAGCAGGAGGTAGTGGCATCGGAGGAGAAGGAGACGGTGAGAGTGTCCCTGTGACCACATATGTGACTACCCACATGACTTCCCAGGTGACAGCCAATGTGATGTCTGGTGGCAAATTTGAAAGTGACAAGCTGTCCTAAAGTCCAGGAATGTGGTGTGGCTTCATGGCTGAAGAGCGGGCTGTATATTAAAGTTGATTTATGCTGGACTGAGACAGCAGCCCTGGGAGACCCAGAGATACCCTAGAAGTCTACTATACAGCAACCCCTCACTAATTCTTCTGATCTCACTAGGAGTCAGGCTCGGAGGCAACAGCTGGGATTGAGTGTGCTCTGGAATGGAGAGATCCTGATTTGCCGGCACGAAAGTTGGTGGTGAGTTGCAGTGAGTAACGGCGGGATATTTTATATTGTGGTACATCTGATGTTATTTCTGCAGTCTAAATGCACTCTTGAGCATTAGAGGGGATGGAGGACAATACTATGGGGGTTCCCAGTGGTCCTCAGTGCTTGGCGGAACTAGCTAGATTACTCCTGGTCCCAAAGTAACAAATAGGAGAAATTAAAGTCATCAGAAGGAAAAGTTTTCCCTGAGGTCGGATAATATAATAACGGAGCATCAGTAGCAAATTTAGCAGCAATGTTTAAAGAGATGAGGAACAGATCAGCTAAGGGGGGGGTTAAAACTCATCAAGCAAGTGCAAATACTAGCACAATAAGGAAATATCTACCTATGCAGGAGCAAAGCCCGGAGAATTCAACCCTTGATAAACAACAGGAGAGAACTAGAAAAGGGATGGGAGATCCCCCACGAATGTCACTTTGTACACAAGATGTGAACCAGACCAATGACCTGATGCAGTAGATGTGGATAGTATATAACAGATCAAAGTGTTTCGGAACAACAGGGTGTTATGTGACAAATACCTACAAAAGCTGATATGGGGGAAATGTTTGTGAAATTGGAAATGTCTATGAAAAATGAAATGGTGGCAATACGCAACGATCTGGGCCAAATGCTGACACGAATGGAAGAAGTAGAGGGAAAAATGGAAACACAGGTGCTTTTAATCACTAAACTAGAAACACAGGTTGAAAAGATGCAAAGAGAACATAAAAAGTTTGCATTCAAATTGGAAGATCAAGAGAACAGAGCAAGAAGAAATAATATAAGGATTCGTGGTTTGCCAGAAGAGTCCCATGGGGAAGATTTGGGAGATAAAATAAAGAACGTGCTTAACCAATTGATGGGTAAATCCACAACAGAGCATTTAAAAATGGAGAGAGTACACAGGGTAAGGCGACCGCAAGGAGTGCCAACAGACTTGCCTAGAAATGGTGATTGTTCGGTTCCATCACTACGAGGTCTGAGAAAAAATATGGAGAAAACTCTGAGAGATCCCTGAAATAAAATATGGAGAGATAAAGTTGCAAATATTTGCTGACATTTCATCTCTGACTCTAGCTAGGAGAAGATCCCTGAAACCATTGCTGGAGCAGATGAGGGAGAAAAAAATTCTATATAACTGGGGTTCCCGGCCTGCCTGATTGGGTTGGAAGATGGAAAATCAGCAAGATTGAGACTCCCGGAAGAATTAGAAAATTAGATTTACAGGAAATGTACATTGTGGGGTGGTCAGGGGCGTCTACTTAGCGTTCAGAGCTGGTAAAAGAAATGTGGCAGATGGTAAATAAAAAGAGAAAGTATACCGGTGTGGGGTGGGGGGGGGATGAGGGAGGAGATGGGGGTGACCCTCTCAAATTTTTTTTTTTCTCTTTTCACCCCTCCTCCCCCAGCTCTCTTTCCCCACAATGGGGTTGCAGGTCTAACGTATAGAGGAATCAAAAGGGTTAGATGGGCAGCTGAAACCAGGCAGACGATGAGAAGGCGAGGGCGGGCTGTCTGGAGGCTGAATGCTCTGCCAAACTCTAGGACCATCCTCTCGGATAGGACAAATAAATTTGATAAAAATGATAATTGTCCCAAAAATCCTATATAAAGTCCACATGCTGCCTATAGAACTCCTGGGAGCCTATTTTAAAACAATTAGAAAAATTATATTGAGATATATTTGGGGGAATAAAAAACCGAGAATAAGTTACGAAGGGTTATGTAGGGACAAGGATAAGGGGGCCTAAGTGTGCCTTATTTTAGGAGATATTACTATTCAGGGTTACTTTCACGTATTTTTGATTGGACATATAATGCACTAAGGAAAAGTTGGGTGAATATAGAAAACACATTAAGTGGGACACAATTGGATAAGATAGTATGGATTCCACATCAATATCGTATATATGGAGAAAGTATAAGCACTTACACACAAAATACAATTAGGATATGGGATATGGTTTGTAAACAAATGGGGTGGGAGTTTAATTCTATGTATATACCATTGATAAACACAGATTTCTTCCCTCCAGGGAGGGAAGACATCTGAGGTAAATGGATAATAAAAGGGAATGCACAGTTAAAGGATATAATGGTCGGGGGGGAAAATTCACCCATTTCAGGAGTAAAAAAAAAGCAGGAGTTGTTTTCCCTCGTTAAACGAGTGGAGATATCTTCAGATAAAACATTTTGTTAGTTCGCTTCCTAAGCCGTTAAGACCAATGATGGACTTAAACTCACTAGAACAACTTTTTAATAAAAATAAAACATGGAAACAGGGTACTTCCCGGATTGATAAAACTCTTACTGAAATGGTGGGGGTTGCCCCTCCTGCATACATGGAGAAATGGGAAAAGGAATTAGGAATAACATTTGATGAGCAACAAAAAAAAGAAAATGTTTAGAATAGCACATGGAGCAGTAGATATGAGGGTGGTAGAAATGAATTATAAGTGTTTGGCAAGGTGGTATATTATAACAAGTGTGGCACAGAAACAACAAATAGATAAATCACCTTTATGTTGGAGAGGATGTGGGATAAAAGGCACAATGGCACATATATGGTGAGAGTGCCCCAAAATTCAAAAGTACTGGGAAGAAATAATTTATTTAATTCAGGAGAGATAACAGGGGTTGAGGTTCCAAAAGATCCAGGCATATGCTTATTCCATAAAACTGAGACTACAGTTGAAAATTATAAGAAGTCATTGACATTTCATCTGATAAATGCAGCAGTTAATACCTAAATTTTGGCAAGAGTAGGAAATACCAAAAAAAAAAAAAAAGATTGGATAAGTCGGGTTGACTATGTATATATACATAGTCAACCCTACTTATCCAATCTTTTTTTTTAGATAGAGGAACTCTACCATCAGGAAGAAGATAGAATGGTGAGATTCAGAGAAAGGTGGGAGAAATGGGATAAGTTCAAAGAGGAATTTAAAGAAAGATAGGGAGGAGATAAGAAAGGAAGAAAGAGAAGGGTGCCTTGAGAGCAAAGAGTGGGCGGCACAGTGGCTAAATGGTTAGCACTTCTGCCTGGCAGTACTAGGGTCACTGGTTCAAATCCCAGCCACAGCTCCACCTGCCTGGAGTTTGTATGTTCCCCCTGTGCCTGCGTGGGTTTCCTCCCACACTCCAAAGACATGCTGGTAGGTTCATTGGATCCTGTCTCAATTGTCCCTAGTATGTGTATGTATGAATGTGAGTTAGGGACCTTAGATTGTACGCCCCTTGAGGGTTAGGGACTGATGTGAATGTACAATATATATGTATGTAAAGCACTGTGTAAAATTGACAGCACTATATAAGTACCTAAAATAAGAGTAAAGAAGTGGAGCAAGGACATAAGAGGGAAAATATCAGGGAATGCAGGGGGTGGGGGGTGGGAGTAGATGGGCGGGATTTTTTTTCTCATTTCTCTAGAAGTATAAGGGTATTGTGTACTGTTATATATTTTGGATTTTTTTTTAAATATGTAATGTGATTTATTGAAAATTAATCAAATATTTATATATTAAAAAAAGAAAGATCAGAAAGAAAGGAAAGAAAGCCACAGAGCCCCCCTTACATCAAAGCCCCCTTATATTAGGGTACTCACCGGGACGCAGGAGAGAGAAGGGAGGGGAGAGACTTCACTCACAGTGGATGGATGGATCAGCAGGCTGCACCTTTCCTCTTCCGTCTGCAGGGCTTCCCACCCACACATCTCCTTCTCTGAGGCACAACACTGTTGGGGTGTGTGAGCGGGGCAGACACAGAAGGAGAAGGGGATGGAGGGTGAGTGGGAAACTGTCAGTGCTGACTCTGGGCTGTGAGAGAGGCTCTCAGCTCAGAGCCCTGCACCTACTGGGGAGCCACAGTACAGCCTCTTGGGGCCCCCCACAGTGGCATCAGAGTGACCCGGGGGACAATTGCCACCATGCCCCCCAACCCAGTCCACCCCTGCTTGGATGTGTATTGAGGAGTGCCTGGTAAAAAAGTGAATTTCACTTGAAAGACTTTTTAAAACATGTAATAGTTAAGAGCATCAAACACAGCTGGCTATCTTTAGTGCTGTCAGGAGATGCTAGTCTTCATGAAGCCTTCAGGCACCTTTAAGTGCAAATAACATCATATTAGCATCATTGTAAGTGCATACTTGTCAAGCAACATGTAATTTTTACAGACGGACAGACTATTAAAGTTAAAGAGACACTTCAGTTCATTGAAATTGTTGCCCTGTCCTACTACCCCCATGCTGCCATCTTTGAGTACTGCATGCACACATGTGACAAAGGCTTTGTGAGGTCTTTGGGACTTGGCAGAGACATGAAGCAAACTGCACATCTGAGCACATGTGCTGGAAACCCCCAAATGTGCAAAGAAGTGCTGCAGGCCTCAGGTCCTGAAAACCCCGACACGAAGCCCATGACACATCTACAGAACTGCCTCATGGGATGACTGATGGGGACAGCAACATCATTCTCACCTAGGCAAGGAGCAGGGAAGTACTGGAATGCAGCACCAAAAAGGTCATAGGTGTTTTGAAAATATTTGGAATTTTTATTTAACTGTGGGACAGGAAAGGTGGGAGCAGGGGACTGACCATCTGGAAACTCGGGCACTGCCCACGGGCCCGGGGTCAGTAGGGGGCCCCATGAGATGCCCCTGGTACCTTTTTCATAGGCTTTTGTGAGTTTGGGCAAGGACACAGGGGCCCTATGATCCCCTATTGCCCGGGGGCCCATGAGTTGTCAGTCCGCCCCTGGGTGGGAGGAGGCAGGAGGAAGAAAGTTATTTTGATGGCTGAAGTTCCATTTTAATGAAAGATCAATTTTAACTTTAAAGATGAATTCCAGGTATGGAATTTTATACAGAGTTACACTGGTCTAGCTTGGACCAGAGTATACATATACAGTACATAAATTTACTATATCCAGTTGACGATCACTCGCAGCACATATACCACGTACAGGCGGCAGCTACAGGTTAATTTGACATATCTGTACGTTTCTTTGCACTTGCGCACCGCCTGGAACGCACAGCGTGCCACTTCAGTAACCTTTGTGTCTCCGGGACACAGAGAATTGTGGTTGCTGGTACCTGGCCACTTTGATTGATCACAATGGCAACAAAAAGCTGTTATGCGTGAATTCCATTCAAAAGAGTTGTGTTTGCTATAGTGAGCTGTGATTGGCCCACAGCTATCACATGGGCCAATCTTAGCACCCTGTACCAAGTGATAGCTGTGGGCCAATCACAGATCACAGTTGTAAAATCATAGCTGTCATGAATGTAACCCTTTCATGACAGTTCAAAATGTTGCTGTTGCAGTGAACATCACTGTAACAGCAAATCAAAGTGTAAAAAAAAATTTAAAAAACCCTGATCACCCACCCCCAGCGTAGTACAGTGTTAGTATGGTGACACTGAACTACTCTGATGAAAGTACAAAAAAATAGTAAAAAGATAAATAAAAAAGTTAAACATAAGTAAAAAAAAAATTGTAAAAAATGTAAAAAATATATATTTTTTTTAATGTACCGTCACCAGTTAGTGTCCCTGATCACCACCACACCAGTCGTATGATGACGCTGTGCTGCACTGGTGACAGTATGTAAAAAACAATTGTGAAAAAAAATACAAATTGTATTTCATTTCTAATTTTCAAAAAAACTGTGCCAAAAAAATTACATCGTCAAAGAACTTGCAATGCCTCTTACAAAATACCTCAGATTGTCTACTTTCCAAAAAGGGGTAATTTGGGTGGTATTTGTACTGCTTGGTGTTTTAGGGCCTCATAAATTGAGATAGGCCATTAGTATATCAGAATTGATCAATTTTCAAATATATATTCCATAGTTTGTAGACTATATAACTAAGACCGAGCACTGAGTGATCACATGACCGTTAATCACTCAGTTCTCGGTCTTATTATTATTATACAGGATTTATATAGCACCAACAGTTTCTTCAGCGCTTTACAATATAACGGGAGACAATACAGCAACAATACAGTTCAATACAAGAGGGTTAGGAGGGCCCTGCTCCTTGGAGCTTACACTCTAGGAGGGAGGGGCTAGTGGTACAAAAGGTAGTAACTGTGGGGGATGGACTGGTTGGAAGAGTAGAAGATTCCAGTATTAGCTGAGAGCAGGATAGGCTTCCCTGAAGAGATAGGTTTTCAGAGATCGCCTAAAAGTGAGCAGAGTAGGCGATAGTCTGATAAATTGGGGTATAGAGTTCCAGAGGATGGGGGAAGCTCTGGAGAAGTCCTGGAGACGAGAATGAGAGGAAGAGACAAGGGAGCTAGAGAGTAGGAGGTCTTGCAAGGAGCGGAGAGTACGGTTTGGGTGATATTTAGAGAAAAGATCGGTGATGTAATTTGGGGCAGAGTTATAAATGGCTTTATACGTTATTGTTAATGTTTTGAATTTTATTCGTTGGGCAACAGGAAGCCAGTGGAGGGATTGGCAGAGAGGGGTGGAGGACACTGATTGGAGGTCACTGGAGGGATTGGCAGAGAGTGGTGGCAGATACAGAATGGTTAGTAAGGTGGATGAGTCTGGCAGCAGCATTCATGATAGACTAAAGAGGGGATAGCCTGCGATGAGGTCGGCCAATGAGGAGGGAGTTACAATAGTCAAGGCGAGATATAACAAGGGAGTGAATAAGTTGCTTAGTGGGTTTCCGAGGTTAGGAACGGGCGTATCTTGGAGATGTTGCGGAGGTGAAGTCTACAAGATTTGGACAGTGATCGGATTTGGGGGTGAAAGGACAGATGGGAGTCTAGGATTACACCTAGTACCCTGGCATGAGGGGAGGGAATGATGATTGTGTTATTGATCTTGATGGAGAAGTCAGGGGAGGGGGCACGGGCTGGGGGGAATACTAAGAGCTCAGGTTTGGAGAGATTGAGTTTGAGGAAGTGGAGTGACATCCATGCCGATATGTCACTTAGTAGGTTAGTAATGCGAGAGGAGACTGAAGGGGTGGAGTGAGGGGTAGAAAGATAGATTTGTGTATCATCAGCATAGAGATGGTACTTAAAGCCATGGGAGTTTATCAAGTGACCAAGGGAGGAGGTGTAGATGGAGAAGAGAAGGGGTCCAAGGACAGAACCTTGAGGGACCCCTACAGAAAGAGGGAGTGAAGAGGAGGAGGCAGCGTTATAGGTAACACTGAAGGAGCACAGCGATAGGTAGGAGGAGAACCAGGAGAGAGCAGAGTCTCTGAGGCTAAGAGAGTGGAGTTTTTTGAGGAGGAGGGAATGGTCAACCGTATCAAAAGCTGCAGAGAGGTCAAGTAGTAAGAGTACGGAGTATTGGCCATTGGTTGGGATGAGTACGGAGTATTGGCCATTGGTTTTAGCAGTTAGTAGATCATTAGTGAGTTTTAGTAGGGCAGTTTCAGTGGAGTGTAGTGAGTGAAAGCCAGACTGTAGAGGGTCAAGAAGGTTGTTGTCAGTGAGGTGGGAGCTCAGGCGATTGTAGAATAAGTGTTCTAGGAGTTTAGAGGTAAATGGCAGCAGGGAGATGGGTCTTAAGTTGTTCAGGTTGGTGGGGTCCAGGGAGGACTTTTTAAGTATGGGAGTGATGTGCTTTAGAGGGGAGGGGAAGGCACCAGTAGATAGGGAAAGATTGAAGATGTGAGTGAGGGAGCATAGGATGGAAGAAGAGGGTGACCGTAGTAGTTGTGAGGGGACAAGATCCAGGGGGCAGGTGGTGAGACGGGCTTCTGAGAAAACCTTAGTGACCTCTTCGGTAGTGGCAAGGTCAAAAGAGTAAAGTGCAATGTGCAATGTGCAATGGCAATGCCCCTACAAATTGCGTCAATCTTGTTTTTGAAATGATTTGCAATCTCGTGAGCAGTGAGTGAGGTACTGGGTGGGGGTGGAGGTGGAGAAAGTAGAGAGTTAAAAGTAGAGAAGAGACTACGAGGACTGGATGACAAGGTATTAATAAGAGTGACAAAGTAGGCTTGTTTGGCAGCATGAAGGGAGGAATTGTATGTTAAGAGAGCAGATTTATATAGGGTGAATGCTTGGTGAGATTTGGTTTTACTCCACAATCGCTCCAGCGCACGACTATGTCGTTTAAGATTTCTAGTGTCATCAGTCTGCCGCGGTTGTAACGGTTGGGGCCTGATGCTTCGTGTTGTTAGAGGAGCAAGCGAGTCTAATGCGGATGAAAGCGAACTGTTGTAGACAGTAGTGGCCAGGTCAGGGCAGGACAGGGGAGAGATTCTGTCATAGAGTTGGTCAGTTGCAGAGTGGAAAGGAGCCGGGTTCAAGTTGTGAAGGTTTCTGCAGGTAATTATTTGCTGCTTGGAGGGATAGGTCTTTGAAGACGAGGAGAGTGTGAAGGTGATGAGATTGTGATCAGAGAGAGGAAAGGGGGTGTTTGTGAGGTTGTAGGGAGTGCAAAGATGGAAGAATACAAGGTCTAATGTATTCCCATCAGAGTGAGTGGAGGGACTGTATACATTGTGCTAATGCAAAAGATGAGGTTATGTTGAAGAGTTGGGATGTAGCCGGGTTGTTGACATTAATAGGGATGTTAAAATCCCTGAGAATGATAGTGGGTAGTTCAGAGGAGAGTAAGTAGGGTAGCCAGGTGGAGAAATCATCAAGAAAGTGGGACACGGGTCCAGGAGGCCGATAGATCACTGCAATCCTCAGAGAAATGGGAGAAAACAGCAGGATGCAGTGAGTCTCGAAAGAAGAGAAGGATAGAGATGGAGGGTTAGGGAGGACTTGAAAAGGTGCTGAGTGGGGATAGAAGCAAACCAACTCCACCACCTTTTCGACCACTGGGTCTGGGTGAGTGGGTCCAGATGAGGCCTCCATAGGAAAGTGCTGCGGGAGAAGCAGAATCTGCTGCTTGAAGCCAGGTTTCTGTAATTGCTTGTGGGTTAAGGAGTGGGATACAAAAAGGTCATGGACAGAAGTGAGATTATTACAGACAGAGCGGGCATTCCAGAGCACACATGAAAAAAAGCAGAGTGGTTTTTGGGAGCTATTCCAGGAAGAAAGAGGATGCCTGGTGTGGGAGTGAGATATTGGAGGTCTTCTCAGAGCAGAGAG
>CATNWA010003015.1:0-20625 GCA_951230385.1 Staurois parvus | reverse complement strand
AAAAGGGGAATCCCGGGACAAGTGGGTCACTTATCAGTTGCTCAGGGGACGACTGGAGTTTCAGGAATTCTCCTCCCTGTTGTTAAGGTCCAAGTATCCATGAATCTATTGAGAAGGAAATCTTTGTTTCAGGCACTCACCAGCTGTTGTCCAGGACAATGATTGTGGAGTTTTCAGTGGACAAACGGGTTCCAGGGAATTTTAATTTACCAAACCTATTTGCATTTCCAAAACCGAATGGGGATGTAAGGCCTAGTCTTAGACCTTAAAGGGGCTGAACCAGTTTACTTAAGATTCTTCCATTTTGGATGGAGTCAGTTCCGGTCGCAGTAGTCGCATATTTACAACGAGGGAGATTTGTCTGATACCATCCATAGACATCAAGTTCGCACACCTGCATGGTGTCAATAATTTACAGCTCATCAAAGTTTCTGTGGTTTGCGATAGAAACTCCAAAAACATTTTCAGTTCGTGGAACTACCTTTTGGGCTAGCCACGTCTCCTCAAGTGTTTACAAAAGATTCTGGCTCCATTTCTAGGACTGTTCAGACTTTGAGGAAATAGTGATTTTGGGCTATCTGGCAAACTACTGCTCAGGGGTCAGTCTGGTCCAAGCCTGAGAAAAAATGTGGCCCCTTGCGATTCATTTACTCTGGAACACTTGAGCTGGGTGCTCAATTTTGAGAAGTTGGCCCTGGAGACAGTACAGAGTCTAGAGTATTTGGGGTTGGTCCTAGACATTGGTCAGGCAAAGGTGTTTCTGCCTCCAAGAAGGCCTGAGGTTCAGAGTTTGAGGAAAAGGAAAGTATCCTTCCATTTAGTCTCTGCATGAGGTTAATAGGGAAGATGGTGCCCTATGCGCAGTTCCATTCAGGCCTTTGCAGAGGAATATTCTGTCGGCATGGAACAACAAGGTTTCAGCGACTGGAATTGTCCGCATTTTCTTTGTCCCCCGGGTGTTTCAAAAAGCTTTAATTGGTGGGTGGAAGCTCGGAATTTGGAAGAGGGAAGGATCTTTACTAACAGTGAACTGGAAGCTAGTAGCAGCAATGCCAATGTCTCGGGTTGGGGGTTGTTCTAAAAGGGACCACAGTCCAGGGGATGTGGTCGCCACAGGAAAAGATCCTTCCTGTCAATATCCTATCTCTGGAGCTTTACTGCGGTGCGGCTTGCCCTGCGATATTGGAATGGCAGGCTTCAAGGTTGGCCAGTCAGGGTCCAGTCCGACATTGCTACAGCAGTGGCATACATCGATCACCAAGGTGGTTCCAAGAGCTAGAGGGCTCAGGAGGAGGTAAATCACGCTCGGGATTGGGCAGTTGGGCATGTTCTAGTTCTAGTTAGCAGTATTAATTCCAGGGATAAAGAATTGACAGGCGGACTACCTCAGTCGTCAGAGGTTGTTTCCAGGAGAATGGGCTCTGCATCCTGATGGAAGTCTGGGCAATCTACCAACATTGGGGGTGCTGTGACGTAGATCTATTGGCATCCAGGTTCAACAGAAAGGTGGACAGGTTTGTGCCCAGAATGCAGGACCCCTCTTGCAATAGGGGTAGATGCCTTGGTGATACAGTGGGATCAGTTTTCCCTAATCTATGCCTTTCACCCCAAGATTTCAGCTACTCTCGTGGCTATTACGCAGGATTTGAGGACTAGGTGATACTGGTGATATTAGTGGCGCCTACCAGCCTGTTACAGGTGTTGGTACGTGGACATTGTCAGGCTAGCAGTAGGCGATCCATAGCCTCTGCCAGATCGGTCAGACCTGCTGTATCAGGGACCATACTGCACCAAGCTTTATGGTCGCAGAATTTGATGGCATGGCTGTTGAGACCCAAATCTTGAAAGACAGGGGAGTGTCAGGCTCAGTTATACACAAAATGTTGAATGCTAGGAAGCTGGTTTCTAGGAACATTTATTGTAGAACTTGGAAGGCATATATTTCTTGGTGTGAGGATCGAAATTGGCACCCCCAAAAATATTTGATTGGGAGAATTTTGTCTTTTCTCCAGTCAAGAGTAGAAATAAATTGGATGTTGGAACTATTAAGGCTCAGGTTTCAGCCTTGGCCGTTTTCTTCCAAAGACCTATTGCTTCTCACTCTTTGGTTCATCCTTTTTTTTTTTTCCACAGGGAGTGATGCGTACTGTTCCTCCTGTCAGACAGCCCCTTAGCACTTGAAATTGGTCTTGGCAGTTTTACAGAAAAAAACATTTAAACCTATCAGGGAAATTCTGTTAGTTTCTGCTAACTTGAAAGGTTCTGTTTTTGGTGGCAATCACTTCTGCAAGAAGGGCATCGGAGTTGGCAGCAATTTTCTTGTAGGGAACCATTTTTGGTTTTACATCAGGATAAGGTGGGTGTTGTGGCCTCATCTGTCCTTTTTGCCAAATGGGGTTTTCTAGTTTTCATCTCAATCAGGACATTGTTCTGTCTTCATTCTTTCCTAGGGCCTCAGTCAGCTAAAGAAAGATCTTTCCATGCCCTGGATGTGGTTCGGGTAATAAGGGTCTTTTTGAGAATGACGGCACAAATTTTAAGGCAGATTCCTCGTTTATTTTGCCAGAAGGACCCAGGAAAGGACAGGCGGCATCCAAAATCAACTATTTCTAAGTGGATTCATCAGTTAATCATTCAAGGCCTAAGGTGTGAAGAGCAAGGTTCCACCCTTTCCGGGGAAAGCACACTCTGCTAGGAGTGTGAGAGCATACTTGGGCTATCCGCCATGAGGCATCTGTTGCTCATGTTTCCGCCGAGGCTGTACATGGTCTTTGATTCATACATTCACAAGCTTTTACCAGGTGGACGCAACAGCCATGGAGGATTCTGCCTTTGGCTGCAGTGTTTTACGAACAGCTGAATAGCTCCTTTTGGGATGTGGGTGGTGGTTATTGTGATGTCACCCACCCCTCAAGGTTATTGTTTTGGGATGTCCACATAGTCATTTTTTTTGGCCTGCTCTGTGTCCCGTGATGTACGATAAAGAAAATTGGATTTTTTTCTACATACTTACCTGTAAAATCCATTTCTTGGAGTACATCATGGGACACAGAGGTCCCTACCCTCTTCGGGGTTTTTCCTTGCTTGCTACAAAAACTGAGTACTCTCTGTAAGGGACCGCCCGGCGGTACTACTAGCCTATACTCCACTGAATAGGCGTCCCCAGCGCACGGAAGTCTAAGTCCCAGGGTGCTTGTTCACCAGGGCCCCTGATGGTGGGGATGGACTTGGAGCTCCTGAGACCAGGTCGTGACTACTGGGGTGCGTCCGTCAGTGGTAGTAGTATGCGCAAGGGGCTCCCACGGGGAAGAGGGAAGAGTCTGATGTGAGGGAGGTCAGAAGAACCCCCGACACTGCACGGGATAGATGGATGGATGAGCAAGGTCAGACGGGCCGGGTTCGGTAATAGAGAGGGCGGCGGCAAGGTACAAGGCAGCGGGCATAGAATGGTCGGGTTCACACGCCAGGTCAGCAACAGCAGGTCAAATCCAATAGGGGCATTCAGGAGAGAGGTCAGGCAAAGCAAGGGTCAGAATAGGAGAAAACAGCAAGGTCAGGTACAATCCGGGTCAATAACTTACAGGGTACAGGTTCACAGGATACAGGATGCAGGAAAGACCAGAAGGCACTGAATGACAGCTCAGGGCCATTTAAATATCCCGCCCGCTGCGCTGCCATTGGTTGCCCAGCGGGCGGGCCGCGGCTTCTACTGCGCATGCGCGAACTCGAACGCCGCGGCCGGCCCCGGACCCTAGTGCCCGTGTCCCTGCACAGGGCGGTTGCACTGCGCCTGCGGCCTCGGGACCATCGTGGCAGGGATCGGGGAGATCCCTTTACATTGCCCCCCCCCTACGGGCAGCCTCCGGATTGCCCACCCGATCTCTCCACCACGGGTGATCGCGAAAGAACCTACCGGACAAAGTCTGGGTTGCATGGACATTATGGGTGGGGTTCCCCAAGAATTGTCCTCAGGACCATAGCCCTTTCCATTTGATAAGGAATTGGGTCTGGCCTCCCCCCTTCGACACTTCAGGGATTGTTTCAACCTCAAAACTCTTCTTCTCCTTCGACCGTTACCGCTTCCGGGGGTTTCTAGATTCCCGGTCAGGGAAGGCATCTGGGACCACTGGCTTCAGCAGGGACACATGAAAGACCGGGTGGATTCTTGAGCGTGTCAGGGAGGGCGAGTTCGTAGGCTACTTCGTTAACCATCCGTTTAATGCAGAAGGGGGCCTATAAATTTGGGTCCCAATTTCTTTGACGGGCAAAGCATCTTTAGATTGGAAGCGTCGCCAGCCAAACCTTCATCCCCAGGCCGCAATACCAGATTCTCCTCTCCGTTTCCTGTTGAATGCTTTCCTGTAGTCTTCCTGGGCCCGGACTGATGGCCACTTGAAGCTTGAACTTCTTATTGTTCGCAGCGAAAGACGTTACCACATCTCGTGTTTACTGGTACTGGGCATTCCGGACACCAATTCCGGGAGGGAAGACTGGGTGAAAGCCATAGTTGGCAAAGAACGGGGACTGCCCTGTTGCTGAGTGGCGGGCGTTGTTATACGCAAATTCCGCTAAAGGAAGAAGAGGGGGGGGGGGGGAAATGAGTGGCAGCCAGTCATTCTTGAGTAAACGAGGTATTATAGCATCTTAAGTATTGCATCCCAAGGTCTGATTGGTCCTTTCGGTTTGACCGTTCGTTTGAGGGTGGAACGCAGAGGAGAGAGATAATTTGATGTCCAGGGCTTTGCACAGTGCCCTCCAGAATCTGGACGTGAACTGGACCCCACGGTCCGAGACAATGTCTTCGGGGACCCCATGCAACCTGACTACCTCACGTAATGAAAGACTCGCAGCGGTCTTGGCCGCCGAGGGGGTTTTCTTCAACGGGGATGAAAGTGGGCCCATCTTGGACAAGCGGGTCCACGGACTACCAGGATTGCGCGTGTTGGTCTCGGGCTCTCCCGATGGCGGAAAAGCTCGACTATAAAGTCTTAGTGAGATCTTTGCCAAGGCCGTTCAGGAATAAGTAAGGGTCGCGCAGACCCCAAACCTTGTTTCTTTTGATGGCTTGTTCTTCTGGCAGGTGACACAGGACTTCGACAGGACTGACATAGCCCTTACAATCCGTAGCCCCCCCCATGTCTGGCCACCAGAATATGATCGTCGGAGAAGTTCCAGGGTCTTTTCTGGGCCAAAGTGCCCCGCCATTGGCCGTGGTCGTGGCAATGCCACCAAGACCAAGGTTTCGGGCTTCTTTCCGGCAACACAATTCGGTCTTACCTCCATAGGAGCCCCCCCTTGTTCCGGAGCGGCCCTCCGCCTGGGGTAGAGAAGTTTGTGGATGCCTCCATTAGCCTGGAACGGAAGGTCCGACTGTAAGGACCAAGAATGTTATACCCGAGGACAGGATGGTGTTTCAGGTAACTGGGGTCTCCTTGGCGTCTTCGTACATCCGTGATAACGCATCCGGCTTAGTCGTGTTCTTTGATCCTGGGCCGGGGTACGGAATGTACGGGAATGTGGAAGTTGAATCTCTCGAAAAGAATTTAGTGCCCATCTCGCCTGTCGCGGGCGTAGACGCTTGGCGGTTCTCAGATACTCTAGGTTCTTGTGGTCAGTAAATATTAAGATGTGGGGTGCACCGCACCTTCCAGCAGGTACCTCTCCATTCCTCTAACGCCGTTTTGATTGCTAGTAGCTCTCGATCAGCACGATATCATAGTTCCTTTCCGCTGGGGTCAGCTTCCGTGAGAAGAACGCTACAGGGTGGGAGCAATTCCTTGGTGCCTTTTCGTTGGGAGAGGTTTTGTGGATGGAGCCTACCGCATTCTCCGATGCAGCATCTACCTCCAAGATATAGGGCAGAGAGCGGCGTCTGGGTGACCCAAAAATGGGTGCCGAAGTGAACAGCTTCTTTAAGACTTCAAAAGCTCCCTGCGCTTCCTGGTGTCCATCTGAATCGGGTTCCCAGCTTGGTTAGCTGAGTAATGGGGGAGACCAGACCCGAGAAGTTCTTGATGAACTTCGGTAAAAATTTGCAAAGAGGCCGTATGAATCGTTGGAACGCCTTTCCTGTCTGTGGGTTCAGGCACGGCAAATCCAGTATTGCAGCGACCTTCTGGGGATCCATCGCGACCCCCCGCGTTGGAGATAATCAGGCCCAAGAAGGCAATGCTGGATTGTTCAAAACAACATTTTTCTGCCTTGGCGTACAACCCATGCTGCCGCAACCGCCCCAATACTTTTGCTACATGTATTCTGTGTTCCCCCAAAGACGGGGAGAAAAATCAGAATGTCGTCTAAATAAACGATCACAAAGAAGACATCCAGAAAGTCCCTAAAAATTCATTTACAAAAGTGTTGAAAAGGTGGCCGGAGCAATTGCACAACCCCGAACGGCATGACCAGATATTCAAAATGACCGAAGCGGGGGGGTGCGGAAGGCACGTCTTCCACTCGTCCCCCTCCCTTATTATGCGAAATCAAGTTGTACGCCCCCCCCTCAGATCCAGCTTGGCTAAAAACCACTGCTGACTTTAAACTTTTGGAACAGCTCAGGTACTAACGGTAGTGGGGTAACGGTTTTTTATCGTGACCCTGTTCAATTCCCTGTAATCGATTACATGGCCTTAAGGTTTTGTCCTTCTTTTCAACAAAGAAGGATTTCCGCCGCCCCCTTGCGGTGAGGTGGAGTGGCGGATGAACCCCTTCTGGAGGCTGTCCTCGATATATTCCTTATAGGGCCCCCAATTCGGGACTCTGAAAGGGGGAAGATTCGCCCAAAAGGAATTTCTGAGCCAGGTAAACAGGTCAATGGGGCAGTCATAAGGGCGGCAATGGGGGGGTAGTGTAGTATCAGCTCCCCCGGTTTGCTGAACACATCTAGAAACCTCGCATGGTATGACCGCAGGGTATTACTTGTTTTAATTCAGCTTCCCCCTCAGAGCACAGGAGGATGTTTGGGGGGCCCCCGGGCCCGAAGTGCGGCAGTATATCCGACAGTATGGGGGAAGGGAACGTGATTACTCACCTCTCCGGTCTCCCAGTCAATCTGGGGGTTATGGGCCCGTAACCATGGAGCCCCAGAATGACTGGAAGAGGGGTGAAGCTATAGCATCCAGGCGGAGGAATTCCTGGTGCTGGCCGGCAATGACAGTGGTGATGGAGGGGGTTTCCTGGTTCACTACCCCCGATTTTATTCGGGAACCGTCGTCCAAAATAAATATTGAACCCCTTCTGTTTCAATTGAAGGGGGAGAATACCCTGCTGGTGAGCAAAAAAATTAATATCCACGAAAGCAGCTGCATGCCCCAGAGTCAATTATGGCCGATACTTCCACGGTCCTTTCTGGAAGCTAAAAGGAAAAAAGGGTAACCACTAAGTATTGGGATGGACCAACATTGCCAATGGATAAAGGAAGAAGAGGTGCACTTACTCAGTTTCTGCGGGCAGGAACGCGCCATATGACCAGCTTCGCCACAATAGAGGCACAGGTTCTGGATCGTCTGCGCAAGGATGTTCCTCTGGGGATAGTTTAGGAGGCCGTTGCCAGGCCGAGCTGCATGGGTTCGGGGTTGTCTCCAGGTGGCCGGTTTTTGGATGATTGGGGGCCTAGGTGTTTGACTGGGAACGCTGGAAATGATCCCAGGGATTTCCATGACCCTGGCCGGACCTCTCAAACCTGCGTTCCCGCAGTCTACGGTCAATTTTAATGGTCAGTGCTATTAAGTCCTCTAAAGTCTCAGGTACCTCCACCCCGGGCGGAGCTCGTCTTTCAGGCCATTGTGATAGGCCAATACGGAACTGATGCAGGAGTGCGAACTCGTTCCAGCGAGTATCTCCCCCATCCACCGCCTAAATTCAGCTGCGTACTCCTCCGCCGCTCGGCGGCCTTGCCGGAGCGTGTACAGAGTAGCTTCAAGCAGAAGCTGCCCCGCTGCGGGTCATCATAAAGGATGGCCATAGCGTCAAAAAAAAACTGTCAAAACCACCGAACTGAGGTGAGGGTCGTTTTTTCCCCGTAATCGATGGGCCCAGTCTTGGGGTTCACCCTGCAGGAGGGAGATGACGAACCCACCTTCACGGATTCAGTCACGAAGGTTCGGGGTTTGTAGCTCAAAATAGAGGAGGCAGGACTCGCGGAATGATCTGAAAACGTGTGCGGTCCCCGTGGAAACGTTCCGGTAAGGGTACTCGGGGGGTCGGCCGCCGGGAGGTGGTGCGGATGCCCCAGACAACCCAGCACAGGGGCTGCTACAGGCTGGAGATGTGGGAACCGCGGCCTCGTGGGGCGTTGGCCAGCGGACGCGGATATAGTGCAGGTCTGGAATTGAGTTTCAATCCGCTGACATCTATCCTGCAGGGCCGATACGGTCTGTGTCAAATTGGAACAGGTGCCTGCAGATCTCCTCCAGCGGCGAGGGACCTCCTCTAGACCCTCAGTCATGGCCTTCTGGTACTGTAAGGGGGACCGCCCGGCGGTACTAATAGCACTCCACTGAATAGGCGTCCCCAGCGCACGGGAGTCCTAAGTCCCAGGGTGCTTGTTCACCAGGGCCCCCTGATGGTGGGGATGGACTTGGAGCATCCCTGAGACCAAGGTCGTGACTACTGGGTGACGTCCGTCAGTGGTAGTAGTATGCGCAAGGGGCTCCCACGGGGATGAGTCTGATGTGAGGAGGTCAGAAAGACCCCACTGCTCGGGATGGATGTGATGGATGAGCAAGGTCAGACGGGCCGGGGTCGGTAATAGAGAGGGCGGCAAGGTACAAGGCAGCGGGCATAGAATGGGTCGGGTCACACGCCAGGTCAGCAACAGCAGGTCAAATCCAATAAGGGGGCATTCAGGAGAGATGGTCAGGCAAAGCAAAGGTCAGAATAGGAGAAAACAGCAAGGTCGCAGGTACAATCCCGGGTCAATAACTTACAGGGTACAGGTTCACAGGATACAGGATGCAGGAAAGACCAGAAGGCACTGAATGACAGCTCAGGGCCATTTAAATATCCCGCCCTGCGCTGCCATTGGTGCCCCAGCGGGCGGCCGCGGCTTCTTGACTGCGCATTGCGCGCGAACTCGAACGCCGCGGCCGGACCGGGACCTAGTGCCCGTGTCCCGCTGCACAGGGCGGTGCACTGCGCCTGCGCACGGGACCATCGCGGCAGGGATCTGGGGAGAGGGGAGATCCCTGACACTTTCATTGTGTAGGAGGTGTTATATGGGGAGGAACTTCCTGTTTCCAGTGTCCATTCACCTATAGGTGACATAATAACCCACAGTCATTATTATGGCCTGCTCTGTGTCCGTGATGTACTCCATGAAACGGATTTTACAGGTAAGTATGGAGAAAAAAATTCCAAATTTTTCAAGCTCTTCGAAATTTTCTTGAAGCTGGCAATCCTGGAATCCTTGAGCTTACTCAATACCGGTAACCTGAAGCATAAAGTCCACATGCCTCGTGTTACTTTGTATAAGAAATCACTCCCTCATGAAAATAATAGCCAGTCTGTGAACGTTTCACAGACCAGTAACTAATGGAAGCAAATATGTAATATGTTTCCTGACAGTCTGCAGCCTAAAAAGAAAATATATTTCTAAACCCCCAAAATAGAAGACACTATTAAAAGAGCGCTTCAAGAAATTAATCTTCAGAAATGGATAAGTGTAAAGCAACTACATTTACTTTGTGCCTTCCCTGCCAAGAAAAAGCTCCCAGAAATTCTGTGCTAGGAACAGAAGCAATAACTTTAGTTCAATACTTGTCCACGTGTGTGCCTTGCACTTTTTGCTCCCTGCTATTTTTAAAGCCTAAGCTTATCAAAATAAAACGCAAAATCAGCAAATAGGAACATGACTTACTACTATGAATCAAATATGATCTCTGAACGCGAGGAGGACAGATGGATGATTGAATAGTCCTGACCCCATTCATTCATATGATTGGGTTTCATTCATATAAACTGTAGTACGGCTTCTATCAATGAAGGAGCTGGGAAGAAAGTTGAGCACTCTTCATGAATGCAACTGAAAGCTCTCTCAGTTCCCTCAGCTCTATTAACCCCTGCTGCACCAGAAGATTACAGCATTGGGGGAGTTTGCAATTGAGGAGGATTTCAAGGAAACCAAGAGCCATCAGCACAAATGACACAGAGCATTAATAGCAAGTCATGTCCTCTGTGCCGAATTTTGTGGTTTTTTATTTTGACCACACTTCAGCTTTAAATGAAGTTGATTGGTACAAACAGCACCCCAATAGACCACTGGTGCAACTAATTCTGAAAAAAAAATTGTGGGTGCTGAGTAGAAAGAATGCAGACCAGAACTTTGAGCAAAAGTACTAATGCATTCTCAGAACAGATTAAGAGAGCCGCAGTATGTGTAAATTCATCCTTAAAATAGTTATTCAGCTTCCCCCCAGCCCCACCTAAATATTTATCTAAGCTCAAATATTGGTCCAGCTCTGTGCTCGAGAGCAGCAGTGCTGCTGTCTCTCTCCCCATAGGCCACTGGCTTCTGTTGCTGTCAATCAAATTCTGTGACAAGGCAGCAGGGGTAGAGCCCAAGCTGCATTGTCTGTGTTAACAGACCCACACAGCCCAACCCAGAATCAAGCCCGCATGTCTGTCCCCATAGCAAGTGCAAGTGCTTGCAATGGAAAAAAAAAAACAGAAGAGAAACCAAGATTGCTGGTGGGGACACCAGAAGAGAAGGTTCTGGGCCTCTATGTACAAAACCACTGTACGGAAAAGGCAAGTATAACATGTTTGTTAATTATAAAAAAAAAAAAAACCACAAGCCTTTACAATTACGTTAAGATGCCCCATATGCAGAGAAACACAAAAACAATTATTTTGAGGGAAAAGGCCCAAAAACCTAAACACTAGAACAATTGGTACATTTATATTTACAAGCGTAAAGGAGGGATCAAAGAAATCTGTTGGTGAAATAGAAAGGGGTAAGGGAGGAAGCTTGGCCATAAGGAAGCAAAAGCATTCTGCTGGAGAAATGCAAAGCATGTCCTCCTTAAAACAGACCAACATATAACTTCCTCAAACTCCAAGAACAAGGGTAATAAACTGTGATTTTCTATATCTTCATCTGGAAAGCAGTTTTCTTTACTTGACACGAGTTGCCCTGCGGATTGCCGCATCTACTCCTTCAAGCCTTTGTAACGTGTAATTGACTGCACACATATCTTTGTGCAATTACCTGCAAGGCTTCATCTAAACCTGGTCTCTCTTCAGAAGTCTTTCTTTGCCCATCTGCAGTAGAAAACGAAATCCGTTTGAGTTTTTTCGGTAGCGCTAGCTTGTGATTAGCAGGGAAATTGAACTTCGCCGCTGACCATAAAATAGCTGCTATCCCGTAAACACAAGCCTGTAAAAGTAAAATGCGCACATATTAAATCTGTGGAGGGCTGAAACAGAGAAGAGATAAAAATGAAAAAAATAAACATTACGAGGGTGGAAAAATAAAGAAAAAGCAAGAAGCCAAGAAGATTTAAAGGATACCACACAAGATGCAGAATTAACTAAAGCTAAACTGAAAAGCTCAATGACCAATTAGCAAACGAATAAGACTATCCCATTTAATATTTCACTGCACAATGCTACTACGGAGGATACCTACCTTTTATATGCCATTAGGGATTAAAGAAGACCTCTACCAAATAGAATTTGCATCTGGCTGCATAACTTAAAGAAAAGGAGCACTAAGCGAATATGTAAAGGCTGACATTGCTGTTCTTACTTCAATACCTGACCCAGGAACATTGGTGCAGCTCATAAATTCTGGCTTTAAAGGCCTCTACCAAATATAATTTGCATTTGGGCTGCATAATTTAAAGAAAAGATCACTAAGCAAATATGTAAAGGCTAGCATCGCTGTTCTTGCTTCAATACCTGACCAAAAGCAATGGGCAGCTCATAAATTATGCTTTATGCTGACTTTTTAATCTGAATGCTGGTTCAAGGTCAGTGTCTAAAAGTATTGAAGCCAGAGACAGCTATGCAACAATAATTTTTAAGAGGCGGTCTACTACAGTGCAGCCTCTGTATTTTTCTAAGTACAGGTTCCCTTTATATTTTAGAATTCATCATAAAATTATGCAGAGCAACAAGGAGTACGAAGGAAATGAAAACTGTGTGAGGAAGCTCTGTGCATATTACAGTACTCCCATAGTCAACCAATCAGAATTCATATTGTTGTGGCTAGACTCCAATAAAGAGAATTTGTATTGGTTTCTATAGTTTACTTTTGCTTTTTGCACTAATACATTAACTAAAGCACATCAAAATCCCAAAATAAAAAATTATATCACCTTGCAGCCTACTAATCACCTTAAATGTGGTGGCTGCAATAGTGTTCTAAAGCTCTGAACATTTTCAGCAAGTACAGAAAATACCTATTGGTCTTGCCAGAAATGCAGCATCCTTGTTACTTCATGTGAACTAGAAAAGAAGCACAAACATCCTCATCTTTCTTATGCAAGAAAACTACTTACAAGCCCTGTTTATATTCCAAGACTTCCACTGTGCCACTTTCAAAATAACATTTAGAAACATGGAACCAACAGGAATACTCCTAGTACAGAAAAAAATGCTGGCCTGTATTGGCATATACATGAGAACACTACATGTTAGAGTATGCTGCAAAACTTACAATCAAAAGGCCATTCAGTATATCCTTAATGGAGAGAGACCTATCTTCTATGGAACCCCATAGAGAATTAGAAAGAGAGAAGCATTAGACATATTTTTACATAACAACCAGACAAGATATAGCTTGTCCAAATCCAAAGGACAATGTGTTTCACATAGAGCGTAACTTACTCGGGACCATAGGACTCTGTGGTGAGTATCACTATATAGTGAACAAATGAAGAAACGATTAAATTACCTAAATTTCTATCATATTAATATCACATATCATATCAAATAGATTGTTTGCTCACATCAATATGTGCCATGCACTTACAAATTTTGGGGGGGGGACCACAGGGGTCCCCTACCAGACAAACCGAAGTCCCCGATGAGGCACCAGATACATATATGAAGGGTGGGGGTAATGGCACAATGCCTTAAAATAAACAAACAGGGAACACACAATATAATTTTATGTACTGAATATGGGAGGTGGGTAAAATAAAACTTGTAAACTAAACTGAAACATGCTGTTCAGCCATTTTGTTGTGAGCACACACAATCTATATGGTTTGATAGGATAATGTGATATTATTAATATGATGAAATATAGGTAATTAAATGCTCTTCATTTGTTCACTATATAGTGACACCCAGTGGTGTATTTAGGTTTCGTGCTGCCCTAGGCAACACAAAAATTGGCACCCCCCCCTCCACGGAGAGACTCTGACACCGACTGACACCCCCCTCCCCCATGAAAGAGAGCCTGACATTGACCAACAACACCCCCAGCCCACCACCCCCACCCGAGATGAGCCTTTGTCCACTTAACCACCGCCCCCCCCCCCCCCATACACTGGCAACCACCTCCAGTGAGAGAGAAGACGCTGACCTTCACAGCTCCGCCCATCCCCGGGAACAAGAGTCAAGGCTCTGCATACACCATCAAAGCAGCCCTCGGCTCTCTCTCAGATCCGCTACCTGGTTCCCATTTTTGCTGCTTGTGTCCCTTCTTCCATCCCTTCTTTTGTGGGACGGCACGCTTGCAGCCTCTGAAAAAAAAATGCTGCTATACCCCCTGAAAAATGCCACCCTAGGCAAAGATGCCTTGTTTTGCCTTGTGGTAAATACACCCCCTGGTGACACCCTATTTGGTTTTGAATAAGCAATGCCCTAGGGTGAAATGTGTTGACCTTTGGATTTGGACAAGCACACCTTTATTGTGTTATTGACTGGTATAAGTATGCAAAAATCCTGTCTTTGGTGTTTCTGTTTCTATCCTCTATGGAGTAAAACCATGCAAGTTAGGCCCTCTCTAATAAGGATACTGCCTTACTGGATTTTAAGCCTTGTATACTATTTTAAATTCTGTAATAAAATAATTGATTTACACTCTACATGTAGTGTCTCATGTATGTTTGCCAATAAATGTCCAGCATTTTCTGTGCTAGGAGTATTCACTGTCAGTTCCATGTACTTACAAATCCTGCCAACCCCCCTTGTAATGGAGAGATGAACAAGGGCAGACATGTTTTGAAGTCCAGCCTGTGTGTCATTCATGGTTTTTTTTCCCTTCCATAGAAACAGTAGAGAAGTGAGTGTTGTCACAATAACAAGAGGTGAAGAAAAATAAGTTTACCATTAACCCACATCGAAGGACTAGTGAGCTTCAACAGATTTATATTGTTATTTTTGGGTTGTAGAGATGCCATTTTAAAAGGGCATTCTCCAAACAGGGTTCCGGGTAAACCCTTTAGGGGTCCTTCAATGGTTGCTAAGGAGGTCCTTAAAGTTGGTAGTATAAGTCCCGACAGTTTATTTTGTTCCTACAGTATAAGCCTTAAAATAAGGATCTTACTGTAGGTACAGAGAATTACATCCTAAACTTGCAGTGTTCAGGAGATATTCACAGGGGATGTGCAGCCAGTGATGTCACTGGCGCATGCAGCTCTGAAGTGACCAGCATACTCATGCTACCCCTTCAGAGCTCACGTGCCAGGGTCATGACGTGTATATCATGGCTCGGCCCATTCATTACAGCCAGAGCCCGCTAACCCGGAAGGAAGACCAGGTGAAGAATGGATGGCCTCGGTCAGCCGGTGAAACAGCGGCACTGCTGGAGGGCTTGTGTTTTAAGGTCAATAGTTTGCCATAATGTGCTTAGTATTGCAGTGGCAGTACCTTGAGCAATTACAAATCATTAATTTTCAGATGGACGATTACCTTTTGTTTTGGTCCATAGGACTTTACTAAGCTGCTTTAAAGAGACACTAAGTCTTTGTTTATTTTTTAACATAAACAAATATGTGACTATTCGGTTACCTGCTATGTGCCCAGTGATTTCTGCACAGGAGCAGCACTGTATCCTCACTCTTTTGGTGGTTCACGGTCAGCGTTCCCATCTCCTCCCACCTCGAGCAGTGCCTGCAGGGGAAAGCTCTGCTTGCCCTGAGGGACACCAGCTGCATGCTTGTGTACCCAAGCCGCTGCTCTATGCGTACATTAAGGACTCAGTAGTTGCGTGATCGAACCCACCCCTCGCTCTCTCTCATCATTGGCTGCACTGGCTGTGGGATTGACAGCAAAGGGGGCTCCTACATTCTGTCTCAGCCAATGGAGAAGCAAGAGTCCACAGACTGCAGCAGGGGCTGAGGAGAATGTCCTTGAAGTCGAAGGGGCGGCTCAGGTATATGGCTTGAGGGGTGCCTGCTCACAGAAGGTTTTTTACCTCTACTGTATATAAACTACAATGTAAGGTAAAAAACCATGAAGCCTTTAGAACCACTTTAAGCTCTGGACTGATTGACCTCTCACCGGATGGTGCCTTTTAAGTATGACTGTATCAGACGTCCTGTATGATTGGACCACAATAATAATTCGCAATAAACCTCCTGGCGCTTATATGGTAATCCTACTCTACAGAAAGAAAGCTGCTGACACTAAACTTATACCAAAAATAAGTGAAAAATCAGAATAAAGATAAACAGTGCAGCGCTCCCAAAGAATTTAAATAGAATACAAATATAAATATATCATGTGAATCACATTGATATAATAATACATCAGACTCATTATGACTTCTTGATATAGAAAATAATCGTGATCATGCATATATTCCCTTATACGGGAAAGCAATTGGTGCAAAGAAAGTGACAGAATCATAGTTCATTAATCCTATAAAAGTGACAGAACCACATATCAGTGCCAAAAAACTAATATATAAACCAATCTTCAATAATAAAGTCCATTAATTATAGATTATAAGTGAAAATGATAGTGATGTAAATGCTTAATGATGTGTGTGTGTGTGTGTGCCACTGTGTGTCGTCATGCAAAATAATGTGCAGTGTGCAGGATTAGACTAGCATTCATAATCCTTTAACGCGGTCAAAGTTGCTCCCCTCACCTCACTTGATTATGAACCCAAAATAAGGGCCAGGCACGCTTTAAGGATCACACGATCCTAATAGAAACTGGATTATATCTGAGGTATCGCCTTCCACTCCAGCATCCTAACCAGATTTAGCAGCTAGCTCTATGGTCACCACCGCATCAACCTCCAGCAACCATCCACCAAGCGGACCAAAATCACCCAGCACTATCACCGGCAGCCGTAGGCTAATCATATACATCCTACTAGCCTACGGCTGCGGTGAGAGTGCTGGCGTGATTGTAGGTCCCATGTGGATGGCGCTGGAGGTGAGTTGCCAAGTGGGACCATAGAGCTGGCTGCTAAATCATGGTGGATGATGGAGGTGGAAGCTGAGTACCCCAGAGAGAATCCAGTTTAGTTAGGATCGTGTGATCCTTAATGCCATGCTGGCCCTTTCGGGTCTAATCATATAGGAGGTGAGGGGGCACTTTGACGTAAGGATTATGATGCAGTGGAATCTCTGCACACTGCACACTATATGTGCATGACGAGTTGGAGATATTCAATCACTTCCAAAAAAAAATTTAATTAAAAAATTTTTTATTAAAATAATTTACCCCCCAGTTGTATTTTGGGGATTGTGACTATATGAAAGATGTGCACTCTGCCAAAATTGTGGTTTTTATATGGAAAAAAATTTTTAAATTGAAAATAAAAAAACATTTTGTTTTCTATTTTTTCTGTTTGCCCCATAAAGTCCCCTGGGGGCAAAAAATGGTAGAAAATCTTTTTAGTTTAAAAGAAAGCTTTTAGACGCCTCAGGGGTTCATGCAGGCACAGACACCAAGATGCATTTTCTTTGTATTTTTCCAACTACTGATATCTGTGCCTACATTACCTCTGAAATATATGAATGAAAGTCTGCTCAGCCATAGAAATCAATGGAGACTTGTCATATCTTTTTACTGCTTTATAGACCTTTATCTGCAGAAGAGGGTCAGAGTTAAAAACCAGCCTCTGGAAACACAGCTCCCTGCCTGATGCAAATGAACCCTTTAAAATCTGTCAGCATGTGTGGAGCAAAAGTGCTGCTAATTTGCATAGTATCAGAGCCAGGAAACCCAGCAAACATTTGATAAGCAATTATAAAATATCTAACGATTTTCTTTCAGAACAGTCTAAAATACGTATATGCTCAGTTTCGTTAAAATGACCCTGTCACAAAAAAATAAATAGCCTAAAGGGCCATTTTTATCTGTAATAGAAGATTATAAAAGGAATTATAAAACAGAATAGAAGAATTTTGGTTCCAGTGCCCCATGCCATCAAACATTGCTACAATCTGGAGAATTGTCCAATGAAGCCCTCTGGGAAACCAATACTTCCAGGAGTGCCAATCTCCTGGGTCCCCCCATAGCTCTTGCTGGTTCCCCTGCAAACCCTCAATGCCACTTCAAGACTCATTAATGACATGGATGTCATCAGGAGAATCAGAACTTTTTCATGATTTTAAAGGGATTATGTTTTACTTCTATATATAATAAAACATATATAGAGATAAACAATTGCTTTTAAAAGTCAAATTCCAGACAGTTACAAAAGGAATGCAAATATGCACTTATTTAAAAATTGTTAATTTATTGTATATGGAGATAGTAAAAATACCTGAATTGAATATGATTTCAGCATTCCTTTATCTAATGTACGGCAGCATCGGGAAAGGGAAAGGACAGTACTTTGGGACAAAAAGGTGTGCAGCATTCACTTGTGCTGGCAGGGGAAATGCTGAAGAAGAATGAACATCAAGCTGACCAAACAAGTCTACTGCGGTTCCTTTATGACCCGTCACAAGCTGAGGGCAAGCTGTCACCAAACTGGCTCGGTTGTGTGATAAGACTGTGTAAATTTCAGAACGGGTTTAAGAAGAATAAAAAACTTTTGGGAAGTTAAGACAGTGAATTTTGAAGGAGAATTCCACCTTTTGCAAAATAAATGCACTTATATTGCAAAAATAAAAAAATGTGTATTTATTATTTGTTTGAATTTGCACCTGCAAAGCATTGCAATCGCAATCAGTGGATCATAGGTGCAGTGCTCTAAGCTCATGCATTTCAATCCTTTCAGCTCAGGTCCGTAATGGGGTTTCAGGCATTATTTTAGAGCTGGAGGAAGTATCAATGGACTACAAGTACGTGACATCACCACACCTGTGCTTTACTGAGAGCTACAGTCTTTTCTACTGCAGTGATAAAAGGGACTTGTAGTTTTTTCATTCACAACTCTGTGAATGAATGGCACAGCAATGCAGGTATAGCCACACACAGCCGTAGCTAATTTAAATTTGAAGGCTGAGAACCCCTTAATTCTGTAAATGGGGGGCAGTTTGGGGGTGGCGGACTGGTAGACCAAATATAGGTGGGAACTTAAAAATATTGTCCAAAAAAAAAAAAAAAAAAAAAAAAAGTGGAGTAAAGGATACGTTCAGTTTCAAACATGTTACACCCATTTCATGGTGTAATATGTTATGAATGGACTGGCCCCCGCTCCCCACGTTTTTGACAGCTAGCGGGGGATCTTCCCTCCCCGCTAGCTGTTAAAATGTTTTTTAAAAAGGGGCCCCATGCGGGGGGCTCCGCCTGCCTGCCCGCATCGCTCATTCACAGCCCTCTGGGAAATGAGAAAACTACATGTCCTGGCAGCCTTAGCAGCCGTCGGCTTTTTGTTCTCAGCGAACTACCACAGCGCTGTGAGTACTGTGGTAGTTCATTGATTCTTCCAGTCAGTATATCTGCTTACCTGGGAAAGCAGATATACAGAAGGTCAGCAGGAGACCTGCATGGCACCAGTGACTGCTGATCGCTGGTGCAATGCTTTAACAGGCTCCCAAACAAAAAATAATAAATGCATATATTTTTTACCTGCAAAAAAAATGTGCATTTTTTATTTTTTGTCAAAGGTGAAGTTATCCTTTAACTGCTGAAATTTAGCTTTAAATTAAGCTTAAAACTAAGCAATAAAAATTTTGTTCTACCTTTTCTGTTCCAGTTTCATCGCAATCATGTTAATACCCCGGGCGGAACGAAAAAGGGCATCATATGGCTTGAAAAAAAAAACCAGAAAACAACATTCAATGTGTAGAAAAACTAAGGAAAAAGGATTTTACAAACTCCATTTAACCCTCCCCAATTGATTTTGGTTTAAGGCAAAAAAAATTAAGTACAGGGGAAAACCCTCACCAAAAAAGCAAAAATCATAAAAACATATTTTGCTGCATGGGCTTTAGCCCCCAATTTTGATTTTTTTTTCAAAATAAAATTGTTACCTTCCTGCTGTAAAATTTAAAACAAAATTTGTAATCTTATGTCCCACCGGGGGCCCGATGTTCTTTTTTTGGGCCCCTGGGTTTACACCCTAAGTCTCCCGGGGCTCTTGTCTGCTGCCCCCAGAAAAAACTGTAAATATTCAAGGGCAAAAAAAACCCCTTAAGGAAGGCAGAAAAAAACTTGTTTGTGAAATTTAAAAAATTTCAAAAAATGAACTGAATTTTATTTTAAGAGGCGTTTTTATTCAAAAAAAAAAAACCCGGCTTTCCCCAGTTCTGCTACGTTGCAAAAATTTTTTTCTAAACGTTTTTGGGCAGTTTCTATCTGCTTAAATTTCAGAAATTTTGAATCCCCTCTTCCTATGGGCTGATTTTTATTTTTTTAAAAAGGGGTTTTAACCCGGAAAAGGCTTTTGCAGAGGGGGATAAGATCATCAATTCAGTAGTTCCTTATCTGAAAAATAAAAGAAATTTTTCCCCTCACCCTTTAAAATTTTTTCGGGCCTTCCACAGCATGCCTGTAGCAGGTTAATGATTATACAGCAGGGAAATAAAATTTCTTAATTTTATCATCTCCCCCAGAAGGATGTTCTTATAAGTTAGTTTTACTTAAAAAAGAAGGCGTTTATTGCCATTTTTGTTTTTTAAAATGTTTGCCCTCACAGTTAGCAAACCCTTTGGGTTTGTATTGCTTGTTTTTTCCCTCTCGGGTTTTCTATAAAAAAAAGGGACTTTCCCCACAAAAAAAAGGAAAGGTCTGCGTATTACAGCGGGCCTTGGGGTTTCCAAATTTCAGCGGGAAAAAAGATTAAAAAAAACTTTGGAAAAGGTTAAAAAATATCCCTTTTTTTAAAACCTATCTTCTGCACTGGGGGGGAAAAGGATGTTTGATCCTTCCTGCAAGATCCGGGGAACGAGGTTTTCACATCTCAAAAAGATGTCCCGAAAACCGGGGTTGCAGGGGTGCCCTTCCCCTTTAAACCCACTTAAAAGGGGCCCTTTCTTAAAGAAGGCTTTGATGTTTAGTCATTATAAAATTTTTTGGTATAAGCTATTTTTTTTTTTTTTTTTGAAGCTGCTATTCAGTGGTCCAGAACAGCCAAGAAAGCCCCTACACAGGTAAAAAAGGGTTATTTCCCCAAACGGGGTTTAGTTACCTTCAACCCCCAAAAGCTGCTTAACATTGAAAGGACCGAAAAAGAAAATAAACCATGCAAAAATAATAAAAAATGTTTTTTATTGTCCCTTGTTTTTTGAAAATGTTAGCTGCTGGGCTTTCAGGGTGATTTTCCAG
>CATNWA010003014.1:0-20553 GCA_951230385.1 Staurois parvus | reverse complement strand
GTTCACTGCCTGGTCATAGATCAGAGAGAGAGGCAGAGTGACACTAGATGAAGAACCTAGAGTACCATAATCTTAAATCAACAAATGACTACAAAAAGGTAAAAAACAGGGACTTTCTGAGGTGGCACCCAGGAATATAGATTCAAAACATAGGTATATATTTCAAAACATTTTCATCACATCATGCAAAAGCTTAAAAGAATCACATATGGTGCTTAGTACGGTGTTTCTTCTTTTTTGACCAATTACAAAGACCATGTAGTATGTTTGCTCTATATTGAGTGTTGCATTTCACAGATACAGGTTGCGGTCAACGCGGTTCATAGATACCTCTATGGGCTTATTCCTTCTCTGTGAATCGGGAAATGAGGAGGTCTCCTCCAATATTACCACCTTGTGACAGGACAACATTGAGCCATGGACCTCTCTGTCTTTTATTCCCATATACAGTAGGTGTACTTACTAGCTGCCCTTGTGGAGATGAGTGTAACTGTAGACTGATGCAACCATATTATTAATATTATTATTATTTATTATACAGGATTTATATAGTGGAACAAATAATATGCAGAAACAAGCGCTAGTTCTAAATGGATGGAGCAGCTGGCATGAAAGGTAATAACCTCAGAACCTTCTGTGTGCAATATGTATCAAATAACATGCAGCACTCAGATAGATAATGCTATACATAAATATATATAAATAATGTAATAGGAAAATATAAATGATCATTAAGAATACAAATTATTCAGTAGTTCAATGCTCCATAGATAAGTAGGTGATTAATGAGTGACATTCTATATCTGATGAAAGCAGTAATAGTGACACTGACACTAAAATAATGCAATAGAAAAATATAAATGATCATTACGAATAAATATTCATCAGTAGTTCAATGCTGCATAGATAAGTAGGTGATCAATGAGTGACAGTCTATATCTAACGGATGCAGTAATAGTGACACTGGTGGTAGATGTGAGAGTAGATTGCACTAACCAGATAGCGCTCTGTTAAGCGCATGTAAGTGATGAAATCATCTGGATTAGGAGCAGGGGCGGACTGACCATTTGGAAACTCTGGCACTGCCCGAGGGCCCGGGGTCAGTAGGGGGCCCCATGAGATGCCCCTGGTAGCTTTTTCATAGGCTTTTTTGAGTTTGGGCATGGACACAGGGGCCCCATGATCCCCTATTGCCCGGGGGCCCCATGAGTTGTCAGTCCGCCCCTGATTAGGACATCTGGGCTCGGATTTTCTGACGAGCAGCGACAGGAATCACAGCGTGTCAGCAAGACTTCTGAATGACTGAATTCTGTTCGAAGACCACCAGAGGGAGCCAGCAACCAGGATGTCATCAAACCCTCTCAAACCAGGTATCCAAATGTATGTAGTACAATCGAAAACCATCGGAGGGAGACTGCGCTTGGAAGGACGTCTGATGGTCCCCTTAGAAAGAACTGGCTGGTGGTGGCCAGGCGGCTGCAGTAGGCGCGCTCCTCCTTACCATTGATCACCTACTTATCTATGGAGCATTGAACTACTGATGAATATTTATTCGTAATGATCATTTATATTTTTCTATTGCATTATTTTAGTGTCAGTGTCACTATTACTGCTTTCGCCAGATATAGACTGTCACTCAATTATCACCTACTTATCTATGGAGCATTGAACTACTGAATAATTTTTATTCCTAATGATCATTTATATTTTTCTATTACATTATTTATATATATTTATGTATAGCATTATCTATCTGAGCGCTGCATGTTATTTGATATATATTGCACACAGAAGGATTTATATAGCGCCAACAGTTTGCGCCGCACTTTACAATACTAAACTACTCGTTCACTCCCTTATTATCTCACGTCTGGGCTACTGCAACTCTCTTCTCACCGGCCTACCTCATCACAGACTATCCCCTCTTCAGTCGATCCTAAACTCAGTGGCCAGACTCATCCACCTTACCAACCGCTCCACTTCTGCCACCCCCCTCTGTCATTCCCTCCACTGGCTTCCGATTGCCCAACGCATTAAATTCAAACTACTAACACAGACATACAAAGCCATTCATAATGCTGCCCCAAACTACCTCACTGACCTGATACCCAAATACCACCCTACCCGTAATCTTCGCTCCTCACAAGACCTTCTACTTTCTAGCTCCCTGGTCTCCACCTCCCACGCCCGACTGCAGGACTTCTCCCCTGCCATCTATTGTGTTCTGACAGCTGGCACATGTGGTTGGGAGGATGGATATTTTAATGGGATGGTGGGTTGTTAGGATGATGATTTGGTGGCCTGGTATATTGGTGAACTGGCACAGCGGATGGTGAGATGATTGGTTGGTAATATGCCCAGTTCTGCCCAGTGACTAAATTACCTCATATAGAAGATAAATTCCAATGTGGAGACTGAGGTGCAACAATGTTATTCTTTCTTCTGCTTTAACGGTGAGGTGTGAGCTCAGGCTTCAGTAGAAACACACATTAGTCCTCTTCCTGAAATCACTCAAAGCTCAGACTTTAATATTTTCCTTTTTTTTAACCCAATTCCAGCCCAGCTCCTTTAACTGGGTCTTTACGCTGAGTGGGGAGGAAAGACTGCTTGATCATGTAACCACTGTGATTGGCTATAACAGTGGTCACATGATCAGGATCTAGTCTTGTCATTCCGGTCATTATTAGAGACCAGGAACTGTCTATGATTGGCGCATCAGCACTGTGCTGATCCGGGAGGACCTCACCGTACACCAGCTATTGCGTTCTAAATCTAATGCAACGGCTGGTGTGAACATACCCTTAAATCTAGCAGATATCCAAAATAATAACGCCATATAGTTTTTTTTTATTGCCCAGCTGTGGCTTTGCTGGAAGGTAGGCATAAGCAAACCGACATCAACAGAGGAACTTTGACGTGTTTCACACAAAGTACTTATTTGTATGGTCCTTAAGTGTAAATACCATAGGGGGAATTCAGTGAAGCCACTTTGACACTTTTTTGGTGTTAACCCCTTCAATTACTGTATTGTGCCAAATTCACAAAGCATTTGCAACACTTTTAGTTCTGACAGCGACTCGTGCACCAAGTTCAGATAGTTCTAAAATACACCACTGTCACATTGTGTCGGATTGAATATGCCAAATGTAAAAATTGAGCTAATTACTGTCGGGGTCCCCCAAGGTTCTGTCCTTTGACCTCTCCCATTCTTGATCTACACTTCTTCCTTGGGTCAGCTGATAGCTTTCCATGGTTTCCAATACCATTTCTATGCTGCTAATGACACACAAATATACTTATCTACTCCTCAGCGCACCCCATCAGTTTCCTCACGTATCACCGATTTACTAACAGACATATTAGACTGGATGTCACTCCACTTCCTAAAACTCAATCTATCCAAAACTGAGCTCATAATATTTCCTCCCCCACGTGCCTCTTCCCCTGATTTCTCGGTCAGGATCAATAGCACCACTATCAACCCATTCCTGCATGCCAGGATGCTAGGTGTAACACTGGATTCTGAACTATCCTTTCAGGTCCACATCCAATCCCTGTCCAAATCATGCCGCCTGAATCTCCGCAACATCTCCAGAATAAGTCCCTTTTTAACCAATGATATCACAAAGCTCCTAATTCACTCCCTGGTCATCTCTCACCTCGACTACTGCAACTACCTCCTCATTGGCTTACCTTTACATAGGCTATCCCCCCTCCAGTCCATCATGAATGCTGCTGCCAGGCTCATCCACCTTACCAACCGTTCCGTGTCTGCTACCCCTCTCTGCCAATCCCTCCACCGGCTTCCCAATCAGTGTCTTCTACCCCTCTCTGCCAATCTGTCCACTGGCTTCCACTCGCCCAATGAATACAATTCAAAATACTAACAACTTACAAAGCCATCCACAACTCTGCCCCCAGCTACATCACCAACCTGGTCTCAAAATATCAACCAAACTGCTCTCTTCGATCCTCCCATGACTTCCTGCTCTCTAGTTTCCGTGTCACCTCCTCCCATGCTGGCCTCCAGGACTTCTCCTGAGCTTCTACCATCCTATGGAACTCCCTATCCCAATCTGTTTGGCTGTCTCCTAATCTATCCACCTTTAGACGATCCCTGAAAACCTTTCTCCTTAAAAAAGCATATCCTGCTTCTACCTAGTAAGCCACCATTTATTTCCTCCATCAGCTCATCCCCCCCCACAGCTATTACCTTTTGCATCACTCAACCCTTCCTCCTAGATTGTAAGCTCTAACGAGCCAGGCCCTCTATTTCCTCTTGTACCAAATTGTATTGTAACTGGAATGTCTACCTTCATTTTGTAAAGTGCTGCGCAAAACTGTTGGCGCTATATAAATCCTGTATAATAATAGTAATAAAATTAATACCAACGCTTTGAGTAACATTCCTCTGGCCAGCAGGTGACAGCATGCTCTTGCTAGAGGTGTGTACTATCCTCTGGCCACTATAAACAGTTGCATAATTAAAAAGTGGTCAGCTTCAGGTTTTATTCTGTGACAACTTTTTAGAGCCGGTGAGTGAAGAATGTAATGAATCACGCTGTAATCCTGTAATAAACCCATTGCTTAGTCTACCTATTTAACATTGCTTTGCTGAGTGACAGTTTTATAAATGGCCCCATGTGATCAATAGATGACAGTAATGTGGTAGATGTGGAAACACTACCCTTTTCTGGCCAGCAGGTGACTACAGGCTATTGTTATAGGTGTGTTGGTGTGTTATACTGTATGTGGTGAGAGTTCACAACAAGTGGTGAAAAGGTTTTTTTTTGTTTAATGCAGGGAATGGTATAATACTTCATAATATGTTGGCAAAATATGAAAAGGGGGATACAATAGTGTAAGTTGTCCGCTGTAGCTGATATTTGTGGTGGATGGTCTGTCACCTAACGCACCTTCTTCCTTTAAGCGCAGGAATGTGGTACAGCTCTGGTGGGAAGGACGAGGTATTCCACCTATCAGGAGGGTGGGTTGTGGACAGGATCCTAGCCCTGGGATTTAAGGCTGAGGATATTTATACTCTAATCAGTTCCTATGAATATGATTTGTCATTTGTGTGGCCAGAATCACTTGATTTATTTTGGGAAATGTATGAGCACTGTCGGACTGGAAGGGGCTTGTTTCCAAGATAATATCATGACAACCCTGACAAAATGTGACTATCCTGACTAGGAATGAGTCTATACCCGGGAGTATGTATGAGTCTGGTTGAGGAGGTTTGGTGAAATGTGGCGTCCCTTAAAAAAGATTGTGGATGATAGAGGAATACTGTATGGACTGGTGGGTGGCCGGTGGCGATGAAGCTGAGAGTGTGTGGAAATGTGGTCCAGCATTTGCCCTCCTCTGCCTTTATTGGTTGAGATAGGATTACAGTCTTCTACCTTGGAAAGCCTAAGCTATGTCATAAATATGGAACCAAAGGACATTTCTCCCCTTCCTGTCCAAAACAGAAGTGTTCTTTGTGTCAGGAACTGGAGCATCTGGCGAGAGACTGTAAGCATTAGATGTAAGTTGTGTGATCAGATTGGTCACCCTTATAGCCAGTTCCCCGAGACTATGCACAATAAGCTAGAGTTGGTGGAGGAATTCCTTAGCCTGGATAGGGAAGATTCTGTGTTGGCTGAGGTTGTACCAGGGGACCCTAGTGTGTCTTTTCCATCAAAATCTGTGTCTGTGGGGCCATCTGAGGTGTTGGTGTCCCCCAGTCTGTGGTTGTCAAGTTTGTGCCTAAACTTGTTGTTTCTCCTAAAGCAGTGAAGGGTGCTGATGGCCCATATGATTGCACCAACCCCTCTTCCTTGGGGTGGAAAGAAGTGCGGCTGAAGCTCAGAAGATGTTGAGGGGTGGAGTGGGGGGTGATGAATTGGTGATGTTGGGAAGGTGGGGTGAATGATTTGGGGGGGTAGAGGAGTAAGTGGGGGGGGGGATTTGGCTGCGGATGTCCTGAGTGGTGTGTGGGGGGGGGGGGGGTTCTGCCATCAGGGATTGTCATGTGAGGATATGGAATGGTTGGAGGCTAAAACAAAAATGGGTAAGAGGCGGAGGAGGAGGATGTCAGGCCCCAGAACCGGTGTGAGGGTGGAGGTTTCCAGTACATTTGAGGTGTTTTCTGAGGTGGAGGGTGAGAATTCTTCTGGTGAGAAGTCAGTGGTTTCTATGGAGGAGGAATCACAGAAAATATTGAAATGTGTTAGGGTCTCTGAGTTGGGGAGGGAGGTAAGCAGGCAAGAAGCATGTGCCTAAAGCATCCTGATGGCAGTTAAATGTCTAAGCGTTTCTTAGCCTGGATTGTGTTTTAAGTTGAGGTGATGGTTTTGTAGTCTTTTATATAAAGTATTTTGTTTGGTAATTAAAACTGTTTCTTTCTAGATTATTTTGGCAAAAAGCTGTTCTCTTTACCTGTTGATGTAAGTTTGCTTGTTTTTCTTTCTTTATATATATATATTACAGTCATGGCCGAAAATTGTTGGCACCCTTGATATTTTTCCTGAAAATCAAGTATTTCACACAAAAAAGGTATTGCATTAACACATGTTTGTTTTGCTATACACATGTTTATTCCCTTTGTATGTATTGGAACAAATATAAAAACAGAGGCAGGAAAAAGCAATTGACATAATGTCACACAAAACCCCAAAAAAATGGGATGGACAAAAGTATTGGAACCCTTAACTTAATATTTGGTTGCACACCCTTTGGAAAAAAATAAATGAAGATCAGTCGCTTCCTATAACCATCAATAAAGCTTTGACACCTCTCACCCTGAATTTTGGACCACTCTTCCCTTTGCAAACAAAAACTCCAGGTCTCTCTTATTGGAAGGAAACCCTTTTCCCAACAGCAATTTAAGATCTCTCCACAGGTGTTTCAATGGGATTTAGATCTGGGCTCATTGCTGGCCACTTCATAGAACTCTCCAGCGCTTCTTTGCCATCCATTTCTGAGTGCTTTTTGACGTAGATGTTTGAGGTCATTGTCCTGCTGGAAGACCCAGGATCTTGGACGCAAACCCAGCTTTCTGACACTGGGCCCTACAGTGCGACCCAAATTCCTTTGGTAAATCCTCAGATTTTTCATGGATGCCTTGCACAACAGTCAAGGCACCCAGTGCCAGAGGCAGCAAAACAACCCCAAAACATCCATTGAACCTCCACCATATTTTACCGTAGGTTACTGTGTTTTGTTTCTTTGTAGGCCTCAATTCCGTTTTCGGTTTAAACAGTAGAATGATGTGCTTTTACCGAAAAGCTCTATCTTGGTCTCATCTGTCCCACAAGACATTTTCCCAGAAGGCTTTTGGCTTACTCAAGTACATTTTGGGCAAACTGTAGTCTTGCTTTTTTATGTCTCTGTGTCAGCAGTGGGGTCATCCTGGGTCTCCTGCCATTAGCGTTTCATTTCATTTAAATGTCGACGGATAGTTCGCGCTGACAACTGATGCTCCCTGAGCCTGCAGGACAGCTTGAATGTTTTTCTTTGGTACATTTTGGGGCTGCTTATCCACCATCCGGAACTATTCTGCGTTGCAATCTTTCATCAATTTTCCTAATCCGTCCACGACCAGGGAGATTAGCTACAGTGCCATGGGTTGCAAACTTTGATAATGTTGCGCACTGTGGACAAAGGCAAATCTAGTTCTTTCTGGAGATGGACCTTGTAACCTTGAGATTGTTGATATTTTGCCACAATTTTGGTTCTCAGGTCCTCAGACTGTTCTCGTCTCCTCTTCTGTTGTCCATTGCATTAGTGTGGCACCAGCACAGACACACATGCAAAGGTTAAGTGAACGTCTTCTCCTTTTTATCTGCTTTCAGGTGTGATTTTCTATATTGCCTCACACCTGTTACTTGCCCCAGGTGAGTTTACAGGAGCAGCATCACATGCTTTGTATCATTCTTATTTATCCGCATTGTGAAAGGGTGCCAATACTTTTCGTCCAGCCCATTTTTGGAGGTTTTTGTGTGAAAATTATGTCCGAATTTTGCTTTTTTTTCCTCCCTTTTTGTTTTTTGTCCCAATACACACAAGGGAATAAACATGTGTATAGCAAAACATGTGTTATAGCAATTACGTTTCGTGAGGAAATACATGATTTCCTGGTGAGAAATATCAAGGGTGCCAACAATTTCGGCATGGACTGTATATATACAGTGGGGATCAAACGTTTGGGCACCCCAGCTAAAAATTTGTATATTGTGCATAAAGAAGCCAAGGAAAGATGGAAAAATTCTCCAAAAGGCATCAAATTACAGATTAGACATTTTATAATATGTCACAACAAAAGTTAGATTTTATTTCCATCATTTACACTTTCAAATAACAGAAAACAAAAAAAATGGCAGTCTGCAAAAGTTTGGGCACCCTGCAGAATTTTTATAGCATGCATTACCCCCTTTGCCCAGCTGAGGACCTGCCAGTGTCATGGATTGTTCTCATTTCATCGTCTGGGAAGACCAGGTTGTTTGTCAATTTCAAAGGTTTTAAATGCCCAGACTCATTGACCTTTGCCCCAACAATCAGCACCATGGGTTCTTCTAAGGCAGATTGTCTAGAAAACTGAAACTGAAAATAGTTGACGCTCACAAAGCTGGAGGAAGGCTATAAGAAGATAGCAAAGAGTTTTCAAAATGTCAATATTCCTCTGTTCGGAATGTAATTAAGAAATGGCAGTCATCAGGAACAGTGGAAGTTAAAAGCAAGATCTGGAAGACCAAGAAAAATATCAGACAGAAACAGCTCACAGGATTGTGAGAAAAACAATTCAAAACCCACGTTTGACTGCACGATCCCTCCAGATAGATTGGCAGACACTGGAGTTGTGAGTACACTATTCCACTATAAAGAGATACTTCGTTACAAATATGGTCTTCATGGAAGAGTCATCAGAAGAAATACCTCTTCTACGTCCTCACCACAAAAATCATCCGTTTGAACTTTGCAAATGAACATATAGACAAGCCTGATGCATTTTGGCAACAAAATTCTGTGGACCGATGAGGTTAAAAATTGAACTTTTTGGCCGGAATGAGCAAAGGTTTCGTTTGGAGAAGATAAGGGGCACAGAATTTAATGAAAAGAACCTCTGTCCAATGTTAAGCATGGGGTTGGATAATCATGCTTTGGGGTTGTGTTGCAGCCAGTGGCACAGGGAACATCTCACGAGTAGAAGGAAAAATGGATTTCAATAAAAATTTCAGCAAATTTTAGATGGTAAACTTGTGATGCATCTGTGAAAAAGCTGAAAGTTAAAGAGAAGATGGCTTCTACAAATGGTACAAATGGATTTAATGATCCTAAACACCTTGAAAATCCACAGGGGATTACATCAAGAGGCGTAAACTGAAGGTTTTGCCATGGCCATCACAATCTCCTGACCTCAACATAATTGAAAAAATCTATGGATAGACTTAAAAGAGCAGAGTGCCTTTGACAGACAGCCCAGAAATCTCAAAGAACTGGAAGACTTTTGTAAGGAAAGAATGGGCAAAGATACCTCAAACAAGTACTGAAAGACTCTTGGCTGGCTACCAAAACGCATTTACAAGCTGTGGATACTTGCCAAAGGGGGCCAGTTACAAGATATTTTTAACTCTTGCCAGGGTGTCCAAACTTTTTGCATACGCCATTTTTTTTTGTTTTCTGTTATTTTGAAAGTGTAAATGAGTTATGGAAATAAAAATCTATACTTTTGTTGACATATTTATAAGAATGTCTAATCTGTTAATTTGATGCCTTTTGGAGATTTTTCCATGATTTCCTTGGCTTCTTTATTTTTGCTCATTTAATACAAATTTTTAGCTTGGGGCTGCCCAAACTTTCGATCACCACTATATATATATATATTATATATTTTTTTGCTTATTTTATTGTATATTAAACATGTTTTTATTAATACGTTGTATGTTTGTTAGATATTTAATAAAACATTTAGACTATAGTCCCTCCACAGGCATACTTTATTATTATTATACATTTATATATACATCTCCCAGAAGTAAGTCCACCCCTCACATTTGTGTACAGTTGCAAGAAATAAGTATGTGAACCCCTTGGGATTTCCGTGGAGTTTTGCATGAATTTGGGCATAAAATGTGCTCTGAACGTCATCTATAGTCACAACAATAGAAGAACACAGTCTGCTGAACATAATACTACACAAACATTAGCTGTTGCCATGGTTTAATTGCACAATAAACATGTAAACATTCACAGTGCAGGGAGGAAAAAGTATGTGAGGCCCTAGCTTAATGACTTCTCCCAGAGCTAATTGGAGCCAGGAGTGAGCCAACCTTGACTCCAATCAGTGTGATGATATTGGATGTGTTGCTGACAGCTGTCCTGCCTTAAAAAAAACACACCTGTTTTTTGGGTTTACTGGTTTCAAGAAGCACTGTCTGATGTGAACCATGCCTCGCAGAAAAGAGCTCTCAGAAGACCTACGATCAAGAATTGTTGACTTGCATGAAGCTGGAAAGGGTTACAAAAGTATCTCCAAAAGCCTTTGATGTTCATGTGTCCACGGTAAGACAGACTGTCTACAAATGGAGAAAGTTTAGCACTGTTGCTACTCTCCCTAGGCGTGGTCGTCCTGTAAAAATGACTGCAAGAGCACAGCGCAGAATGCTGCATGAGGTAAAGAAGAATCCCAGAGTGTCAGCTAAAGACCTACAGAAATCTCTGGCATATGCTAACATTTTTGTTGACACATCTACAATAAGGAAAACATTTAACCAAGAATGGAGTACATGGGAGGACACCACGGAGGAAGCCATTGCTGTCCAAAAAGAATATTGCAGCACGTTTGAAGTTTGCAGAAGAGCGCCTGGATGTTCCACAGCACTACTGGCAAAATATACTGTGGACAGATGAAACCAAGATTGAGTTGTTTGGGAAGAACACACAACACTATGTGTGGAGAAAAAAAGGCACAGCACACCAACATCAAAACCTCATCCCCACTGTGAAACATGGCGGAGAGAGCATCATGGTTTGGGGCTGCTTTGCTGCCTCAGGGCCTGGACGGATTTGTTGTCATTGATGGGAAAATGAATTCCAGAGTTTATCAAGACATTTTGCAGGAAAACGTACGTACGACCATCTGTCTGCCAACTGAAGCTCCGCAGAAGATGGGTGATGCAACAGGACAATGACCCAAAGCATACAAGTAATTCAACAAAACAAGGGCTGCAACAGAATACGCCTTCTGGAGTGGCCCAGTCAGAGTCCTGACCTCAACCCGATTGAAATGCTGTGGCATGACCTTAAGAGAGCGATTCACACCAGACATCCCAAGAATATGGCTACACTGAAACAGTTTTGTGAAGAGGAGTGGTCCAAAATGACTCCAGATCCTTCTGCAGGTCTGATCTGCAACTACAGGAAATGTTTGGTTGAGGTTATTGCTGCCAAAGGAGGGTCAAGCAGTTATTAAGTCCAAAGGTTCACATACTTTTTCCTCCCTGCACTGTGAATGTTTACATTTATGTGCAATTAAACCATGGCAACATCTAATGTTTGTGTAGTATTATGTTCAGCAGACTGTGTTCTTTCTATTGTTATGACTTAGATGATGTTCAGAGCACATTTTATGCCCAATTCATGCAAAACTCCACGTAATCCCAAGGGGTTCACATACTTTTTCTTGCAACTGTAGATATTTGATTCTATCTTTTTCATGTGACAACACTGAAGAAATGACACTTTGCTACAATGTGACGTAGTCAGTGTACAGCTTGTATAACATGTAAATTTGCTGTCCCCATCAAAGTAACTCAACACACAGCCATTGATGTCTAAACCGCTGGCAACAAAAGTGAGTCCACCCCTAAGTGACAAGGTCCAAATTGGGCCCAATTAGCCATTTTCCCTCCCTGTGTCATGTGACTCTTTAGTGTTACAAGGTCTCAGGTGTGAATGGGGAGCAGGTGTGTTACATTTGGTGTTATCACTCTCACTCTCTCATATGGTCACTGGAAGTTCAACATGGCAACTCATGGCAAAGAACTCTGAGGATCTGAAAAAAAGAATCGTTGCTCTACATACAGATGGCCTAGGCCAGCTTTTCTCAACCAGGGTGCCCAGGCACCCTGGGGTGCCTTCAGGCTTCTTTGGGGGTGCCTTGGCAAAATCCCTCAAAAATTGTATACAAGCCAGCAGGTGGATCAATCCTGCCTTTTAGTACACAAAGCCACAGGTTTTCATTGTGCACTTTTATGACCTCCTAGCTGCCGACATCCTAACAACCAAAGACATCATCAGTTGATAAGGAGGACGTCGGGTGCATGCACCTCATCCTTGTTTGGCCCTCTCCTGCGCCTCTCCATCAGCACTGGGGTCACATTAGCAGAGTAAGGGGAGAGAAAAAGAGAGGACACACTGGAATACTAGTCAGTACCAGTGTGCAAAGGTGTATTTGCTTTGGAAGAATTAAATCACCTCTAATGTTGGGTGTACTGGATGTGTGTAGAATAGTTTTTTTACATTTTAGATTGGGGGTGCCTTAAAATTGTGCATAATTTTAAAGGATGCCTTGAGATTATCCCTAATTTTTACAGGGTGCCTTGACTGAAAAAAGGTTGAGAAACACTGGCCTAGACTATAAGAAGATTGCCAAGACCCTGAAACTGAGCTGCAGCACGGTGGCCAAGACCATACAGCGGTTTAAACAGGACAGGTTCCACTCAGAACAGGCCTCGCCATGGTCCACCAAAGAAGTTGCGTGCACGTGCTCAGCGTCATATCCAGAGGTTGTCTTTGGGAAATAGACTTATGAGTGCTGCCAACATTGCCTAGGGAACTGATCATCAGTGCCCTGATGATCAGTGTAGCCCATCAGTACAACCTGTCAGTGCCCATAATTGCCACCTGTCAGTGCCCATCAATGCCACATACCAGTGCCTATCAGTGCACATCAATGCCACATATCAGTGCACATCAATGCCAAATATCGGTGCCCATTCAAAGCTGCCTTTCAGTGCCAGTCAGTGCCCATCAGTTCCAGTCAGTGCCGCCTATCAGTGCCTATCTGTCCCACCTAACAGTTCCAATCAGTGCCATCTATCAGTGCCAGTCAGTGCCGCCTATCGGTGCCCATCAGTGCCGCCCAAACGGTGCCATATATGAATGCTGCCTTTCATTGCCCATCAGTGATGCCTGTCAATGCCCACCAGTGATGCACTGACGGCCATCAGTGCCACCTAACAATGCCTCCTCATCACTGCTGCCTATTAATGCCCATCAGTGTAGCCTATCAGTGCCCATCATTGCAGCCTCATTAGCGCACATCAGTAAAGGAGAGGAAAAATTACTTATTTACAAAATTGTATAACGGAATCTAAGAAAAACTTTTTTTTTGTCAAAATTTTCAGTATTTTTTAGTTTGTTTAGCAAAAAAAAAAAGAAACAGTGTTGATTAAATACCACCAAAATAAAAGCTCTATCTGTCTAAAAAAAAAGTATAAAAATGTTGTTTGGGTACAGTGTTGCATGACTGCGCAATTGTCATTCAAAGTGTGAGAGCGCTGAAAGATGAAAATTGGCCTGGGCAGGGAGGGGGTAAAAGTGTCCAGTGGGCAAGGGTTAAATTATAGCAAATGTTAAAAGAAGGTAATTTTTTTCTATAATGATCAGTGTGTTTTTTTTCAATTGTACCTTTGGATGAAATGTATACATTTCCTAGATTGTAAGCTCGAAAGAGCAGGGCCCTCGAATCCCTTGTGTATTGTATTGTTACTGTATTGTCTCATGTACTGTCCCCCACTATAATGTACAGCGCTGAGCAAACCTTTCTGGCGCTATATAAACATTGTATTATAATAATAATAATAATACATTCTATTCTATAACTTGTCCTGCTAAAAATGATACTAAAATTCTGATTCTTGTAAAAGCAGGAACGGGTTTATTTTAGGATCCATCTGCTCATGAATTGAATAAAACTGACCTCTCGTATTTAACCATTTCCAGGACTTTACCCACAATAGTTTCTTTTTATTCCTGATAACATTGAAGCTATTGGTTGCTGTTTACATTGTATTAATATTTACTGGAAAGCAGCGCAATGTCTATTCTTCTACAGGTAAGCCCAAAGGAATGTTGGTAGGTGGGTGTAGAATGTCCTTCCATTGTCTTGTAGCCATCTCCCTCTTTACAATGAAGGAGGGACATTTACCATTGTAGCCTAGGAGTAACTGTTGACGCGGCATCCAAGCTGAGTTGACAAGGCAGCCGGATCATTTCTGTACTCTGCTGGACGAGTTGCTGAGACATCACACAGAGAGAGAAAATCTGAGATGTGCTCCTGCTAAATCCAATCAGTCCGGAGTTTATTTAAAGAGTACATCTCCTGTGGGACGCATGTTCTGCCCCTGATGACTTTCACCCGTCATTGTGCTTAGTTGTGTAGAAGAACTACTACTAAGCCCAATTAGAGGTGAAATGCACTGCGGAGGATGCCTGCATCTGGCAGGTGATGTACTCATTCTCCGAACTAACGATGGAGCAAGCTGAATTTCATCTCTTATAAACACAATTGTGAATATGATATCAAACAGAAACCATAAAACCCACTCTAATTTCTAATTAGAAGAAAACTTTCAACCCCTGAAAGTTTCAAATCAAATAAAAAAATTATTCCAAAAAGAATCTCCCCTCTTTCAACAAATTCCCACCTATAATAGAAAAAAAAAAAAAAACACACCCCTTACAAGTGATAATTAATAAACAAACTGACAATGATCATAAAGTCCAGTGTCCTAGTAGTTCAAAAACTCAATAAATCAAGGTGAAGAACTTGAAAATTTTCTTACAGTGTTGATTGTGTCCAATGGCTTTTGTGAAAACCTCAAAGTAAAGAAACTCAAAATAGTGCATTAACGTAACATACAACTAAATAAAAAAAGAGAAAAAAAAAATATATATATATATCAAAAATATGTAATACTATGTGAAACAAAACAGTGAAACACTTGTGAATTACAAAGGTTTTTCCCAACAACACTCGTGCTCAAACCTGAAGTGTTACACTCAGTGAGAATCCTAACCCACATGTGACACTTCTAGTGAGTAAGGCATATATACCCTTACCAACAGTAAGACAACAAACGCCTTTAAGATATAACTTGTAGAAATCCTCCAACAGATCTTTCTCCTCCTTCACTTGTTAGTAGAGTAACACTGTATTATCATCCTCATTCACAAGCCTTGATCATGAATTGCCAGGCTCCAATCATATAGTGGAAAATAACCATAGTGTGACTCCGTATATATTCAAGATCATATTACTTTAATAAATCTGCTTACATTTAAAATCAATTAAAAGTGCAGTTGGATCAAAGCCCCACTTTCTGGGGATTACCAGGCAGTTCCCATATGGAGTGTGCAACGATTCCCACAACAAAGATGGCTGCTGTGACACTTCCGGTTCCTGCTCGTTACGTTTAACGTCACTTCCTCTTGACGCATTTCGTCACATCTGGGACTTAGTCATAAGACATAAGGACCTTTGGACACCTGGCCGCAATATATAGCGCTCCTCAGTCTATTGGCGATACTCCGATCGCCATATTGGATCAGGGAAACAACGCCCTTACTTGACAGAACAGCGGGATCTTATACTGACAAGAATAGACTGAGGAGCGCTATATATTGCGGCCAGGTGTCCAAAGGTCCTTATCTCTTATGACTAAGTCCCGGATGTGACAAAACGCGTCAAGAGGAAGTGACGTCAAACATAAGGAGCAGGAACGGAAGTGTCACAGCGGCCATCTTTGTTGTGGGAATCGTTGCAAACTCCATATGGGAACTGCCTGGTAATCCCCAGAAAGTGGGGCTTTGATCCAACTGAACTTTTAATTGATTTTAAATGTAAGCAGATTTATTAAAGTAATATGATCTTGAATATATACGGAGTCACACTATGGTTATTTTCCACTATATGGTTGGAGCTTGGCAATTCATGATCAAGGCTTGTGAATGAGGATGATAATACAGTGTTACTCTATTAATAAGTGAAGGAGGAGAAAGATCTGTAGGAGGATTTCTACAAGTTATATCTTAAAGGCGTTTGTTGTCTTACTGTTGGTAAGGGTATATATGCCTTAGTCCACTAGAAGTGTCACATGTGGGTTAGGATTCTCACTGAGTGTAACACTTCAGGATTGAGCACGAGTGTTGTTGGGAAAAAACTTTTGTAATTCACGAGTGTTTCACTGTTTTTGTTTCACATAGTATTGCATATTTTGATGATATATATATATATATATATATTTTTTTTTTTTATTTTTTTTTTTTCTCTTTTTTTATTTAGTTGTAGGTTACGTTAATGCACTATTTTGAGTTTCTTTACTTTGGAGGTTTTCACAAAAGCCATTGGACACAATCAACACTGTAAGAAAATTTTTCAGGTTCTTCACCTTGATTTATTGAGTTTTTGAACTACTAAGACACTGGACTTTATGATCATTGTCAGTTTGTTTATTAATTATCACTTGTAAGGGGTGTTTTTTTTTTTTTATTATTATTATAGGTGGGAATTTGTTGAAAGAGGGGAGATTCTTTTTGGAATAATTTTATTTGAATTTCATCTCTGTTCTTCTTTATTCTTGCTATGTTAGAAAATGTAAGTGTCTTAGCAACGTCCTAGCAAACAAGGCAGGATGGGATGATGACATTTTTTTCGGCCAGGCTTTGGGAGGTACGTATATGGCCTACACCTACAGCACAGACATTATCAAACTTTAGTCAAAGTCAGGACTGGGACAAGGGGTGGGCAGGAGGGACAGCTGCCCAGGGCACCTCTTCTCCACTTGCAATTCCTAAATCAGTGGCTAGCAACCAGTAGGGTGCCACATTTTTCTACTTCTGACAGATTTAGCTACTGATGCCACACATGCTCCAACCACCTGTTCTCATCCCCATTCTATTTTCTACAAAGCAAGAAATTGTGGGCTAAATGGTTAGCACTTCCACCTGGCAGTACTAGGGTCATTGGTTCAAATCCCAACCATGGCACCACCTGCATGTTCTCCCTGTGCCTGTGTGGGTTTCCTCTGGGTACCCCGGTTTCCTCCCACACTCCAAAGACATGCTGGTAGGTGAATTGGCTCCTGTCTAATATGGCCCTAGTATGTCCATATATGAATGTGAGTTAGGGACCTTAAATTGTACACCCCTTGAGGGTTATTATTATTATTATTATACAGGATTTTATATAGTGCCAACAGTTTGCTCAGCGCTTTACAATTTAAAGGGAGACAATACAGCAACAATACAGTTCAATACAAGAGGGATAGGAGGCCTGCTCCTTGGAGCTTACAATCTAACAGGGAGGGGGAGGTGGTAAAAAAGGTAATAGCTGCATGGGATGATCTGATGGAGGTGGCCCAAGTAAGTCCTTAGGTGGAAGAGGGACAGATTTCCCCTGAATAAAATGAGTTTTCAAGAATCTCCTAAAGATGGGGGATGAACTGATAGTAGGAGGGATAGAAGATTCCGTTATTAGCTGAAGGCGGCATAGGCTTCCCTGAAGAGATAGGTTTCCAGAGATCACCTAAAAGTGGGCAGAGTAGGTGATAGTTGGATTGATTTGGGTAGAGAGTTCCAGAGGATGAGGGAGGCTCTGGAGAAGTCCTGGAGATGAGCATGGGAGGAGGAGACAAGGGAGCTAGAGAGCAGGAACTCGTAGGAGGAGCAGAGAGGACAGTTTGGGTGATATTTGGAGACAAGATTGGTGCTGTAATTTGGGGCAGAGTTATAAATGGCTTTATATGTGATTGTTAGTGTTTTGAATTTTATTCATTGGCAATGGGAAGCCAGTGGAGGGATTGGCAGAGAGGGGTGGAGGACACTGAATGGGGGCCAGTGGAGGGATTGGCGGAGAGGGGTGGCAGATACAGGACGGTTAGTAAGGTGGATGAGTCTGGCAGCAGCATTCATGATAGACTGAAGAGGGGATAGCCTGCGATGAGGTCGGCCAATGAGGAGGGAGTTACAGTAGTCGAGGCGTGATATAACCAGGAAGTGAATAGGTTGCTTAGTGGTGTCCGGGGTTAGGAACGGGCGTATCTTGGAGATGTTGCGGAGGTGAAGTCTACAAGATTTGGACAGTGATTGGATTTGGGGCTGAAAGGACAGATGGGAGTCTAGGATTACACCTAGTACCCTGGCATGAGGGGAGGGACTGATGATTGTGTTATTGATCTTGATGGAGAAGTCGTCGGAGGGGGCACGGGCTGGAGGGAATAGGGTTAGGGACTGATGTGAATGTAAATTGCGTAAATTGATGGCGCAATACAAGTACCTGTAACATTATATAGTTTGGCCAAACGTGTAGTGAACACTCCAGAGTAGAGATGAGCGAAGTATTCAAAAATTTGATTCGACTGATTCGGCGAATTCGTGGAAAAAAATTTGATTTGAGTCGAATATATTCGCTGTGAATTTAACTTATAAAAGGGTGTTTCTAGGCTTCAGAGAGCCTTTATATTAGTGCAGAACACTGTACCTTTAATTTAAATGCCCTTGGAGTCTGCTGGGGAAGAGAAATAATACTGTCAGTCAGTATGACATGCAGATAAGTGCCGTCGATCTTAGAATCACCGCACACTTCACTCATTTGGGCAGTCACGGGGCCAAAACCAGAGTTTGGAGCCACAGTGTGGCGGTGGAGGCAGCAGCAATGGGAGGCCATACAGCACCCTATGACAAAATGGAACCCAGCAGCAGTGTGAGGAGACTTGAAAGTGGCACATGGCAGAGTGTGGCGATGGAGACAGCAGCAATGGGAGGCCGTACAGGGACCCACGCTGCTGGTGGAGCTGCCACTGCTCCTACCACCCACCCCTCCCCTGCTGCCATGGCAGCGGAACGCGAGCGCACAGGGCCCACAGTGTCTGAGGATGGACGTTGGCGCAGAAAGGCAGAGACAAACTGACTACATAGGTGGTTTTTATAGTACTTTATTTTGGCCTCCCTCTCAGCAGGTGTGAAAAAGGCCACCATTTTTGAACGGTAGCAAGGGTCCAACAAGGTGGACAGCCAAAAGTCATCCCTCTGTCTGATGGTTATTATTCGGCTGTCGCTACGCAAGCAACCGAGCATGCTATGGGCCATTTGTGCCAAGGAATGCGAGGGACTCCCTGCCTCCATCTCCACAGCGTACTGCCACGGTGCGTCTGGGTCCTCTGTCTCCTCCTCCTCTCCTCTCCTACTCTACCAGATGCTCCTGCTCCTCCACTCCGCTGAGTGGAAAAACCACTCATTTCACTCAATAATTCCTGAGCACCAATGTCCTCCTCTACCTCCTCCTCTTCTTCCTGTCCTGCCCCCACAGGGGTCATGTGGCGTTGAGATCTGTGCGCCACGTCTACCGCACCCTGACCAGCCATTGTTAACAGCATTTGTTCCAGGACGTGCAAAAGAGGAATGACGTCATTCATCCCATAGTCCTGCCGACTCACGAATAGCGTGGCCTCCTCAAAGGGCCTGAGCAAGCGGCAGGTGTCACGCATGAGCTGCCAATGGCTGACATCTAAGTTACACAGGGGAGTACCTTTATCCGCTTGTAACATCAGGAAATCGGTGATGGCCTTTCGCTGTTCGTAAAGGCGGTCTAACATATGTAGGGTTGAATTCAACCTTGTTGCAACGTCACAGCATGAGGAGTCGGTACAGGGGCCCATGGCAGATTAGGGGTCTGGCCGCAGCAATGTGAGGCCCGTAATCTGCCAGCACCCTATCACAAAATGGAACCCAGCAGCAGTGTGAGGACACCTGAAAGTGGCACATGGCAGAGTGTGGCGATGGAGACAGCAGCAATGGAGGCCGTACAGGGACCCATGACACACTGTGGACCTGGCAGCAGCGCGAGGAGGCGGTACAGGGGCCCATGGCAGATTAGGGGCCTGGCCGCAGCAATGTGAGGCCCGTAATCTGCCAGCACCCTATGACAAAATGGAACCCAGCAGCAGTGTGAGGACACCTGAAAGTGGCACATGGCATGGCATGACACACTGTGGACCTGGCAGCAGCATGAGGAGGCGGTACAGGGGCCCATGGCAGATTAGGGGCCTGGCAGCAGCAATGGGAGACGCCCGTAATCTGCCACATCCTATGACAAAATGGAACCCAGAAGCAGTGTGAGGAGATCTGAAAGTGGCACATGGCAGAGTGTGACGATGGAGACAGCAGCAATGGGAGGGTGGTACAGGGACCCATGACACACTGTGGACCTGGCAGCAGCGTGAGGAGGCGGTACGGGGGCCCATGGCAGATTAGGGGCCTGGCAGCAGCTATGGGAGGCCTGTAATCTGCCAGCATCCTATGACAAAATGGAACCCAGGAGGAGTGTGAGGAGACCTGAAAGTGGCACATGGCAGAGTGTGGTGATGGAGACAGCAGCAATGGGAGGCGGTACAGGGACCCATGACACACTGTGGACCTGGCAGCAGCCTGAGGAGGCGGTACGGGGGCCCATGGCAGATTAGGGCCTGGCAGCAGCTATGGGAGACGCCTGTAATCTGCCAGCATCCTATG
>CATNWA010003013.1:0-33479 GCA_951230385.1 Staurois parvus | reverse complement strand
CATAGGGGGGGGATTTGATTTCCATGTATAATACAAAAGGGGGGGATAAGATCAACCATGTATAATACACTAAGGGAGGATATGATCTCACATGTATAAATACAAAAAGGGGGGATCTGACCTACCCATGGTTAATACATAAGGGGGATACACTGATCCCATGTTATTACATACATAGGGGGGTTATGAACTCACCTGTATTAATAAAATAAGGGGGAGATTATGAACTTCTCCATGTATAATACATAAAGGGTGGATATGATCTCATGTATAAATACATAAGAGGGGATATGATCTCCATGTCAATTAATACATTCTCCATGTATAAATAAATAAGGGGGGATATGATCTCCATGTATTAATACATAAGGGGGGATATGATCTCCATGTATAATACATAAGGGGGGATATGATCTCCAATTGTATAATACATAAGGGGGGCGATATGATCTCCATGTATAATACATAAGGGGGGATATGATCTCTCATGTCATAATACATAAGGGGGGATATGATCTCCATGTATATAATACATAAGGGGGGGATATGATCTCCATGTATTAATACATAAGGGGGGATATGATCTCCATGTATAATACATAAGGGGGGATATGATCTCCATGTATAATACATAAGGGGGGATATGATCTCCATGTAATAATACATAAGGGGGGGATATGATCTCCATGTATAATACATAAGGGGGATATGATCTCCATGTATAATACATAAGGGGGGGGATATGATCTCCATGTATAATACATAAAGGGGGGATATGATCTCCATGTATAATACATAAGGGGGGATATGATCTCCATGTATAATACATAAGGGGGGATATGATCTCCATGTATAATAATACATAAGGGGGATATGATCTCCATGTATAATACATAAGGGGGGGTATGATCTCCACATGTCCATGTATAATACATAAGGGGGGATATGATCTCCATGTATAATACATAAGGGGGGGGGGATATGATCTCCATGTATAATACATAAGGGGGGGATATGATCTCCATGTATAATACATAAGGGGGGGGATATGATCTCCATGTATAATGAATACATAAGGGGGGATATGATCTCCATGTATAATACATAAGGGGGGGGATATGATCTCCATGTATAATACATAAGGGGGGGATATGATCTCCATGTATAATACATAAGGGGGGATATGATCTCCATGTATAATACATAAGGGGGGGGGGATATGATCTCCATGTATAATACATAAGGGGGGATATGATCTCCATGTATAATACATAAGGGGGGATATGATCTCCATGTATAATACATAAGGGGGGATATGATCTCCATGTATAATACATAAGGGGGGATATGATCTCCATGTATAATACATAAGGGGGGATATGATCTCCATGTATAATACATAAGGGGGGATATGATCTCCATGTATAATACATAAGGGGGGATATGATCTCCATGTATAATACATAAGGGGGGATATGATCACCATGTATAATACATAAGGGGGATATGATTCTCCATGTTGTATAATACATAAGGGGGGATATGATCTCCATGTATAATACATAAGGGGGGATATGATCTCCATGTATAATACATAAGGGGGGGGATATGATCTCCATGTATAATACATAAGGGGGGATATGATCTCCATGTATAATACATAAGGGGGATATGATCTCCATGTATAATACATAAGGGGGGATATGATCTCCATGTATAATACATAAGGGGGGATATGATCTCCATGTATAATACATAAGGGGGGATATGATCTCCCATGTATAATACATAAGGGGGGATATGATCTCCATGTATAATACATAAGGGGGGGATATGATCTCCATGTATAATACATAAGGGGGGGATATGATCTCCATGTATAATACATAAGGGGGATATGATCTCCATGTATAATACATAAGGGGGATATATGATCTCCATGTATAATACATAAGGGGGGGATATGATCTCCATGTATAATACATAAGGGGGGGGATATGATCTCCATGTATAATACATAAGGGGGGATATGATCTCCATGTATAATACATAAGGGGGGGGATATGATCTCCATGTATAATACATAAGGGGGGATATGATCTCCATGTATAATACATAAGGGGGGATATGATCTCCATGTATAATACATAAGGGGGGGATATGATCTCCATGTATAATACATAAGGGGGGATATGATCTCCATGTATAATAATACATAAGGGGGGATATGATCTCCATGTATAATACATAAGGGGGGGGATATGATCTCCATGTATAATACATAAGGGGGGATATGATCTCCATGTATAATACATAAGGGGGGATATGATCTCCATGTATAATACATAAGGGGGGGGGATATGATCTCCATGTATAATACATAAGGGGGGATATGATCTCCATGTATAATACATAAGGGGGGATATGATCTCTCCATGTATAATACATAAGGGGGGATATGATCTCCATGTATAATAATAAGGGGGGGGATATGATCTCCATGTATAATACATAAGGGGGGATATGATCTCCATGTATAATACATAAGGGGGGATATGATCTCCATGTATAATACATAAGGGGGGGATATGATCTCCATGTATAATACATAAGGGGGGATTATGATCTCCATGTATATAATACATAAGGGGGGATTATGATCTCCATGTATAATACATAAGGGGGGATATGATCTCCATGTATAATACATAAGGGGGGATATGATCTCCATGTATAATACATAAGGGGGGGATATGATCTCCATGTATAATACATAAGGGGGGGATATGATCTCCATGTATAATACATAAGGGGGGGATATGATCTCCATGTATAATACATAAGGGGGGATATGATCACCATGTATAATACATAAGGGGGATATGATCTCCATGTATAATACATAAGGGGGGATATGATCACATGTATAATACATAAGGGGGGTTATGATCTCCATGTATAATACAAGGGGGGTTATGATTTCCATGTATAATACATAAGGGGGGATATGATCTCCTTGTGTATAATACATAAGGGGGGATATGATCTCCATGTATAATACATAAGGGGGTGGATATGATCTCCATGTATAAAAACATAAGGGGGGATATGATCTCCATGTATAATACATAAGGGGGGATATGATCTCCATGTATAATACATAAGGGGGGGATATGATGATCTCCATGTTTTATAATACATAAGGGGGGGGATATGATCTCCATGTATAATACATAAGGGGGGATATGATCTCCATGTATAATACATAAGGGGGTGATATGATCTCCATCTGTATAATACATAAGGGGGATATGATCTCCATGTATAATACATTAAAGGGGGAATATGATCACTCTTGCTGGGTGCAGGAATGGGCCCCACAGATAAAAATTGGTAACAATTACAGAAAAATAAAAAAAAAATGTAAAATGACATGCACCTGTAAATCAGGTGCTGAAAAATTGGGCCTTGTGTGTTGGTGGTGCCTGAGCACTGTAACCCCTTAGTCACTCTTGCTGGGCGCAGGCAGGGGCCCCGCAGATAAAAATTGTTAACAATTTAAAGAAAAATGGTTAAAAACAAATTGAAATGACTTGCACCTGTGAAACGGGTGTGCCGAAAAATTGGGCCTTGAGTGTTGGTGGGGCCCTAAACCAAAACAATAGTTGGAAACGACCATAATCAGGATGAGGAATAGGATCGGCAGCATAGACAGTCTTCAAGGGATCCCAGATCCCTAACAAATGGAATCCGTTACATCAGCATCAGGGACAAGATAGTTGCTGTTGATCCAGGACTGATTCATGTTGATAAATGTCAGCTGGTCAGCGGAGTCTGTGGACAGACGCACTCTTTTATCCGTCACAAAACCTCCAGCAGCACTGAATGTCCGTTCGGAAAGCACGCTGGGTGCAGGACAGGTCAGTAGCTCGATGGCATATTGAGTGAGTTCTGGTCCAGTGATCCATCCTCAAGACCAGTAACCCAGTGGATGTTCAGTTGGAAAGGTCTCCAAGTCTGCTCTTGTCCCTAGATAATCCTGCACCATATGATGCAGGCGCTGGCAGTGTGCTGCGGCTGGGGGAACATGACTGCCAATTTCTTTTCCCTCACTGGCGCCCCCTCTCTCTAGGCTCACGTCACTCCTTTCCTCATCCTGGGAACCAACATCGGAGCATTCAGATTGCTGCCCATCCTCCAGCAGCATGGGACTGACACCAGGATCACATGATTGAGGTGACTCCTCCATGCATGATGGTGGGGCTACGGAAGGAGCAGCTGTGGTGGACAAGGAGCCTGTGGAACAGGCCGCTTTGGCAGCTACGGTGGAAGGCAAAATAGTATGATCCTGGGTGACAGAGGATGAGGAGGATGAGGATGACTGAGTTATCCCCTCCCCCACCTCTTCTGCATGTTGTGGCTCAATAATACGGCCAGCACCAGAAACAAAGGACAAGCGTGCCCTGCCTGCAGAGGATCCACCATGTCCACGGCCACCACTGGTCACTGTGGACACAGAGGCTGCTTGCCCTCTCTTAGCTGCCTGTGAGAATCTGCCTCTCCTTCTTGGCCTTTCCGACATGATGGGGATTTTTTAGGGGATTTATATCACTTTATTTTTCTGTGGGGGATGGGATTTTGGTGCTGGGGTGCAATATGTTTGTGTTTGGTGCACTATAAACTGTTTTTATTATTAATATTTTTTTTTCTTTTTATAATAGAAAATAGTGGAAAATATTTTTTTGCCACAGCAGTAAAAAATAAAAATATATGTAAAAGAAAAAAAAGTGAACCACTGCTGACGCAGAAGGAGGAACACCTGCGATGCAGAAGGGGAGAACAGCAATTATGCCGTAACTGGTTTTAGTGGTGCAGCCAAAAAAAAAATAAAATAAATAAAATTAAAAAATATAAATTTAAAAAAAAAAAAAAAAGAGGAAACCACTGCTGACACAAAAGGGGAAAACTAAACAAGCAGGAACAGAACCTGATGCTGACAAAATAAATAATAATACAAAAAAAAATTCACAAAGAATAAAAAGAAAATATGGGAACAACAGTGATGCAAAAGTGTTATAAAATCAACGCACTGACACCACAACACTGACACCACAACACTGACACCACAACACTGACACCACAACACTGACACCATCAACAACACTGCGCTACACTGACTACCCTGTCTAATAACCAGGGGCAGACTGACAACTCACGGGGCCCCCGGGCAATAGGGAATCATGGGGCCCCTGTGTCCTTACCCACACTCAAACCACACCCAAAAAAGCCTATGAAAGGTACCAGGGGCATATCATGGGGCCCCCTACTGACCCTGGGCCCTCGAGCAGTGCCCTAGTGCCCAAATGGTCAGTCCGCCCCTGCTCCTAACACACCACTAACTATCCTCACCTAACTCCACCAACACACTACACAAGGCTGCTGTGTAAGAAGTCTTATATAGTGTGGGGCGTGGATTGGCCAAAGACCCCGAAAGTTTGCCCGAAAAATGGGTGTTCCTGTGAACTCAGCTGTGATCGGCCAAAGCATTGCACCTGACCCGGGGTCAGGTGCAATGCTTTGGCCAATCACAATGCGTGCATTGCATTATGGGGCGCACGGGTGAACTTCCCGCCGAAAGTCCATACCGTTGGAGTGTTCGGCGAACACTTGAAACAGCCGATGTTGGAGAACATGTAGCCCATCCCTACTGAACACATATTACAGATGTACCTCGTTTCTCTCCTCCCCCGTCTCAGTTCACCAATTCTGGCTTTGCCAGGTCCAAGTAGACTCTCCCATGTCATGACAGGTGGCAATATCTTCCTCTGTGTATTAAGCTGCCAGATTATTCTTTATTCTAAACATTTTTCTTGCGGGACATAACAGTCAGAAGAAAAAAATGAGTATTAGTAGAACAATCGCCTTTCCCATGAGAAAGTTCCCCCGCAGGTGCAGCTTCCATTGTATGTAGGATGACAACCAGCCACCTGAAACAGTTGTCAATTGCTACAGAAATGTTGTCACAATTTCGCCATAACTAAATCTCCCCCTCTTACTGATACATCAAATTGCTGGAAAGAATCTCTAGAGTTTCTGGGTGTGTGAGGGCAAGGCTGTACTATGGAAAAAAAGTTCTTCAAATCTTGTGCTGACAACTCTCCACTGAAGGTGTCTGGTTGTCGTCCTCCACACCCGAAGCAGCTGGAGGGGAATTTCTCATCGAGGAGTAATTGTTCATTTAACAATCTATACTCTTTCGAATGTCAGGCAAGGAAGACTTCGAAGAGGTCTGGTATTTACGATGTAACAAATTATATTTTAGGCTCTGATGATTACTACGTTATGCAAGAAATACTTAGAGGGCGAGATAAACCTGACAGCTAAATACAAAGAGGGTGAAATATTGTATCTGTCAAGACATGAGAGAGTTGCATTCATAAATGCCTACTCAGAGGAATATCATCCCATTGTTCAAACTACTGCGAAACACTGCTCAGTTTTACGAAGACAGATGTCTTTCACATACTGCAGAAAGACCCCCGTTCTGGGATTTGTGTTGTCTCCAAGCTAATCTAGGTCAGACTCTAAAAAAAAGACATGGTTGTCAAATTTAGGTTCCTATGGATGAGGTGCCAGGGACATGGAGATATTGTAGGGTGCATGCTTTAGGTTCCTATGGATGAGGTGCTAGGACATGGAGATATTGTAGGGTGCATGCTTTAGGTTCTTCTGGATGAGGTGCTAGGACATGGAGATATTGTAGGGTGCCTGCTTTAGGTTCCTATGGATGAGGTGCCAGGACATGGAGATATTGTAGGGTGCACGGTTTAGATTCCTATGGATGAGGTGCTAGGACATGGAGATATTGTAGGGTGCATGCTTTAGGTTCCTATGGATGAGGTGCCAGGACATGGAGATATTGCAGGGTGCATGCTTTAGGTTCCTATGGATGAGGTGCTAGGACATGGAGATATTGTAGGGTGCATGCTTTAGGTTTCTTGGATGAGGTGCTAGGACATGGAGATATTGTAGGGTGGACGCTTTAGGTTCTTATAGATGAGGTGCTAGGACATGGAGATATTGTAGGGTGCATGATTTAGGTTCCTATGGATGAGGTGCTAGGACATGGAGATATTGTAGGGTGCACCTTTGGATGTGGTGCTAGGACATGGAGATATTGTGGTGTGCCATGATTTAAGGTTCCTATGGATGTGGTGCTAGGACATGGAGATATTATAGGGTGCATGTTTGGGTTCCTATGGATGTGGTGCTAGGACATGGATATTTGTAGGGTGTGCATGCTTTAGGTTCTTATGGATGAGGTGCTAGGACATGGAGATATTGCAGGGTGCATGCTTTAGGTTCTTATGGATGAGGTGCTAGGACATGGAGATATTGTAGGGTGCCTGCTTTAGGTTCCTATGGATGAGGTGCTAGGACATGGATATATTGTAGGGTGCATGCTTTTTAGGTTCCTATGGATGAGGTGCTAGGACATGGAGATATTGTAGGGTGCCTGCTTTAGGTTCCTATGGATGAGGTGCTAGGACATGGATATATTGTAGGGTGCATGCTTTAGGTTCCTATGGATGAGGTGCTAGGACATGGAGATATTGTAGGGTGCCTGCTTTAGGTTCTTATGGATGAGGTGCTAGGACATGGAGATATTGCAGGGTGGACGCTTTAGGTTCTTATAGATGAGGTGCCAGGACATGGAGATATTGTAGGGTGCATGATTTAGGTTCCTATGGATGAGGTGCCAGGACATGGAGATATTGTAGGGTGCATGATTTAGGTTCCTATGGATGAGGTGCCAGGACATGGAGATATTGTAGGGTGCATGATTTAGGTTCCTTTGGATGTGGTGCCAGGACATGGAGATATTGTAGGGTGCATGATTTAGGTTCCTTTGGATGTGGTGCTAGGACATGGAGATATTGTGGTGTGCATGATTTAAGTTTCCTATGGATGTGGTGCTAGGACATGGAGATATTGTAGGGTGCATGCTTTAGGTTCCTATGGATGAGGTGCTAGGACATGGAGATATTATAGGGTGCATGTGTTGGGTTCCTATGGATGGGTGCTAGGACATGGAGATATTGTAGGACGCTTTAGGTTCTTATGGATGAGGTGCTAGGACATGGAGATATTGCAGGGTGGACGCTTTAGGTTCTTATAGATGAGGTGCTAGGACATGGAGATATTGTAGGGTGCATGATTTAGGTTCCTATGGATGAGGTGCCAGGACATGGAGATATTGTAGGGTGCATGATTTAGGTTCCTTTGGATGTGGTGCTAGGACATGGAGATATTAGGGTGCATGTGTTGGGTTCCTATGGATGTGGTGCTAGGACATGGAGATATTGTAGGGTGCATGCTTTAGGTTCTTATGGATGAGGTGCTAGGACATGGAGATATTGTAGGGTGCATGGTTTAGGTTCTTATGGATGAGGTGCCAGGAAATGGAGATATTTAGGGTGCATGTGTTGGGTTCCTATGGATGAGGTGCCAGGACATGGAGATATTGTAGGGTGCATGCTTTAGGTTCTTATGGATGAGGTGCCAGGAAATAGAGATATTATAGGGTGCATGTGTTGGGTTCCTATGGATGAGGTGCCAGGACATGGAGATATTGTAGGGTGCATGGTTTAGGTTCTTATGGATGAGGTGCTAGGACATGGAGATATTGTAGGGAGCATGGTTTAGGTTCTTATGGATGAGGTGCTAGAACATATTGGAGATGGTATGGATGTAGGGGAGATGCATGCTTTAGGTTCCTATGGATGTGGTGCCAGGACATGGAGATATTGTAGGGTGCACGGTTTAGATTCCTATGGATGAGGTGCCAGGACATGGAGATATTGGGGGGCATTAGAGTGTACATTTTGTTTATTAAACATCTTGCAAACAACATAATAAAAAAAAACATATTTACATATACAGAATATATATATATATACATATATATATATATAATATATATATATATATATATATATATAAAATTAAGCAAAAAAACAGCTTACTGCAGCATAGAAAACAAACAGCTTTTTTGCTGGAAAACAACAAAACAGAGCCATTCATTTTAAGATTACTAATATTATCATCTTTATAATGCATCTTAACAAACCCGACCGTCACCTAACCCCCCCCCCCCCCCCACCTCAGACTAAGAAACAATGAAACATTGATCCCATGCATGCCGCCTTTTTTCAAAAATCTGATCTTACAAAAATCTAGGGGACGAGAAAGGACAGAAAGAGAAGCCACGCCCCCAGAGACTGACAGGCAGCAGTCTACTGGGGGCGTGACATTCCTCCACGCCTTTGTCCAGGCTCCCGGCCGCCACCTGTCCTTCTCAAGACCCCGAATCTTCCCAACCTCACCCAGAATGTTGTTCACCACCACCTCGACAGGAAACTTTTTTGTGAATGGAAACCTGACACCGTGCATTCCACGTGTAGTAACGGACTACTAAGCTAACTAGAAAAAGTGTCTCAAAATCAAAGTCCCGGAGAGTCTGAAATGCACCGTAAGACCACTCCGCGTAACTCAAGCAGGAAAGGAAAGGGTTTCCCAGAGCCCCACCCACCCGCTTGTAGACTTCTATATTGAAAGGATACTGAAGCAAGAAATGGTCCATCGTCTCCTCCACCCACCGCACTCCACTTTTGGACAACCACGGTTCTCCGCAGAGCGATGCTTCAGGTTGCCCTTCACATAGAGTTTGCCATGGAACGAGAGCCAGGCCAAATCCCAAAACTTTAAAGGGATGCTCTCCAGATTCATCAAACGCAGACCCTCCCTCATAACCGGGCCTGGGCAATCCCTCAAGGCCAATTGCTCGCTAAAGGCAGATTCAACAACCCTCCTCTCCAGGACTTTCCTAGGAAGAGACTTAATTTCCTCCGCCGTCACTCGCCATTGCTGAAGCATTTTCAGACATGGGGCAACATAAGCCAGGAGCTTACCATGTTGGACCCTCAGGCTTTTCACTGGCCCACCATTCTCCCAGCTCCACAGAAAAGGCCTAAACCAGGACTGAAAAATACCAACCCACCCAGGCGGTTCCTCGGCCAGCATGCTACCAAAATTATGTTTCAAAAACATCAGAGAAAAGAAAACCACAGGGTTGACCATACCTAGGCCACCCATCTACCTGTGAAGGTAGGTTACAGACCTCTTAATGAGGTTCAGTCTGTTCCCCATAACAGCTGGAAGAAACAACTGTAGATCCTCGCATAGAGAGACACTGGCAAAACACACAGACAAAGCTGACATACAGAAATACCGGGATCAGGTAAGTTTTAATCCGGTAAATCCTTTCCCTGTAAGAGAGTTTCTAATCCTTTCAGCTGGCCACCTTGGCATCGGCATCTTGTAGCCTGCTTACCCAATGTGCAAGGCCATAATCACCGGGACCAAATCTGATGCCTAAAACTTTAATTTCCTGCTGGGGCTCTGGGAAGGCGTCCGGAAGGGTAAAGCCTTCGCCTTCCTCTCCCATCCAGAAAACCTCACTCTTATCCTGATTGATCTTTGAGCCAGATGCCTCAGCATACTGTTCCATCACCGAGACCACCTCCTCCACCTCAGCATACTATTCCATCACTGTGACCACCTCCTCCACCTCCTGCCTCAGCATACTGTTCCATCACCGAGACCACCTCCTCCGCCTCCTGCCTCAGCATACTGTTCCATCACCGAGACCACCTCCTCCGCCTCCTGCCTCAGCATACTGTTCCATCACTGAGACCACCTCCTCCGCCTCCTGCCTCAGCATACTGTTCCATCACTGAGACCACCTCCTCCACCTCCTGCCTCAGCATACTGTTCCATCACCGAGACCACCTCCTTCGCCTCCTGCGTCCCAGAGATGAAAACAGACATGTCATCTAAGCTCGAAAGAGTAGGGCCCTCTTAGCATGTGCTGTTCCAGTTGCTGTAATGCCATGTATTGTCCCCCCCCTCTATTGTACAGCGCTGAGCAAACCCTTTGGCCTAGATAAACTCAGACATGTCATCAGCATAGGCCACGACCCTCAGAGAGGGGCTCCCCAGGAATTCTCAAAGAAACTCCACACAAAGGTCCACTCTCTAACCTCCGAATGAAGGGATCCATTGTATAGCTGAGGACTCAAAGACACCCCTGACGCACACCTGAGCGAACCTCAAAGAACCGTCCAATCCAACCATTTACAAGCATGAAGCTTTCAGCCCCCTTGTATAAAATCTTCAGCCAATTGATAAAGCTCCCAGCCCCCTTGTATAAAATCTTCAGCCAATCGATAAAAGCTCCCCTCCAGGCCATACTTGCCAAGAAGCAGCCATAGGTACTATGGAGGTAGCTCAGGTGGAGGATCACCTTCCCTGGGAAAAAGGTAATCCAAACCGCAGGGCTTTCTTAAAATCTGACTTGTTGTCAGTTTTATTTACAAGGTTGCAAGCATCAAAACAAAACAGAAAAAAATCCTCGCCATCCAGGCACTAACTAAACACAGAAGATTCCTCTCTCAAAGGTGAAGGGCTTCTCCCTGTCACCAACAAAATGAAACCAGTATGCAAACCTTTTCCTTGCTTGTATAACACAAACTTTCATCTACAGCTCACTCAGATATGACTCTCTGAGTCCCAGGCCAAGAGAAACTTCTTGCTCCAGCCCTGCCATATTTATACCACCTGCTGGTGGTCATCAGTGGACCACAAAATCCGATCTGGAACTGCCTGTGCCATAGTGGCCTGGAAATCCTGGACTGGACTCCACCTTAAGCTCCCAGATATGAACGCATGCGAGGTGACACATATGTCCATCAATCACCTCGCCTTTCATACTGTCACATATCCCCCCTCTCTGCTCAAACCACCGTTGCTGAGCAACTGTCCCAACCAGGCAATGGATACGGGAAAGGGCATCTACATTATTCTGAAATTTCCCCACTCTATGCTCCACTGAAAATTTGAATACTTGTAGCGCAAGAGATCACCTTGTCACTCGACTACTTTTTTCCTTGTTATCACACATCCACTTGAGCGGGGCATGATCAGTAACCAATTTGAATTTTCTCCCCAACAGGTAATATTTCAGGGCCTCCAAGGCCCATTTGATGGCCAAACATTCCTTCTCAACAATCTCCCCAGATATGAAGGCATGCAAGGTGACACATAACGTCCATCAATCACCTCGCCATTCATACTGTCACAGTACTCATGATTGACCCAATCAAAAGCTTTGGTCTGATCCAATGCCAGCAGAAACTTTCCCCAGCCTGAAGCCCTGCACCTCTCCAGGGCCTCCTGGACAGCTAACACTGCTGAAAAAGTGCTTCTACCCTGAACCGAACAGTGCTGATGGCAACAGACTATAAAAGCAATAAAAGTATCTTTGCCAGAAGAATCACTGCAGATTGTCGCATGGAGGGAGAGCGAACCCTCTCTCAGACAGCCATTAAAAACCTCCATTAAATATGGGCCAGAGTCACCTTGAAGTGCTTATTAAACTCGGCTGTCAATCCGTCTGGCCCAGGCGACTTCTTCATGGCAAGCTGATCAATAGCTTTCACCACCTCATCTGCCGTGATGTCCTCTGTCAAACTCACAAGAGAACTGCCGTTTCCCAGTCCTGGAGTAGAGTCCAGAAAACCCGACATGGTCGCCCGATCGAGGTCCCTCCTACCCAGGAGGTCAGCATAATATGACCTGGAGGCTTCCAGGATCCCCGACTTGGACTTTGTCAGGGAACCCGTACTGTCAACCAGGCCTACAACTGACTTAACTGCTCTACCTTGTTTGCAGTTCTGGTAAGGGTCGGGCGAGTGATATTTCCCATAATCCCTTTCCAGAATCAAAGAGGCATGCCTGTCATATTGACACTGCCTGAGGAGGAGTTGAACCTCAGAGATCGCTTCTGGATCTCCATTATTGGAGACAAGCCGATCGAGCTTCCTCCGCAGACGCTGGTAGGTGACATACTTATCAAGCTGTTTCTTCCTATGGCCTTGAAAAACCCAACGATCCTTCGTTTTGTAAGCTCCCACCACTCGGACTTACTGCTGAAAACGTCCATGATTGATACCTGTGCCTGAAAAAAATCCTCAAAGGATTGACTCACCTTCTCATCGTCCAGCAGTGCTGAATTCAGCTTCCAGGTACCCCTCCCCCCAGGTGGTGTATCGGGGCCACTCAGAGTCACAGACAGAATACAGTGATCGGAAAACTCCACCGCCTGACACACTGGTGCCGAGAAGGTGGAGTTCCCCTTTAAAAAAAAAAACCTATCTATTCTACTCTGACTAGAACCTCGCTGAAAAGTGAATCCCGTGTCGTCTGGGCAGCAATGAATGTGCACATCAACCAGACCTGCCTCTCTAGCCGTCACAGTCCAGCCTGACTCCGGTCCCTCTCCTGTCCTTAGTCCTAGTGACGGTGTTAAAGTCACCACCGAAGACAACTTGCTGGGCTGTAAAAAGGAAAGGCTTGATCTTCATGAAGAGGCATTTCCTGTCCCATTTTGTCTGGGGCCCATAGATGTTAATCAGGCGCAGGTCCTGCCCCCCCCCATGGAGACGTCTAAGACCATGCATCTCCCCATTTCTACCTCAATAATCTGCTGAATGGTGGGGGAGGGGGACATTAGAGTGTAAGTTCTTCTGATACAGAGACTGATGTGACTATGGGGGAGGGGACATTAGAGTGTAAGCTCTTCTGATACAGAGACTGAGGTGACTATGGGGGAGGAGACATTAGAGTGTAAGCTCCTCTGGAACAGAGACCGATGGGACTGTGGGGGAGGGGACATTAGAGCGCAAGCTCCTCTGGTACAGAGACTGATGTGACTGTGGGGGAGGGGACATTAGAGCGTAAGCTCCTCTGGTACAGAGACTGATGTGGCTGTGGGGGAGGGGACATTAGAGTGTAAGCTCCTCTGGTACAGAGACTGATGGGACTGTGGGGGAGGGGACATTAGAGTGTAAGCTCCCAGAGACTGATGTGACTGTGGGGGAGGGGGCATTAGAGTGTAAGCTCCTCTGGTACAGAGACTGATGGGACTGTGGGGGAGGGGATATTAGAGCGTAAGCTCCTCTGGTACAGAGACTGATGGGACTGTAGGGGAGGGGACATTAGAGTGTAAGCTCCTCTGGTACAGAGACTGATGGGACTGTGGGGGAGGGGACATTAGAGTGTAAGCTCCTCTGGTACAGAGACTGATGGGACTGGCTCAATGTTCTCTGTACAGCGCTGCGGTATATGTCAGAGCTATATACATGTATAATTATACCAACAGTGTATGAAGTCCACATTCTCTGTACTGCGCTATGATATATGCTATCGCTGTGTAAGATCAGAACATGCTAGTACAGTCCTGCAGATATAAACATTACTGTTTTATGTGAAATTCTGGATTGTCAGCTCTGTGGGCTCACAAAGGTAGAATTGTATCTGGGAGTATACACATTCTATTCTCTTCCATTCAGGGAGGTGGCTGGCCTCTAGCATGGGAAGGGTTAATGAGAAAGATGACTCCTTTCCTTATAAGAAGCTGTGATTGGTGGAAGGTCGGTTCCCATCAGGTATATAAGTGTCCTCTTACCTTCAGGAGATGTAGAACTTCTCTCATATCCATCAGGTAAGTGTTATGGGAGGGGGCAGGGCTCAGTCCTGTATGGGGGTCCTGAATCTTCGTATCACTGAGATAATGATGGGTTACTGATGTACTGCCTCCCTTTATAATGTTGGTGCTATATACATCCTGAATAATAATAATACTGTAATATATATAGAGAGCTCAGGGGGATCTACTAAAGGAGTGGAGCATGTTGACTCTTCCAATAACCCCCCCGTACAGCTCTACTTGGAGAGTCTATGGGACATCACACCAGAAGTAAATATAGAAGAGACTTCCACAAGATAAATTCCTCTTTTTATAATCTTCCCAAATATATTCTGATGTACAAAACTCCATTTCACACCACTTTACTCCACCTTTAAGCCAATGACATCAATCATTATCAGTGGAAGAAGCCAGAGGAGGAACATTTCACCTTAGCCGACACTTCGAGTTCCTGGTGAAGCTTCTCCATGTTGTGGACATAGTGGGGAAATGTATCAGTAAAAAACCTGAAATTGTTTTTTTTCTTTCTTAAAAATTGCTTCCCGGTGTAGAGATGGATGGTGGGATTCCTTGTGATGTTTTCCATTATTCATGTCATACTTGGTGTCGTAGTTGTCAGCTGTACTTGTATAGAGATTTGTTATTTGTGGTGAGATATCCGCACATTCTCCGTCCCTCTCAGGTGTTCCTGGAATCCAGAAGATGAGGCTTCTGCTTTGTTTCATTCTCCTGTCTGTGGTCACAGCAGACACCATTAGCTCTCCTGGGGAATGTTCCAACGTCATGAAGTCTATGGGTAGGTTTAACCTCTTCATGATAATAACACAATTGTAAGTCTGCTATGTATCTTCGTACCGCATGATTCTGAATCAATTTGCATCACTGAAAGGTTCCCACAGAGCTTTGTTGGGATAGACCCGGCTGTTATCAAATACTGTCCAGGTGGGAGGTGAAGCCCACAAGGCAATGGAACCCAACACAAGAGCAACTCTATTCTTCAATAAATTTGCAATTCCAACAAGAATGATGGTCGTTTCATGGCTGGGAGCGCAAGAAAGGACTGTTGAGGTTGCCTATTCTGTAGAACAGGGGTCTCCAAACTTTCTGAGAAAAGGGCAAGTTTACTGTCCTTCAGACTTTAGGGGGGCCAGACTGTGGCCAGTGGGAGTATAAAATACCCTGGCATCAGTGGCCCATCATTGGTTTTAATGGGGAATGGTGGCCCATTGTTGGTAATGGTGGGAGGAATAGTGCCCCATTGATTGTGTCATAGGGGGAATGGTGCCCCATCATTGGTGTTATTTGGCGGAATAGTGCCCCAAGGGCCAGATAAAGACAAGCAAAGGGCCACAGTTTGGAGACCACTGCTGTAGAACATGTAGTGGTGACCCTCCATTGGTTGGACAGTTGAATGCAGTGTTTGTAAGCTGTGTTGGTGTTAGACATCGGAACTTGAAGGAAGACTGGGTGAACAGCTGTAGGGGACAGAAGGGTAAAGGAAGAAATGGTAGAAGAGATAGCTTAGTAGGTAGAAAGGTTGGGGGAATGTCAGGTTGGGAAGGGTATGGAGGGAATAAAATGCATGGGGGCAGGGGCCCTCACCCGTACACTTTCTCAATAGTATATTGATTTATTCAAGGTGTTTTGAATCACATGGGGCCCCTCAGGGCAGTTAAGCTATCCTCTTGTGGGTATTTATCAGTTTTCATACAAAATTCACAAAACATAAATTTTTTTAACAAATCTGTGAATTTTGGGTGAAAGCACTGATATGTAGACCCCTTAGTAGAAGCTCTTTCATGTCATTTCATGGGTTTTTTTTTTTTTACGGATGGACAACTACTATACTGATTAAACGACGGAAATTGTTTGCTCTGTTATTGTTTATCAGTTTTCATACAAAATTCACAAAACATAATATTTTTAAACAAATCTGTGAATTTTGGGTGAAAGCGAGAAAAACGTTCATGCTCGTCACTTCAGATATTGTCACATGAACTGTCAGGAAAGCCGTGCACTTATCGATCAGACTATCAAACGATCCTCCAAAAGCTATTTTTGTCATCCAGTTTTCTGAACGTGTGTACTAGGAGTTAGAATATATGTTCTCAGACATATCCATACATCTGGATCACATCATTGAAAACAGAGTATACAGCGTGGAACATGGCCGGATCTAGGGGGGTGCTTGGGGTGGGCTATGCCCCCCCACATTTCAGCTGTGCCCCCCCAGCAACCCATGGACTTTGTCCAACAAGAGAAGCTGTCTGCAGTGGCTCACACAGCCCGACACAGCAGATTTCCTCCTCCCCTTCCCTGCACTCACAGCAGAGGAGATTGATGTACACTGCTTCCTCCCGCCCCTTTCCTCCTGTCTGCCCCGCCCACACTCCAATTCCCGGCCAGTGCTGTGCCTAAGAAGATGTGTGGGTGGGAAATTTGAAGCACTGCAGCTGGCAACTACATGGTGGTTGCAGGATTGATTCCTCTGTCTGTGCCTGCATAGACCAGCCTGAGTGAGTGAGCTGAGCTACACTACAGCTGAACTCTCCCCATCTCCCTCCTTCTCTCCCCCTCTACCATTCTATCTCCCCTTTCTCTGCCCCTCTATCTTGCCCCCTTCTCTCCACACCTTCTCTCCCCCCTCTATATCCCCCTTCTCTCCCACCTGTATTTCCCCCCTCTATCCCCCTTCTATCTCTCCTTCCTTTCTTCCCACCTTTGCCCCCCTCTATCACCCCCCCTTCTCTCCCCCTCTAACTCCCTCCCTTCTCTCTCCCCCCTCTATATCCCCCTTTCTCTCCCCTCCCCTCTCTCCCCCCTTTTTATCCCCCCTTTCTCCCCCTCCCCCCCTCTTCACCCCCCCATCTTCTCTCCCCCTCTATCACCCCCCTTCCCCCCCCCATCACCCCCTCTATCTCCCCCCCCCCTTCTCTGCCCTTCTATCCCTTTTCTCTCCCCCTCTATCCCCCCTGTATCTCCTCCCTTCCCTTTCTCTCTCCCCCATTTGTCTCCCTCCCCCTCTCTGTTCATGTTAACACACAGGGACAATTTCAGTATTATTGGGATGGCTGACAATCTGAAGGCTGGATAAACTGATGGAGTTATTACTCACAAGTTTGTGATGCTTCTGTTTAACCCCTTCCTGCCCAGCCCCAGCATCCCTTTGGGGATTGTTCACATGAACTTTGGTCTCTGAAGAGCGATCTGCATTCAGATCACTCTTCAGAGAGCAGTTAGCAGGCAATGAGGAGATGTAGTCTCCTCACCACCTGCTTTAACCCCTAGAACCCCACACTAGCTCACTGCAAACATGTGCATTGCATGTAGTTGTGGGTGCTTACAGAGCAGCTTCATTCACTTGAATGGGTCACATTCAGCAGGCACTGTGCCCACAGAAAGCAACAGAGGAAAGAATTTCTTCCACGGCCACAAAACATCACAGTGGCATTATGTGTACACCCCAACCCTGTGCTGCCAACCAGCCATAAATTTACAGTTTGTATAAAACAGACACTTTTCTCCTATCTGAAATGATCATAGACAGGAGAAATGTGCCCTTAAAAAATCCCTTTGTCATGGGGCACTCTGCCGGACTCTGAAGTAAGGGGGCACTCTGCTGGACTCTGATGTAAGGGGGCACTCTGCTGGACTCTGATGTAAGGGGCACTCTGCTGGACTCTGATGTAAGGGGGCACTCTGCTGGACTCTGATGTAAGGGGGCACTCTGCTGGACTCTGATGTAAGGGGGCTGGACTCTGATGTAAGGGGGCACTCTGGATTCTGATGTAAGGGGGCACTCTGCTGGATTCTGATGTAAGGGGGCACTCTGCTGGACTCTGATGTAAGGGGGCACTCTGCCGGACTCTGATGTAAGGGGAAATCTGCTGGACTCTGATGTAAGGGGGACCTGACCAAGGTGTTCATTTTCTCAATAGTTGCTGGTTTTAATGGTGTTCTCCATTAAGGTAGGCTCAGTGAGGCAGTCTATACATTAGTCATTCTTTCTCGTCCAACAATGTGTTGAACGAAAAAAAATATTACTCAGTTCTCTCATCCCACAAGTTCAATGTAGATGGGGAATCACTCCCGCCGAGGTAATGTGTTCTGACAGCGAAGAGACTTCATTGCCACCAGAATACACTGATCAGTGCTGCCAGCTATACCCGGCGCTGCTAATTGTGCAGAAATTTTCCCTAGAGGCTGATTGTACAGAAGTCGATTAGTAGGTCGACTTCTGTACAACCAGCCTGCCCATACATGGATTGAAATTCAACCGGTCCCTACTGAAGCAATTAAATTTTGATCCAAGTATGGCTGCTTAAGGGCACAAATATCCAAAGGGATTCAAAAAGAAGTCTAGTCCCTGGAGGTGTGACCAGTAGGTAAGAAGACCACGCCATTGAAAGTACTGGAGCCAGGTCATGGGGCGGGTTGTAGAGTGGATGCTATACTGGAAAATATATTTATGTTTAACATGGTGGTGAGTAGCTCCAGAGATCGGAGAAAGATCTGTAACATCAGTTTAGAAAGGGAGAATCCTGGTGGCAACTCAGAATTGCCCAGGGAAGGAGTGAGTGGTCCAACATCTGGAGACAGATATTGATGTTTAAAAATTAAGTCCCGGGCCTTTAGGAGAGGAGGAAACCCAATGGGAAAGGTGAAGAGTTGGGGGAGCTTTTGGAGTGATATCCAAGAAACAGCCAGAAAAAATTGTTGGTTGGTTTTGAATTGTAACCCATAACGTGTCCTTCCATTGATGTATCCAGTCAAGGAGAGAGGTTAGTACTAGAAGCTCATGGCATTCTAATATAGTTTGAGGTGAGGAAGACCACACACCACCAGCTGACTTTTACCTGACAAAGATATTGCATCATAACTTGGGAGGGGTGAGGCCAGATATAGTTCAATAATGTGGTTTTCAAGATACAGAAACATTTTGGGGCAATGCTTGAAAGACGTTGATAAGGGACAATGTCCATCTTGAAAAGCCCTTGCGGCTTGTACAGATTAGAGGAACCCCAAAATACTTAATGGCTAAAAAGCAAGCAATTGTTTGCATCATTAGCTAGCCATTGATCAGTCATAAAGATACAATTTTGTTGAGGAAGGAAGGTGGGATCCCAATCCTTTTGAAGGGTAAAACACAATAAGGTCTTCAAATCTCCTAGATTGTAAGCTCCCAAGATCAGGCCCTCAAATCCCTCTTGTACTGATCTGTATTGTTGCTGTATTGTCTCCCGTTATATTGTAAAGTGCTGAGCACACTGTTGGTGCCATAAATCCTGTATAATAATAATAATAATAATAAAGGTCCAGCCAAGATGACCAAAGGCCTTCTAGGCATTGATAGATAATATTGATAAGGGTGGGTTATGTTTTGGTTGCATAGTCAATAAGGGAAAATGTTTTGCTAGTATTGGGGGGCATCTGCTCATTTACATTTGTTGGTTCCTCATATCTCTGTCTTCTCTTCCAGCTTCTATAATCTTGAAGAACAGTAAGCTTGTCTGCTCTAGTGTCAACCAGCCAGGAGCATACGCTGCCTGTCCTGCAGGTAAATGACCACAAGACCTCCATAGAGCTCAGTGTCAGTGTGATGAGATGTATACTTCATTCCAGACCACCCATGAGGTCCTAGAGATCTCAGACCAAAGAAGAACCGCTGTCACCTCCCCAGAAGAACAGGGTGGGATCAATCTAAGAAATGACATGACTCATGCACCATAGATAGGCTTGTCCACTCCACCATTACCTATCCATACCACTCCCCACCCCCTTAACCAAATAAACTTTACAAAAAAAATGACACCATTTGGAGTAAATGGCCAACATGGTCTTTTATTAACAACTTCACATTTTCACATACATCAACCGTTCCTTAATGGAAACCAAAGAATTGCTGTTGGTCTTCAAAGGCACCCACAAACGATCCAAAATGCACCTGCGGACAACCCTATACACTAGGCCTCCAGCCGCAACCAACCAGCTCGGAGACAACCATACCGTCCGCAGTGCAGCACCACCACCTTCCAGTTAAACCTTGGTTAACTGGGAATATCCACCGGGCCCCCCATACCACGGATGGGGTCCCACACCATTGTTTTACCTTCCAAGATGAGAACCGCCTCCAAAGACCAACAACCGCCATGAACCAACAGAAAAAAACCCTTTCCAACTGGTGTCCTTTTTTTTTTTCTTACCTGCCCCCCGGACGAGACCCTATACCCAACCAAACAGGGAGGGCGGGAGGGAAGCTCTGGTCCTTGCACACGTCCAGCTCCACTGACGCCCCTTCCACAGAACCCCCCACCCTAAGGTACCACAGACCCTTCCTACACTCCACATCTGCCAATCCTATAATTCCCCAATCAATTCCCCACCCCCTGGAGCTAAATTTAACCCTTTCCGTTCCCTACACCACTCTGGGCCTAGTCATGTATGCCCTGCGCTATTTCCATTCTTCCCTATTCGCTACGGGCATTTCTGGACGGGAGAGCTGGACATTCAACTCAAAGCCTCTATGAGGTTATTTTTGGGGTACACCTCAGGGCTGCTAACCTCTGCACATTGTGTGTATACAGTATATGTATGATTGTAGAATGTTCTAATCTGATATTTCATCACCTCCTCCTCATTTTATGCAGATTACAGCACCACGGGGTGTGCCTGCGGGATGGGCTGTGGCTCGTGGGACATCCAATCGGAGAGAACGTGCCACTGTCAGTGCAACAATATGGACTGGACATCGGCCCGCTGCTGCAAGGTCGTATCTAAGTAGTCTGACCAGCAGAGGGCGGACGCTCATCGATGGGAGTGACACCCCTGAATGATCTCTACTATCACAATCAGCTGGGAGCTGCACGTTATAGAAGTTGTAGCTTCATAGAACGGCTTACGGGACCAACTATAAAAGGTTGAGATTTATATTTTGGTCACTGGGGGGCACTGAGGCCTGGTTTCCTTTGTGGCAAATAAAGTTTTCCTGAAAAAGTCTCTCATTTACTCCACCCTAAACCTGGATTCTTTCCTATTATTCCTATCAGTGGGAGGCCGGAGAAGGAACTTGGGGTGACACAACAGGTTCTCTTCACTTTTAGCTGGGCCTCATCAATCAGAACACACAAACATGGAGTGATGGGATTGGTTACCTGAGTAACAGGTCAGAATCAGCCAATCAAGGAGCCTCATGGCCACAAGCACTGCCCCCCCCCCCCCCCCCCCCCCCCCTGTGTATATGGATCCTTCAGTGAGTATAATGGAAAAGTTTTAGGTATTTTTTTGTCTGAAGCAAAGAGTCATAAATCTGACAAGGCTGAGCAATATGATTGGTTGGGGCAGTACTACAATATTGCATTATGGCCACTAGGTGGAGCTGAGGAGCATAGGAAATACACACATTCTGAGAATGCCTTGGAAATACCCAGATTTCTGAATGGCCTGCTGGGGGTCATATGAGATTCTGTACTGGTTAATCCTGGGGAATTAAAGCTGTCTGTACTGGTCATTGTTGGGGCACCGAGATCCATACTGCTCAGGTTGCTGGACCCGTATTGATCATGCTGCGGGAATTTAGGATTGTATAGGACACTGCTGGGGGGAAAATCTGTTACTGGTTAGGACCTGTAATGGAGACCAGTTGCCGGAAACTATGGTTACATTTATTTGCCAAATCCTACTAGAAAGCTCTAGAAATAATCCCTTCATGACAACTGATCAGCCCATTGTCAAAACATGTCCTGGTCACTGCTGGGTTAGTACATGAGATCTGTACTGGTCACTGCTGGGGGACACCGAGATCTGTACTGGTCACTGCTGGGGAGGAACCGAGATCTTACTGGTCACTGCTGGGGACACAAGATCTGTACTGGTCACTGCTGGGGATGCTATGATCTGTACTGGTCACTACTGAAATCTCTACTGGTCATTGTAGGGCACTGATATCTGTACTGGCCACCTGGGGACACCAAGGTCAGTACTGTCTTTGTGGGGGGCACAGAGTTCTGTATTGACTGCTGTCCAAAGATCTGTACTAAACTGATGAGGAGACACAGATCTGTATTGTCTCAGTCGACTGCAGGTAACTTGGAGGACACTGAGATCTGTACTGGTCACTGCTGGGGCACATTGAGATCTGTACTGTCACTGCTGGGGGCACTGAGATCTGTACTGGTCACTGCTGCTGGGACACCGAGATCTGTACTGGTCACTGCTGGGGACACCGAGATCTGTACTGGTCATTGCTGGGGACACTGAGATCTGTACTGGTCACTGCTGGGGACACCGAGATCTGTACTGGTCACTGCTGGGGACACTGAGATCTGTACTGGTCACTGCTGGGGACACTGAGATTCTGTACTGGTCACTGCTGGGGACACTGAGATCTGTACTGGTCACTGCTGGTGGGACACTGAGATCTGTACTGGTCACTGCTGGGGACACTGAGATCTGTACTGGTCACTGCTGGGGACACTGAGATCTGGACTGGTCACTGCTGGGAACAAAGATCTGTAGGTCAGTCACTCTGGAGACACTGAGATCTCAACTGGTATACTGCTGGGACACCAGAGATCTGTACTGGTCACTGCTGGGGACACTGATCTGGTACTAATAGAGGAATCACTGGAGCAGCACTGTACTGTGACATTACAATAATCTGGGGACTGAGATCTGTACTGGTCACTGCTGGGGACACTGAGATCTGTACGGTCATCCGATGCAGGTGGAGACTCACTGCAAGATGTAATGTACTGCACTGCTGGACACACTGAAGCCAATCTGTACTGGTCACTCCATTGGGGACATTGAAATCTGTACTGGTCACTCTGGAACATGAAATCCCTGTACTGGTCACTGCTGGGGCCACTGAGATCTGTACTGGTCACTGCTGGGGACACTGAGATCTGTACTGGTCACTGCTGGGACACCTGAGATCTGTACTGGTCACTGCTGGGGACACTGAGATCTGTACTGGTCACTGCTGGGGACACTGAGATCTGTACTGGTCACTGCTGGGGACACTGTACTGGTCACTGCTGGGGAGATCTGTACTGGTCACTGCTGGGGACACTGAGATCTGTACTGGTCACTGCTGGGGACACTCTGTACTGGTCAGATCTGAGATCTGTACTGGTCACTGCTGGGGCACTGAGATCTGTACTGGTCACTGCTGGGGACACCAAGATCAGTACTGGTCTGCTGGGGACACTGAGATCTGAACTGGTCACTGTTCTGGGTTCACTGCTGTGGGGCACACTGAGATCTGTACTGGTCACTGCTGAGGACACCGAGATCTGTACTGGTCACTGCTGGGGACACTGAGATCTGTACTGGTCACTGCTGGGGACATTGAGATCTGTACTGGTCACTGCTGGGGGCACACTGAGATCTGTACTGGTCACTGCTGGGGACACCGAGATCTGTACTGGGTCACTGCTGGGGACACCGAGATCTGTACTGGTCACTGCTGGGGACACCTTGAGATCTGTACTGGTCACTGCTGGGGACACCGAGATCTGTACTGGTCACTGCTGGGGACACTGAGATCTGTGCTGGTCACTGCTGGGGACAATGTGATTTGTACTGGTCACTGCTGGGGACACCGAGATCTATACTGGTCACTTGCTGGGGGCACTGAGATCTGTACTGGTCACTGCTGGGGACACTGAGATCTGTACTGGTCACTGCTGGGGACACTGAGATCTGTGCTGGTCACTGCTGGGAACATAAAGATCTGTACTGGTCACTGCTGGAGACACTGAGATCTGTACTGGTCACTGCTGGGGACACTGAGATCTGTACTGGTCACTGCTGGGAACATAAAGATCTGTACTGGTCACTGCAATGGAGACACTGAGATCTGTACTGGTTACTGCTGGGGACACTGTGATCTGTACTGGTCACTGCTGGGAACATAAAGATCTGTACTGATCACTGCTGGAGACACTGAGATCTGTACTGGTCACTGCTGGGGACACTGTGATCTGTACTGGTTACTGCTGGGAACATAAAGATCTGTACTGGTCACTGCTGGGGGCACTGAGATCTGTACTGGTCACTGCTGGGAACATAAAGATCTGTACTGGTCACTGCTGGGGACAATGAGATCTGTACTGGTCACTGCTGGGGACACTGAGATCTGTGCTGGTCATTGCTGGGGACACCGAGATCTGTACTGGTCACTGCTGGGGATACCGAGATCTGTACTGGTTACTGCTGGGGACACCAAGATCTGTACTGGTTACTGCTGGGGACACCGAGATCTGTACTAGTTATTGGTGGGGCACACCGAGATCTGTACTGGTCACTGCTGGGGACACCGAGATCTGTACTGGTCACTGCTGGGGACACCGAGATCTGTACTGGTTACTGCTGGGGACACTGAGATCTGTACTGGTTACTGCTGGGGACACCGAGATCTGTACTGGTCACTGCTGGGGGACACTGAGATCTGTACTGGTTACTGCTGGGGACACCGAGATCTGTACTGGTCACTGCTGGGGACACCGAGATCTGTACTGATTACTGCTGGGGACACCGAGATCTGTACTGATTACTGCTGGGGACAATGTGATCTGTACTGGTCACTGCTGGGGACACTGAGATCTGTAATGGTCACTGCTGGGGACACCGAGATCTGTACTGGTCACTGCTGGGGACACTGAGATCTGTAAATGGTCACTGCTGGGGACACCGAGATCTGTACTGGTCACTGCTGGGGACACTGAGATCTGTACTGGTTACTGCTGGGAACCGAATAATTAATAATATTCTCAATGAAAAGGTCCTGTATCTTCTAATATCTTGATATTTCCTTCATAAAAACAAAAGTTGATTCTCACCAGAAAGTAGGAACCCCATTGGCCATTGGGAAGAACTCCCCCCGGGCAATACAGATCACTGAAACGACCAATGGTGTCAGTGGGGACTATCTGAGAGGCAGGAACTGCTCATTACCCCAGGAGCCCCCAACAACCTCTGGAGGAGCCCTGATCTGGGGACTTGACTCACTCCTCCAGGACGCACTTCTTTAGCACATTATAACAGAACTCTACCGTACCGCTACGTCGCTGGACCTTCAGTGGTTGGCCGCAGCTGCAGGCACCACCCCAGTGCTGTATTTTAGAGCCGGTGGTCGGCTATCTTGTAGTAACAACTGAAGTGGCTAGCTGTCTATTACAAGCAGTGGGGAGGGGCATAATCCCCCCCCCCCACTGCCTTCCTCCTCTTACTTGGATCTCCCGTCCCACTGGGAAACCCAAGCAACCAAGGCTGGTGCTACCACCAGGCAAACTAGGCATCTGGCTAAGGAACACCGCTGCCTAGGGAGGCAGAAACAGCTGCTGGTCTCCCTACTCTGCACACTTGCCAAATCTGGGGGGGGGAGATGGGCTTTGGGAGGATTTGGGTAAGGTGGGAGTAATTTATACTGAGAAGGGTAATTTGGAGGGGTTTAGCTAGAGGAGGGATTTGGGGGAATTGGTCCTAGGTGGAGGGATTAAAGGAAGATGAGTGATGCTGGGAGGGGGGATTTGTGCAAGGAGGGGGATCAGTGGGATTTGTGTGTTAGGAGAGAGGATTGGGGGGATTTGTGCTAAGAGGGGGGATTGGAGGAATTTGTGCTAGAATGGAGGATTCTGGAGAATTTGTGCTAGAAGGGGGGGGTGGGTAGTGTCGTGATCTGGGAGGGGGGATTTGTGTCTAGGATGGGGGGATTTGGGGGAGAGGATTTGTGCTAGGGTGGAAAATCTGAGGGGACGGGAGAGGATATGTTCTGGAGGGTCCTGAAGTAGAACTAGTAGGTGTTCATTTTGTGTCCTGATCACCACCATACTAGTGTCCTAATCACCACCATACTAGTGTCCTGATCACCACCATACTAGTGTCCTGATCACCACCATACTAGTGTCCTGATCACCACCATACTAATGTCCTGATCACCACCATACTAATGTCCTGATCACCACCATACTAGTGTCCTGATCACCACCATACTAGTGTCCTAATCACAACCATACTAGTGTCCTGATCACCACCATACTAGTGTCCTGATCACCACCATACTAGTGTCCTGACCACCATCATACTAGTGTCCTAATCACTATCATACCAGTGTCCTGATCATCATACTAGTATCCTGATCACCACCATACTAGTGTCCTGATCACCACCATACTAGTGTCCTGATCACCACCATACTAGTGTCCTGATCACCACCATACTAGTGTCCTAATCACCACCATACTAGTGTCCTGATCACCATCCATACTAGTGTCCTGATCACCACCACACTAGTGTCCTAATCACCATCATACTAGTGTCCTGATCACCACCATACTAGTGTCCTGATCACCACCATACTAGTGTCCTGATCACCACCATACTAGTGTCCTGATCATCACCATACTAGTGTCCTGATCACCACCATACTAGTGTCCTGATCATCACCATACTAGTGTCCTGATCACCACCATACTAGTGTCCTAATCACCATCATACTAGTGTCCTGATCATCACCATACTAGTGTCCTAATCACCATCATACTAGTGTCCTGATCACCACCATACTAGTGTCCTAATCCTACCATCATACTAGTGTCCTGATCATCACCATACTAGTGTCCTAATCACCATCATACTAGTGTCCTGATCACAATAATACTAGTTTCCTAATCACCATCATACTAGTGTCCTGATCATCACCATACTAGTGTCCTATTCACCACCATACTAGTGTCCTAATCACCACCATACTAGTGTCCTGATCACCACCATACTAGTGTCCTAATCACCACCATACTAGTGTCCTGATCACCACCATACTAGTGTCCTGATCACCACCATACTAGTGTCCTGATCATCACCATACTAGTGTCCTGATCACCACCATACTAGTGTCCTGATCACCACCATACTAGTGTCCTGATCACCACCATACAAGTGTCCTGATCACCACCATACTAGTGTCCTGAACACCACCAAACTAGTGTCCTGATCACCACCATACTAGTGTCCTGATCATCACCATACTAGTGTCCTGATCACCACCATACTAGTGTCCTGATCACCCACCATACTAGTGTCCTAATCACCACCATACTAGTGTCCTGATCACCACCCATACTAGTGTCCTGATCATCACCATACTAGTGTCCTGATCACCACCATACTAGTGTCCTGATCACCACCATACCAGTGTACTGATCACCGCCATACCAGTGTCCTGATCACCGCCATACTAGTGTCCTGATCACCACCATACCAATGTCCTGATCACCACCATACCAGTGTCCTGATCACCGCCATACTAGTGTCCTGATCACCGCCATACAAGTGTCCTGATCACCATCATACTAGTGTCCTGATCACCACCATACTAGTGTCCTAATCACCACCATACTAGTGTCCTAATCACCATGATACTAGTGTCCTGATCACCACCATACTAGTGTCCTGATCACCACCATACTAGTGTCCTAATCACCACCATACTAGTGTCCTAATCACCATGATACTAGTGTCCTGATCACCACCATACTAGTGTCCTGATCACCACCATACTAGTGTCCTGATCACCACCATACTAGTGTCCTAATCACCACCATACTAGTGTCCTAATCACCATGATACTAGTGTCCTGATCACCACCATACTAGTGTCCTGATCACCACTATACTAGTGTCCTGATCACCACCATACTAGTGTCCTGATCACCACCATACTAGTGTCCTGATCACCACCATACTAGTGTCCTGACCACCATCATACTAGTGTCCTAATCACTATCATACCAGTGTCCTGATCATCATACTAGTATCCTGATCACCACCATACTAGTGTCCTGATCACCACCATACTAGTGTCCTGATCACCACCATACTAGTGTCCTGATCACCACCACACTAGTGTCCTAATCACCACCATACTAGTGTCCTGATCACCATCATACTAGTGTCCTGATCACCACCACACTAGTGTCCTAATCACCATCATACTAGTGTCCTGATCACCACCATACTAGTGTCCTGATCACCACCATACTAGTGTCCTGATCACCACCATACTAGTGTCCTGATCATCACCATACTAGTGTCCTGATCACCACCATACTAGTGTCCTGATCATCACCATACTAGTGTCCTGATCACCACCATACTAGTGTCCTAATCACCATCATACTAGTGTCCTGATCATCACCATACTAGTGTCCTAATCACCATCATACTAGTGTCCTGATCACCACCATACTAGTGTCCTAATCACCATCATACTAGTGTCCTGATCATCACCATACTAGTGTCCTAATCACCATCATACTAGTGTCCTGATCACCATCACAATAATACTAGTTTCCTAATCACCATCATACTAGTGTCCTGATCATCACCATACTAGTGTTCCTATTCACCACCATATACTAGTGTCCTAATCACCACCATACTAGTGTCCTGATCACCACCATACTAGTGTCCTAATCACCACCATACTAGTGTCCTGATCACCACCATACTAGTGTCCTGATCACCACCATACTAGTGTCCTGATCATCACCATACTAGTGTCCTGATCACCACCATACTAGTGTCCTGATCACCACCATACAAGTGTCCTGATCACCACCATACTAGTGTCCTGAACACCACCAAACTAGTGTCCTGATCACCACCATACTAGTGTCCTGATCATCACCATACTAGTGTCCTGATCACCACCATACTAGTGTCCTGATCACCACCATACTAGTGTCCTAATCACCACCATACTAGTGTCCTGATCACCCACCATACTAGTGTCCTGATCATCACCATACTAGTGTCCTGATCACCACCATACTAGTGTCCTGATCACCACCATACCAGTGTACATGATCACCGCCATACCAGTGTCCTGATCACCGCCATACTAGTGTCCTGATCACCACCATACCAATGTCCTGATCACCACCATACCAGTGTCCTGATCACCGCCATACTTGTGTCCTGATCACCGCCATACAAGTGTCCTGATCACCATCATACTAGTGTCCTAATCACCACCATACTAGTGTCCTAATCACCACCATACTAGTGTCCTAATCACCATGATACTAGTGTCCTGATCACCACCATACTAGTGTCCTGATCACCACCATACTAGTGTCCTAATCACCACCATACTAGTGTCCTGATCACCACCATACTAGTGTCCTAATCACCACCATACTAGTGTCCTAATCACCATGATACTAGTGTCCTGATCACCACCATACTAGTGTCCTGATCACCACTATACTAGTGTCCTGATCACCACCATACTAGTGTCCTGATCACCACCATACTAGTGTCCTGATCACCACCATACTAGTGTCCTGATCACCACCATACTAGTGTCCTGACCACCATCATACTAGTGTCCTAATCACTATCATACCAGTGTCCTGATCACCATCATACTAGTGTCCTGATCAGCACCATACTAGTGTCCTGATCATCACCATACTAGTGTCCTAATCACCACCATACTAGTGTCATGATCACCACCATACTGGTGTCCTGATCACCACCATACTAGTGTCCTGATCACCACCATACTAGTGTCCTGATCACCGCCATACTAGTGTCCTAATCACCACCATACTAGTGTCCTGATCAACACCATACCAGTGTCCTTATCACTATCATACTAGTGTCCTGATCAAAACCACACCATGTCCTGATCACCGCCATACTAGTGTCCTAATCACCATCATACTAGTGTCCTGATCACCACCATACTAGTGTCCTGATCACCACCATACCAGTGTCCTGATCACCGTCATACTAGTGTCCTGATCAAAACCACACCATGTCCTGATCACCGCCATACTATTGTCCTGACCACCACAATACTAATGTCTTGATCACCACCATACTAGTGTCCTGATCACCACAACACCAAATCCTGATCACCATAATACTAATGTCTTGATCACCACCATACTACAGTAGTGTCCTGATCACAACCATACCAGTGTCCTGACCAACACCATATTAGTGTCCTGATCACCGCCATACTAGTGTCCTGACCAACACCATATTAGTGTCCTGATCACCGCCATACTAGTGTCCTGATCACCGCCATACTAGTGTCCTGATCACTGCCATACTAGTGTCCAGATCACCATCATATTAGTGTCCTGATCACCACCATACTAGTGTCCTAATCACCATGATACTAGTGTCCTGATCACCACCATACTAGTGTCCTGATCACCACCATACTAGTGTCCTGATCATCACCATACTAGTGTCCTGATCACCACCATACTAGTGTCCTGATCACCACCATACTAGTGTCCTAATCACCACCATACTAGTGTCCTGATCACCACCATACTAGTGTCCTGATCATCACCATACTAGTGTCCTGATCACCACCATACTAGTGTCCTGATCACCACCATACCAGTGTACTGATCACCGCCATACCAGTGTCCTGATCACCGCCAGCATACTAGTGTCCTGATCACCACCATACCAATGTCCTGATCACCACCATACCAGTGTCCTGATCACCGCCATACTAGTGTCCTGATCACCGCCATACAAGTGTCCTGATCACCATCATACTAGTGTCCTGATCACCACCATACTAGTGTCCTGATCACCACCATACTAGTGTCCTAATCACCACCATACTAGTGTCCTAATCACCATGATACTAGTGTCCTGATCACCACCATACTAGTGTCCTGATCACCACTATACTAGTGTCCTGATCACCACCATACTAGTGTCCTGATCACCACCATACTAGTGTCCTGATCACCACCATACTAGTGTCCTGATCACCACCATACTAGTGTCCTGACCACCATCATACTAGTGTCCTAATCACTATCATACCAGTGTCCTGATCACCATCATACTAGTGTCCTGATCACCACCATACTAGTGTCCTGATCATCACCATACTAGTGTCCTAATCACCACCATACTAGTGTCATGATCACCACCATACTGGTGTCCTGATCACCACCATACTAGTGTCCTGATCACCCACCATACTAGTGTGTCCTGATCACCGCCATACTAGTGTCCTAATCACCACCATACTAGTGTCCTGATCAACACCATACCAGTGTCCTTATCACTATCATACTAGTGTCCTGATCAAAACCACACCATGTCCTGATCACCGCCATACTAGTGTCCTAATCACCATCATACTAGTGTCCTGATCACCACCATACTAGTGTCCTGATCACCACCATACCAGTGTCCTGATCACCGTCATACTAGTGTCCTGATCAAAACCACACCATGTCCTGATCACCGCCATACTATTGTCCTGACCACCACAATACTAATGTCTTGATCACCACCATACTAGTGTCCTGATCACCACAACACCAAATCCTGATCACCATAATACTAATGTCTTGATCACCACCATACTACAGTAGTGTCCTGATCACAACCATACCAGTGTCCTGACCAACACCATATTAGTGTCCTGATCACCGCCATACTAGTGTCCTGACCAACACCATATTAGTGTCCTGATCACCGCCATACTAGTGTCCTGATCACCGCCATACTAGTGTCCTGATCACTGCCATACTAGTGTCCTGATCACCATCATACTAGTGTCCTGATCACCACCATTCTAGTGTCCTAATCACCATGATACTAGTGTCCTGATCACCACCATACTAGTGTCCTGATCACCACCATACTAGTGTCCTAATCACCACCATACTAGTGTCCTAATCACCATGATACTAGTGTCCTGATCACCACCACACTAGTGTCCTGATCACCACCCTATACTAGTGTCCTGATCACCAACATACTAGTGTCCTGATCACCACCATACTTAGTGTCCTGATCACCACCATACTAGTGTCCTGATCACCACCATACTAGTGTCCTGACCACCATCATACTAGTGTCCTAATCACTAACATACCAGTGTCCTGATCACCATCATACTAGTGTCCTGATCATCCACCATACTAGTGTCCTGATCATCACCATACTAGTGTCCTAATCACCACACATACTAGTGTCATGATCACCACCATACTGGTGTCCTGATCACCCACCATACTAGTGTCCTGATCACCACCATACTAGTGTTCTGGTCACTGCCATACTAGTGTCCTAATCACCACCATACTAGTGTCCTGATCAAACACCATACCAGTGTCCTTATCACTATCATACTAGTGTCCCTGATCAAAACCACACCATGTCCTGATCACCGCCATACTAGTGTTCCTGATCACCAATCATACTAGTGTCCTGATCACCACCATACTAGTGTCCTGATCACCACCATACCAGTGTCCTGATCACCATCATACTAGTGTCCTGATCAAAAACACACACACAATGTCCTGATCACCGCCATCACCACCATACGGTCCTAATCACCCCCCCAAACTAGTGCCCTAATCACCAGATAAGGTCCTGATCACCCCCAACTAGTTCCTGACAAAACAAACCATAAAAAAAATGGTCCTAAACCACCAAACACACCCCCCCCCCCCCCCCCCCCGATCACCACCATACTTGTCCTGACACCACCATCCCTTGTCCTGATCCCCCCACCAACAGCCTGACACCACAAACTTGTCCTGATCACCCCACAAGGTCCTAACCACCAAAACGGGGCCTGATCACCCATATCATTCGTCACCCCCATACTAGTGTACTGATCCCCCCAACAATTTCCTGATCACCCCCATACAGTGCCCCGACCACCATCATTCTAGTGTCCAATCACACATAATGTCCCTGATCCCACCAAACTATGTCCTGATACCACCATACATTTCCTATCACACCTACAGGTCCAACACCCCCATACTATTTAAACCCACCAACGTTGCCTGATCACCCCAACACCT
>CATNWA010003012.1:0-21818 GCA_951230385.1 Staurois parvus | reverse complement strand
CACGGACCGGTACCGCATTCCTGTGCAAAACACATGTGATTTGTGTGCGGGTGCAGACTGGAGCTCCATACATTTTGTATGGCTCTAAACACACCAAAAAAGCGTGAAGGACCCTTTTTTTTTGGGTCCACACTAGAATCGGATCGCATGGGTATGCACACCTATGTGATCCGATTACTGCACTGCGTTTTGCGGTGACCAATTTCGGGGTGTTGGTAACTTAAAACATACACACCCCACACCAGTGGTTCGCATAAACGTGGTGCAATTCTGATGCAGTGCGGAAATTCACACTGAAAACACTGCAAATTTCGCACTGCATCAGTGTGAATCAGGGCTCACTGTGGGCAGGCGGCACAGCCCAGGCTGGATCACATGCATGTACTTCATCCAGGCCTCTCCCGCGGGTTCGGAGCGTACACATGCACGCACCCCCTGCTTACTTGCGTTGTCACTGGCTCCAGCCAAGCGATTTTGTCAGGAGGTCCGGCCAATGATTTGGCTTTGAACCTGCTGATTAAGCGATTTGCGCACAGAGTTCTGTGTTTACAAACACACAGGGCTCTGTACACAGATCAGCAATCTGGCTGTTATTCTTCTCCCAGCCACATATTACAGACATTACACATTGTTAGGCACACAGTTAAAACCCTTTGGTTCGCCCCTTGATGTTAAACCCCTTCCCAGCCAGTGTGTCATTAGTACAGTGAAAGTGTATAGTATTACAGTATATCTGATCACTGTATTAGTGTCACTGGTGAAGTTAGTGTACCTTCCAGCGAGGGTCTGTTGGTTCCAGATTGCCTGTCATTACTATCACAGCCCCACTTTAAGTTGCAGATCACCGCCATTACTAGTATAGCGTCCAGTGTATATTATTATTATACAGTATTTATAAAGCGCCAATGGTTCGCTCAGCGCTGTACATTACAAAGGGGGACAGAACATGTGACAGAACAAACAACAATACAATGTGATACACGAAGGGCTGATCGAGGCCATGCTCTTTCTAGCTTACAATCTAGGAGGGAGGGGGATGGTGGCACAGAAAGGAGATAGCTGTGGGGGATGGAGTGGTAGGAAGATGTGGAGGAGGTCGGTTCAAGTTAGCAGGGGGTGGGGTAGGCTTCTCTGAAGAGATGGGTTTTCAGGGTGCACCTAAAGGAGAGGGAGAGTAGGTGATAATCATGATGGGTTGGGGCAGGGGAGTTCCAAAGGAATGGGTGACACCTGGAGAAGTCCTATAGGCAGGCATGGGAGGAGGAGACCAGGAACTAAGAGAGAAGGAGGTCTTGTGAGTGAGCGGAGTGTGCGTGTGTGGTAACTTGTTGGGGCGGTACTTGGATATTCGGGTCAGGATGTAGTTCGGGCAGTATGGTGGACAGCTTTGTACGTCTGTGTTAGGATTTTGAATTTGATCCGTTGCGCAATCGGAAGCCAGTGGGGGATTGGCAGAGGGGGTGGTGGGCGGAAACGGAGCGGTTGAAAGGTGATTGAGTCTGGCAGCCGTACTCAGGATCGACTGAAGTGGAGACAAAGGGGATAGGGGAGCCAGCGCAGACTGAGGCTGGCCGGCAGGCCAGTGAGGAGGGTGTGGAGTTGCAGTAGTCGAGTGTGATAGCAGATGAGGGAGTGGAGGTGAGCTGTTTGAGGGAGTAGTGGTTTCAGGGTTTATGGGATTAGGAACTTGCGGATTTTGGCGACTGTGCGGAGGTGGAGTCTGCACGAGTTTGTTAAAGATTGGACTTGGGGCTCAGAAGGATAGGTTGGAGTCCAGAATGACACCAAGTACTCTGGCCTGCGGGGGTATATACCATAGTTTGTAGACGCTATAACTTTCACACAAACCAATTTTTTTTCTCCAAAGACATTTAAGCAGAATACATTTTTACCTAAATTTATGAAATTGGATTGGATTTTTTTTTTACTGGATATCGTTTTATAACCAAAAAGTAGAAAATATAAACTTTTATTTTTTTTAAAATTGTATGTCTTTTTTCATTTATTTAATAAAAATTCAAAAACCCTAGTGGTGATCAAAATACCACCAAAGAAAATATAAATTTCATTTGGGTACAGTGTTGCTGACCGAGCAATTGCCAGTTAAAGTAGTGCAATGCTGAATCGCAAAAAATGCCTTGGTCATGATAGGGGGTAAAACCTTCCGGAGGTCAAGTGGTTAAGACAGCCTGATATTTATAAGTGATGCAGCAAATGATGACATTGTTGTTAATATTATTAGCAGCGGAACTTTTATATTGCAGTCCTAGTGCCTTCAGTGTTTTATATACAGTCATTTTATTTTGCAGGCTCTTGTCCTTAGCGGAGCAAACCTTTCAGCTAAAGATGACCGGCAGTGCTGCCCCACTCACCTGGCGGCTTGCCCATGGCCACTCCTTCACTCTACAGACCATACTGCGCAGTGGAGCGGTGAGTATTAAATTATTGCTGACGCTCATAATACTGTTAAAAAGAGAAGTTCGGGAATAAATAAATAAATAATCGGTCTATCTGTCTGATGCTACATCTGTCCACCGCTGCTTCTAAAGATAACTGAACGATCAAAGACCACCGATCGCTTGGTTCTCAGTCTTCAGTGAGTAGAGAGCCAGTCTGTTCTCTGTCCCTGGTAGCGCTCACTGGTGCGCCAAGCTGTGGAGGGGATGGAAGTGGCTAACTTAGGCTCTCAGTGGCTCGTTGAGAGGCTGGGCCAGCTGCCGGTCTTGACATCTGGGGTGGATCTTGATAATAAAGTCGTAATCTCTCCAGAGTCTGGACCTACTTTGTGACATCAGCCAACAGCTTTAGCTTTAGCATGCTTTCGGCTGAAAATGGGTCAGAGGAGTGCAGAACGAACTCTTGTGCCGCATAGGAGAAGTAGGGCCAAATATTGTCCCTACTTCTCCCTTTAAGTACTGTTACTCAGTGTCATTCAACCACTTGCTATGAGCCCAGGCAGTAATGGAGACACCAAAGAGAGAAAGGATACAGGGGGCGCACCGGCCTAGTGCATTATCCTCAAGGCTTCACTTTATTCATCTAAAACATGGTATTGTATCATACTCACAAACCAACAGATGTGTCTCAGCCTCATCACAATACCGTAAGATCCAGCTCACGAAGCATGACAAAACTGATGGTGCAGAAATGCCTCACCTTGCTGCCCTCTCAAGACTGGGGATGTCTCTGTAAACTGGACAAAGAGAGAAAGGAAACAGGGCACACCGACCTAGTGCATTATCCTCAGGGCTTCACTTTATTCATCGAAAAACCATGGTAAGTATCATATACTCACAAACCAACAGATGTGTCTCAGCTCTTCACAATAGCCCGTAAGATCCAGGTCACGAAGCATGACAACTGATGGTGCAGATACAAAGATCCAACTTGCTGACGCTTTTTCGAGGCCTTACCCAACCCCTTTCTCTGAGGCCTCAAATCGCGTCAACAATGTTGGTTCTTTGTATCTGCACCATCAGTTTGTTATGCTTCGTGAGCTGGATGTTACGGGGTATTGTGATGAGCTGAGACACATCTGTTGGTTTTTGAGTATGATACTTACCATGTTTTCGATGAATAAGTGAAGCCTTGAGGATAATGCACTAGGCCGTTGCGCCCTCTGTTTTCATTTCTATCTTTGTCCAGTTTACAGAGACATCCCCAGTCTTGAGAGGGCAGCAAGGTGAGGCATTTCCCGGCATATACAAGAAATAACCCCTAACCTATTGCAAGCTGTGAGGACTACTTTTGAGTGCAGGAGACTAGGAGGAGTTGTTTGCTTTGTACGCAGTAATGGAGACACCATCTGGTGTACTATAAGCATGTAGCCTGGGCTCACAGTAAAGCTGAAGACTGATCAGCGCTGTTAGATGGAGAAGATGAAGAAGGACAACTGGAATTAAAGAGGAACTCCACTTTTGTTGAGGAATAAAAAACATTCCCCTCTGGGTGATCTATGTACATTGCAGGGATTTTAAGAAAACTTTGTTGCAGATTTTTTCTACCTTTTGTTACTATGAAGAAACAGCTGTTTGTTTGTCTGTGTCCATGGGGGAGTGAATCTGTATGGGAGTGATTTATAATTATCAATCAACTGCTGCACCTGCAGGGCTCTAATAAGCAAAGTGGCAGGGTCTGCATCCCCGTTAGTCTAGTTTCACATCTATGCGTTTTCTGCTGCGTATTGCGTTTTGCAGAAACGCACAGCAGTCTATTTAACATCCAAAATTTATATATAACTGTGTCGCGCTGCACTGCCAATCAAAATATGTGATATCAAAACAAAGTACAATCCAAAACAAATTCTATGTGCAATTAAAATCGCACTATTGCAACAAAAAAATGTCCTTATTCAATCCGTGACTTCACACTCTTCTGGTGATGTGACAGAAATGATTTACGTGCAATCCTCCAATAGTAAAATGTGCACCTTCACCGGCTGTGCTCTCACCTGGTATATATGACCAAACCGTTAAGTGAGGTCATACAGGGCTTGTGTGCCTTTAATTGGACTTAGAGCTGGATGGGAATGTTACTCTCCAACGTTAGTGGTCCCTTCATTTCCTTAGGACTCTTTCTCCATAAGTATATGTACCATAAAGAGTAATAAAAAAACATAGTGCCTGATCTTTTTTTTAAAACATTTATTAAACAAAGTAGTGCACTCACATGTAATTAGAGTTAAAATCGCTTTAAAACGTTGTAAAATCAATCCACTGTGTGCTTTTGTAATCTGTAGCATACTTGCTGTGTGTTGCCTTTAAGCGTCGTGACGTCAGAGCCCCTCCCCTACGCGTTACGCCACCAGGTCATGTGGCTTCATCAGGGAAAATGATGAAGTCCATTTAACATGATTTCCTATGGGACAGGTTCACATCTCCGCATTTTCACCAGGTGCGTTTTTTGGAAAGGGTCAGGGACTTTTTTAAACACAAAACGTTGCGTTTTTGGTTCTATAAATGTCAATGGAGATGATTCAGAAAAAGCATGTAAAGCTTGAAATTCCATGCCACTGTCAATGCATCCACCCGCATAGCTTGTGTGTGGACTGATCCTGGAAAAAAAATGTGGTAGTTTGGTATTCTCCAGAGAAGCAAACAGATCTATCTCTGGAAGAAAGGCCCATGCCACTAGGCTCCAAAAAACGTGAGGTGATAGGACCCACTCATTTTTGTCCAAACTCATTCTGAATAGATAATCTGCCTGGGTATGCAAGCGACCGGGCACATACATTGCTGTTAGCAGTTGTAAGTTGGCTTGGGCCCATTCCATAATTGAAGTAACCTCCCTCAGGAGGGGTATGCTGCGGGTGCCCCCCTGTCTACGTTTTTGATGCGTTTTTTACGCATTTTTGATGCCTTTTGCGTTTTATTCTTCCCAGCACCAAGTTGCAAAAAAAAAACATATCAAAAAACATGTGCAAAAAAGCAAAATGCACCGTACAAAGCACTGCAGAAAACGGATCAAGTGCAAACTGCATAGGTTTGAACCTAGCCTTAGACATGATTTCCTTTTAGGGAGTATCTCACCAAAAATGAACATTTTTTTGTTGTACGGAATGCCCAAAATCTGACTTGTATCTTAGTGCAGACTTCTGGGACAAATCAGGCAGCCAATCACACAAGCTGGAAATGAATTTTCTGGGGGGGGGGGGGGGTTCTGTACGCCATCTGTGTACAGAACACCTCCAGATCGCTATATTGTATTTTTACAGAAAATCGCAGAGATGCAGATTGAAATGGAAAGGTCAATTTTAATCACATTCAAGTACAATATGACTTGTGTCGCAATTCTATATGCTATATAAATATTTTTTTCATTTGCGGTTTTCTTTCCCCATGAGAGTGGAGTTATTGTTTTAAGATGTGTATGTAGTACATTTCTTAGAATTAGGAGAGGGTGAAAGGAGGCCTTGGGGTGCTGGAAGTGAACTTGTGTTCGGAACTAAATAAGTTTACATTTTGAACATTTTCCTGTGTCTCCTCGGCTGAAATTCTCTTTCCCTTCCTGTTAACAAATGTTGTTGTACGTTGATTGGCGCACATGTGTACATTCAAGAGCTGGTGCTGGGATGATGTAACTTCCAATGCACATGCTCAGAAGTTATGTCATCAACTGCCAACCAATGGCTGATGAAAAAAAAAGACTCCAGACTTGGTGGACAACCAGAAGAAGATGGCAGCGGAGGGGAAGGTTGACCCTCACAAGGGAAGGGTACAAATACGCTGTGTATGCTGTAATGCAGAAAATCATCCTGTTTTCTTTATCGATTATTTCTTTCAAAACAGGATACAAGCAGTCCTGATGTGAATGGTTGGACACCGGTTCACTATGCTGCCTTCCATGGCCGACTTGGTTGTTTACAGCTTCTTGGAAGATGGGGAGCTTCTATAGAAGACACAGATCACAATGGAAACACTCCAGGTATTAACCACTTGCCATCCGCCTGTTGTTTATAAACGGCAGGGCGGTAGCACTCCAGGGGCGGGTTGCTGTTCATAAACGGCACCCGCCATTTCTAGCTGTGTGCGCTCCCTGGGAGCACGCAAGCACCGCAATCCGGTGCCCGCTGTGTCCTCTAGACACAGTGAAACACCGATCGTCGGGGGAGGACGGGACCTCTGTATGAGGTCCCGATCATGTGATCACTGATTGGCTAATCAGTGATCACATGCAAAGTAGTAAACAAGATGTCACTTGTGACATCATTGCTTACTACGTGTGAAATCTGTGAATGATCACAGAGGTCACATGGTACAAGGCTATTCACAACAGCCTTGTACCATTTGACAAGCCTGTGACCAATCACAGCTCACTCAGTAGTTCTCAATGGCTGCAACAATGCAGACAGAGAGAAGAGAAATGATTGCTTTTACATCCTATATGGGTGTAAAAGCAATCACTGTAAAAAAAAAAAAAAAAAAAAATCTTCATTGCCCCCCACAAGTAAGTACAGTGTCACCATGGGGACACTGTACTGCTAGGGTGACAGTATGTAATAAAAAAAAAAAAAAAAAAAAAGTTTAAAAATTATAATTTCTGGTTATAAACTAATTTGGCTTATTTTTCTTTTTACTAAAAAGATAATGGAATACATTTTGGCCAAGATTTATGATGAAAAGATTATTTATTTGCAAAATTTTATAAGAAAAACACTTTTTTTCAAAATGTTTGGACATTTCATTTACATAGCAAAAAAATAAAAATCCCCAGCGGTGAATAAAAACCATTCACCAAAATAAAGCTTTATCTGTCTAAAAAAAAATGGTAAAACATTCTTATGGGTACTGTCAGGGCTCCCAGGTGTGACCAGAGGTGTGTGGCTGACGCAGGGAAACGCAGACCTCAGATATGTTATAAACAATATAATTTATTAACACTAACAATACAAACATAAACGCAGTGCAATACTAAAAACATAATACACTGCAACCAAACCAAACTAACCACCCACAGATAACAGTACATACAAGCAAGCGTCGTCAGGCAGGCCGGGTCAATATCAATAGGGCAGGTAGGTACAGGGGGAGCAAGCGGAGATTGGTCGGGGTCACAGGCCAGGTTCAGCAGGTAGCAAGCAGCGTAGTACAGAGGGTCAGGCAGAGGGATGGTTCAGGGTCACAAGCCCAGGATCAGAACAGGTAGCAAGCAGCGTGGTACAGAGGGTCAGGCAGAGGGATGGTCAGGAGCGAACAGGGATCAGAGCAGGAGAAGTCAGCAGCGGTTCAGAAACAGGATGCAGGACAGACACAGGATACAGGGGCCCAGGACAAACACAACACCAAGGCAGAGTCTGTGGGTCTGGCCATCCCTTAAATACCCCAGCATAATCAGTTCCAGGTGTTAGCTGGCTGCAAAGTTGAGTCTCTGATTGCTGGGAGCATCCACTGGCCAGCCCTGGTACTGCAGATCAAAAGGCAGGTGAGTCCCACCATTGCTGGCCAGTCCATTCCTGACAGTACCCCCCCCTCAAGGAGCGGCCTCAGGACGCTCCAAACAGTCCTAGCTGGGAAAAATGTTCCACCGCCCGGGTCTGGTAACTGGCGGGATATCAAAGACTGGCACACCGGGCAGGACTCCGGGCAGTGGTACACCGGGCAGAGGCACATCGGGCTGGACTCCGGGCAGAGGCACACGGGCAGAGGCACACTGGGCAGAAGCACATCGGGCTGGGACTCCGGGCAGAGGCACACGTGGCGGGCTGGACTCCCGGGCAGAGGCACACCGGGCAGAGGCACATCGGGCTGGACTCCGGGCAGAGGCACATCGGGCTGGACTCCGGGGCAGAGGCACATCGGGCTGGACTCCGGGCAGAGGCACATCGGGCTGGACTCCGGGCAGAGGCACATCGGGCTGGACTCGGGCAGAGGCACATCGGGCTGGACTCCGGCAGAGGCACATCGGGCTGGACTCCGGGCAGAGGCACATCGGGCTGGACTCCGGGCAGAGGCACATCGGGCTGGACTCCGGGCAGAGGCACATCGGGCTGGACTCCGGGCAGAGGCACATCGGGCTGGACTCCGGGCAGAGGCACATCGGGCTGGACTCCGGGCAGAGGCACATCGGGCTGGACTCCGGGCAGAGGCACATCGGGCAGGACTCCGGGCAGAGGCACATCGGGCAGGACTCCGGGCAGAGGCACATCGGGCTACCAGGCGAAGCAGCAGGCAGCGGGCCACCAGGCGGAGCGGCAGGCACCGGGCCCCCGGGCGGAGCGGCAGGCACCGGGCCCCCGGGCGGGGCGGCAGGCACCGGGCCCCCAGGCGGGGGCGACAGGCACGGGCCCCCGGGCGGGGCGACAGGCACCGGGCCCCCGGGCGGGGCGACAGGCCTCGGGCCCACGGGCGGGGGCGACAGGCCTCGGGCCCCCGGGCGGAGCGGCGGGCGCCGGACCCCCAGGCGGAACTACAGGTCTCGGGGCCTCAGGCAGAGCGGCGGGCGCCGGACCCCCAGATGGAGCGACAGGTCTCGGGCCCTCAGGCGGAGCGGCAGGCGCCGGACCCCCAGATGGAGCGACAGGTCTCGGGCCCTCAGGCGGAGCGGCGGGCGCCGGACCCCCAGATGGAGCGACAGGTCTCGGGCCCCCAGGCGAAGCGGGCGGGCACCGAGTCACCAGGCACGACAGTGGGCACCGAGTCGTCTGGCAAGACTGCGGGCATCGAGTCAACTGGCGGAACAGCGGGCATCGAGTCAACTGGCGGAACTGCGGGCACCGAGTCGTCTGGCAAGACTGCGGGCACGAGTCGTCTGGCAAGACTGCGGGCACCGAGTCGTCTGGCAAGACTGCGGGCACCGAGTCGTCTGGCAAGACTGCGGGCACCGAGTCGACTGGCGGAACAGCGGGCACCGAGTCGTCTGGCAAGACTGCGGGCACCGAGTCGCCTGGCAAGACTGCGGGCACCGAGTCGCCTGGCAAGACTGCGGGCACCGAGTCGCCTGGCAAGACTGCGGGCACCGAGTCGCCTGGCAAGGACTGCGGGCACCGAGTCGCCTGGCAAGACTGCGGGCACCGAGTCGTCTGGCAAGACTGCTGGCACCGAGTCGACTGGCGGAACAGCGGGCACCGAGTCGTCTGGCAAGACAGTGGGCTCCGAGTCAACAGGCACGACAGTGGGCACCAGGTGTCGGGTCATCAGGTATCAGATTGTCTGGCTCGACAGCGGGCATCGGGTCACCAGGTATGACAGCGGGCACTGGGTCACCAGGCATCAGGTCATTTGGCTTGCCAGCGGGCACCGCGTCATCTGGCAAGGCAGTGGGCACCGGGTCACCAGGTATGACAGCGGGCTCTGAGTCAATTGGCACGACAGCGGGCACTGGATCAGGTACCGGATCATCTGGATCAACAGCGGGCATCGAGTCAACTGGCCTAATAGGATCGTACGGGCTGGATCAGTTCATCATGCTGAGTAGAGGCTTCAGGCTGAGTAGAGGCTTCAGGCTGAGTAGAGGCTTCAGGCTGAGGAGAGGCTTCAGGCTGAGGAGAGGCTTCAGGCTGAGGAGAGGCATCAGGCTGAAGAGAGGCATCCGGCTGAAGAGAGGCATCCGGCTGAAGAGAGGCATCCGGCTGAAGAGAGGCATCCGGCTGAAGAGAGGCATCCGGCTGAAGAGAGGCATCCGGCTGAAGAGAGGCTTCAGGCTGAGTAGAGGCATCAGGCTGAGTAGAGGCATCAGGCTGAGTAGAGGCATCAGGCTGAGTAGAGGCTTCAGGCTGAGTAGAGGCTTCAGGCTGAGTCACGGAAGGCAGTTCACCGGTTTGGATACTGGCAGGATGGTATTGGTTGGAAAGAATTTTCGCTTTTTTCTGGTTTTAACTACTGGAGCACTGCAAGTAAACGCAGGTCTGCAAACGAATGGAGCAGCTGGAGACAGAGAAGAACTGGAGGATGGAACAGGAGAGGGAGCAGTTGCTACAGAGGGCTCTTTTACAGGGTTAAAGGCAGGATAGGTGCAGCGAGTGGGAACAGGGTACTGACATGCGGTAGATAGCCAAGTATACTGGGCTGTAACTGGAGGAGCTGGTGGGAATACAGGAGTAGAGTTAGAAGCAGGACTGGGTCTTTGTAAGCTGACTGAGGCTGGGTGCAACAAGTCTGTCCATGTCTGCAGTAGGGGTTGAACAAAGCTGGCTTACACAAAGCCTGTCTGGTCAATGACTGCACTGCGTTTATACAATCTCTTAGTGTCTGTGGTGAAACATGTGGAATAACGCTCCAGAAAGTAACCCACATTATCCTCTAATAACCACACCAGGGACTCTACCTGGTCGGCACTAAATGGTGGCAAAAATTCATCCCTGCATTCGGGGGGAACCAGATGAAACCAACCCCTCAGCACAAACCTCAATCAAAGGCTGCACCTCAGAGAACTCTGTGCCCTGATCTACTAGAACATGAGCGAGCCGTATACATTCTAGTAGTTGAATCCCGGGGATACTCCTTTAGAGTTTGATAAGCATACTCCCTGTCATCAAACACTAGCAGATATAAATACACAAACCTCATCCAGATCCATCCTTCCCAGCAACAAGCCAAGATGGCTTCCCTGTGCAGCCACTTCTGGTCAGATTGGCCTTGGTGTAATGTCAGGGCTCCCAGGTGTGACCAGAGGTGTGTGGCTGACGCAGGGAAACGCAGACCTCAGATATGTTATAAAACAATATAATTTATTAACACTAACAATACAAACATAAACGCAGTGCAATACTAAAACATAATACAGTGCAACCAAACCAAACCAACCACCCACAGATAACAGTACATACAAGCAAGCGTCGTCAGGCAGGCCGGGTCAATATCAATAGGGCAGGTAGGTACAGGGGGAGCAAGAGGAGATTGGTCGGGGTCACAGGCCAGGTTCAGCAGGTAGCAAGCAGCGTAGTACAGAGGGTCAGGCAGAGGGATGGTCAGGGTCACAAGCCAGGGATCAGAACAGGTAGCAAGCAGCGTGGTACAGAGGGTCAGGCAGAGGGATGGTCAGGAGCGAGCCGGGATCAGAGCCGGGAGAAGTCAGCAGCGGTTCAGAAACAGGATGCAGGACAGATACAGGGCCCAGGACAAACACAACACCAAGGCAGAGTCTGTGGGTCTGGCCATCCCTTAAATACCCCAGCATAATCAGTTCCAGGTGTTAGCTGGCTGCAAAGTTGAGTCTCTGATTGCTGGGAGCATCCACTGGCCAGCCCTGGTACTGCAGATCAAAAGGCAGGTGAGTCCCACCATTGCTGGCCAGTCCATTCCTGACAGGTACAGTGTTGCTTGACCGTGCAATTGTCAAAGTTTGATAGCGCTGAAAGCTGAAAATTGTCTTGGACAGGAAGGGGGTAAAAGTGTCTGGACAGGAAGTGGTTAATCACTTCCATACCAGGCACTTTCACCCCCTTTCCTGCCCAGGCCAATTTTCAGGTTTCAGTGTTCTCACCCACTGTGAATGACAATTGTGCGGTCATGCAACACTGTACCCAAACTAAAATTTTATCATTTTGTTCACACAACTAGAGCTTTTTTTTTGGTGGTATTGCTAAAATTAACAAAAAAAGACTGATAAATTGTGAAAAAAAACTAACAAAAAAATAATTCTTGTTTACTGAAAAATTGTGAAAAAAAAAGTTTTTTTTATACATTAACAAAAAAAGACTGAAAATTGTGAAAACTCCTTTTTCTGTTTCTGTTATAAAAGTTTACAAATAAATAATTGTTCTTCATAAAATTTAGGCCGAGATGTATTCTGCTACATGTCTGGTGAAAATAAACCCAAATCAGTATTTATTATTTAGTTGTAGGAAAGTTATAGAGTTCACAAACTATGGTATAGATCTTGAAAATTGATCAATCCTGAGAGTACTGACAGCCAAGTCTAATTTCTTGAGGCCAAAAAATTCAGAACAGTACAGATATCCCCCAAATGACCCCTTTTTGCAAAGTAGACAGTCCGACGTACTTCATAAGAGGAATGGTGAGCTTTTTTGAAGTTGTAATTTTTTTTTTGGGTTTTTTTTTTTTTTTTTTTTTTTTTTTTTTTTTTTTTTTTTTTTTTTTTTTTTTTTTTTTTTTTTTTTTTTTTTTTTTTTTTTTTTTTTTTTTTTTTTTTTTTTTTTTTTTTTTTTTTTTTTTTTTTTTTTTTTTTTTTTTTTTTTTTTTTTTTTTTTTTTTTGTTGTTTTTTTTTTTTTTTTTTGGGAGCATCTGTGTATACGCTGATTGGCTTTGATTGGCCCAGCCTGTGCATGTGATCATTGTGACCATTCACAGCTAGACACACTTGTATACATTGGATGGCATGAAAGGAAGCCATCCATTGTATACAACTGTCATGTGACCTGATGTGATTGGTCACAGCAAGTCACATTGGTACTGGCAATGGGGCCGTACACAGATCTGTCATCGGCCGTGTCAGAGGTAAATGGCCGGTGACAGATCTCGTCACAGCGTGGCCCTGCGGACACGAGCAAAGCGCGATCTGGGAAGGACGTCATATGACGCCCTCCCGGAGGGACGAGAGGTTCGTCTGGCCGTCATTTGACTATAGGCCGGGCGGCAAGTGGCTCTTGGCTTACACCGTGGTCACATCAAACACCCGACTTTGAAATCGAGTGACTTTCAGTGAAATCGTAACGATTTCAAGTCTGGTGATATGCCGATTTGAGGTGCGATTTGCAAGACATTGGACACAGATGTCTATGCGAATCGCACCAAAAGTAGTGCATGTACTACTTTAGAAATCGGTTCGGCTCCGACCAAGTGGGAACCACATCGGTATGACTGCTCTAATAGCGGACAATAGGATGCGACTTGGCATGTGATTTGCAAGTCGCATGGCATGCAAATCACATGCCAATTCGCATCCAGTGTGATCAAGGACTTAACCAGGGCTTGTTTTCAGTTACGGCAGCCCTTGTCATCCCTCTGGAAAACCATCCACAATGGATAACTTTTCAGAGGATGGTTGACAGGCAGCTTGGAGGTGATATGTCACTTCCTCATCACCTGTTTGAACCCTAAAAATTGCTTTACACACAGTTGCAGGGTGGTTGCAGCACAGTCCCATTCACTCAAATGGGTCTCATTTGGCATGAGTACTGACCGCCAAACATGACATGGGTTAACATTTTTGCCAGGGCTTCTGCCATGTGTTCCACCCCATCCGGCCTCTGCTCTAGTTTAAGGTAAGAGGTTAGGGGGTGGTAAAACTGTGGCTCAGCCAACCTCAGACTGCAAGTCTGAGGGAGGCCTTAAAGTGTTACTAAACCCAGTACCCTGCATTCACTATATCAGATCTCCCACAGTACACAGAACATAGAAATGCAATTATTTTAGTAAATAGAAACTGCTAAATACCTTTTCTCATCAGCAGTTAGAGCAGTCTTGTGACTTCTATCAGTGTCCTGCCGAGCACTGGTTACAGTTTGTAGGAGGAGCTTTCTTTCTGCTCTAGGAGGATGCCAAACCCCTGACCTCTGTCTGGACTGTGCTGATTGGCCCTGTGCTGATCACATGCACTCTCCCAGGAAAAAAAAAAACCTCTCTAGTTGTGGTTACTTTGATTGCCCGATCGCGATCGAGCCCGTGCCACACCCAGACGCTGCGCAGCACAAGAGAAAATATAGAAATAAGAATATAAGGATTCCAGGAAAGGGGGAATACTTACACTAGTATAATACACACTACATTGAGCATGTGCAGAATGGTGACGGTTCAGTCTGTCTTATCAGGTGGACATTTGAATAAGAGGAAGGGCAGAGAAGACAGGATAAAACAGCCTTTTTACAACACTTGCAGAGGATTAACACCTTAGGGTCCACAGTGAGTATAACAAGCATTACTGCATATACAGACTGATTTTACTGTTGTGGGTTTAGTAACACTTTAAAACTGAACACTAGGCAGATTTAATATGCAATCGAATGTGCAGCTCTGATTTGTTAAAGTGTTACTAAACCCCAGGACCCTACATTCACTATTGATAGGTGGTAGGACCCCTACAATTCACTATTCTGGTCTCCCAGGACCCTGCATTCACTATATCTGATTCCCAGGACCATGCAATTTTTTCGTTGTCTAGCTTATCTGGTCTCCCAGGACCTCGCATTCTCTATATCTGATCTCCCAGGGGACCCTAGGTGACCAGGGATTTATGGTAAACCAGGACCTGTTCCTGCATGATCACTAATGTGATTGGTCACACCAGGTAAGAGGCAATCACTATATCTGGTCTTCCAGGACCATGCATTGAGCTATATGAATGATGTATTGTCTAGAACCCCCGCATTCACTTATAGTATGCTGGTTGTATGCGAACCCAGCATTCACTATTTCTGGTGTAGTCCCAGACCGACCCTTGATGATTCAATTTTATTTGATATTTATTAGGATGATTAGTGACTTTAATAATGATAGTACCAGGACCCGAGATTCATATATATGGTCTAAATTTGGATTGCATTAACTCTTTAGGATCTTTGCAGGGACCCAGACAATGCATTCATTATATCTGTGATATATGGAGGAACCCCGCATTCACTATATCTGTCTCGGCCAGGAGGCATTACTATATATGGTCTCCCAGGTTGAAGAATTGCATTTTCACTTCTTTATTGATTCCCAGGACCCCGGTTACTGTAATTGATGGTAGGTTGCAGGACCCTAGGATTCACACTATAATCTGGTTTTAAGGACCCCGCATTCACTATATTTGTAGTACTCCCAGGAGCCCTGCATTCACTAATCTGGTCTCCATGGACCCTGCATTGACTATATCTGGTTCCCCGGACCCCTGCATTCACTGATATTGGCTCCCAGGACCCCGCATTCACAATTTCTGAGATTCTCCCGGACCCTGCATTCATTAGGATATTGGGTCTCACAGGACCCTATATTCATTATTCCTGGGTCTCCCACAGTACACATTTGGTAATGTTGTAGTAAATTATAAACAGCTAAATATGGTTTTACTGATAGCAGTTATAGCATTCTTAGTGACTTTTATATTCAGTTGTCAGTATTGGAAACTAAAATTACCAGCTTGTGGGACCGGAGTTTTTTGCATTCTGCTGTCGGGGAGAATTGTCAGGAACCCCGACCTTCTCTTGGGCACAGTGCTGATTGGCCCTGTGCTTCTATGCCTTTGTCCTTGTACTATAACTGCATCACTGGGGACATTAACATGTTTTACTTCTACATTAGATCGCCACATCAAACATGTGACATAACTACATCATTGGCACCATTACAGGAGACTTTTAATGCATCACACGGTGATTTTCAGGTGACTACTGCATCTCTGGCACTGTGCAGCAGGTGGACTACTGCATCACTGGCACATCACAGGTAATTTTGTTACATTTAGTTTACATTTAATTGACTACTTACATCACTGGGCACATAACAGGTTTGACTACTGGCATCACTGACACATCACAGGTGGATTATTGGGCAGGAATATGATGGTAAAAGCGTTCCCAATGATGGGTCATAGAACCTGAGTAGAAATTTTGATTTGTATTCTAGTCATGTAAGGCTAAAAAAAGTATGGGGCTGGAGTTTATTAGACCTAATATGGTTGAGTGGATGATTCAGGTTGTTTTTAGAGTAGATGAAACACATTATCCTACATATGTTGTACCTGTTTATATTGCAGTATTCTCCTTCCTCTATTGTTTATCTGGTCAAATTTCAAATTGTACACAGGATGTCTCAGATTGGTTATGTTTTTATGCAAAGGGGCGAGATTTATGTTGGTTGAAGTTTTATGTGTTTTTATTTTTTGAAAAAAAAAGTATGAGAGCTCTGAGGTTTGTTGATTTGGAGGGAAATTAAAAAGACCACAAAAAGTTCCCTCCACACAGCTATACGGGGAACAGAGCTTGAGGTCTGTCATTCGCAGGCTAAGTGCTGATTCTCCCTCCCCATGTTAGTTTTTTTTTTTTTCTTGGTATCTGGAAAATTTAGTCATTAGTGACGCTGTCGCTGTTAGCAGAGGAAATGAGGCAGCAGACAGAAATGACACTCAGTGCCTCTGGATTGAGGCAAGTGGATTGGATAGAGGGATATGTTTGCTTTATTGTGATATGGGATATTTGAAAATATTTCATGTTGTAGATTTTACGAACACTGTTAAACTTTCGCAGTAGACCAGAAAGTGAAATAGCAGTTTTGGATGAACATATACATAATAAATTTTCCCAGATGTTTTAACAGTCAAGAGAAGAGTCGAAGAGAGTGTTGGTTAAGTGTTGTGATATAAATGGGGGGAAGACACTGATCGTTGATAGCGGAATTTCATGGCTTTACTCTTGTGTTGGCCTTAAGTTACAAAACATACAGAGCACATTTTCCATGCAAAGACTGTATAACAGCAGACATGGTTCCCAGAAGACTCATTACTTTCGGCCTGAAGGAAATGATAAGAGAAGAAGACAAAAAAGAAGCAAGTTTTTACACATACACAACGAGTAACCTTAGCGTACAGTTGTGCAATCTACTGGTCAAGTGATAATACCACAGATTCACAGTATATAGTTACATTATAGTACAAGCTGTTGTATTCCCAACCAACCCCTTCTCTACGGGCATATGACATTTAGTCTCATTTGGTTAGAAAACAATGACGTTTTACCCATGTTGCAAAGGTTATGGTGAGTGCGGTCTGCCGTCATCTCCACTGAATGGGCAGTACTGCGATGTCCGAAGAATTTTCGATAACCCGTTGTTTCTTTGGCAATGATCTCTGAGCAGATGATAATCTTCACATCAATGTGCTTGTGTTCTTTCTTACTTTGGGTAAATTTTCTCAGAAGTGTGTATGCTTTAATGGATCCCTGATTGTCTTCAAAGTAGGGTGTGGGTTGTGACATATTCAGGTTCCCATGTCCTAGTTAGTAGTTGACGAATCCAAATGGATTCATTACAAGCATGTGCTGCTGCTATGTATTTTTCACTTCAGTTTGTAAGAGAGTGGGCAACGACAGTCACTTTTTGTTTCCGTTGGTTGATTGCGACCAGGAGGGAGTTCTGTTAGTTGGGGGGGGGGGGGGGGGGGGGAACCCAAGTTTTTTATATTCTCCAAAGTGATATAGTAATATCTTCTTTCAGGCTGCTTTTCTCCACTGATCGGCGATTACCTTCTCTCGGCAAAAGTTTTCTATGACTTCCCAGGATGTTGGCTCCTGTGTTAGATGTGTTATAGCAAGCTTAATGATAACCTGCGGGAGGTATGGTATCCCTTTTGTCATATCGAGAGGATCTTCTTGATTTCTTGTTGTTCAGTGGGTACTATTGGCTCGTTTGATTGAAAGATCCACTTCTTGATCTGGCTCTTGTCCTGCTTCGTTCGCATAAATCAGTGTCTCTTAGGACCGATTCAGAGTGTAACTCCTCTCCCACATCTTTTTCAAGAATTGTAATTATTCTGGTGACTTTCACTTTCATCAAAAATAGACAACTGCTGCTTTGCTGTGACCGTTGTTGGTCTTTGGACAAAGGAGTTCTATATCCCGTTACCTACTGCTCACTGTAGCCAACCAAATGCATTCTATGGACTTTGTTTCTCCAGCTTGAAGCTTTACTGAACTTGAATGTGGGCATATGCTTTTACAGACCAAATACACTGATGTGTCCTACAGTTAGGGTTTTGAATCCATTCCAACCATTTTCATATGGTGTACTCTCAATAGCTTTTGATGGGAGGCCCTGTTTTTGTAGTTATGATTCAGACCATTATTGCTTCTCCCCCAGTATTTGTTAGGTAAGGGCAGCGTCCGTAATCATACATCTTGTCCATTTCTACAAATGAGTGCGATTCTTTCTTTCTTTTCAGCTACACCGGGTTTGCTACAGGAGTGGTATGGTACAGGTTGTTTTGGTGTTTGAATACCTTGTTTCTTTAGTTAATGATTCCATCTCTTTAATTCATAATATTCAACCCTCGCATTTGTCAGTGCGTATTATTCCAGGTTTCCTTTGAAACTTGTTGCTTGATCATCAAAGCTTCAAAAACTCTTGAAATTTTTCTAATGTCTACACTTTTTGTGCATTCATTAGTGACGTTTATTGTTTACCCGGAATAATCGTCGATGAAAGTCAGTAAATATCTGTTCCCCGCCAGGTGTGAAATGTTTTTTCATTGGTCCGCAACACATCACTGTGTATCAAGTTCCATGGATTTAATGGTTTTACTCTGGACTAGTCTGTGGAAGAGGGGTTTCGGGTGGCCTTTGCTTTGATGCAACACGTGCACTTGCTGAGTGTCGCTGACAAAGGCATATATATCATGTCTCTCTGAAAGACCTCTCTTTGCATAAGTCCTTTATAGCTTCTGGGTTTCGATGCCCAGTCCCCTTCTATGCCACAGGTGGGATTGCACAATGTCAAGTGGGTTATGAGTTGCCGCAATAGCCTTCATCACTTTCAGTGATGAGATTGTACAGATGTTTCATTTAATCTTCCTCTTTGTTAGAATTTTGCTTTCCCATTTTGAATTGTTGCATTCATTACCTCTGAACTATACAGTGATGGTCCATTGCTTGCAATGGGTTTCTAACTGATATGGAGGCTTCCTTCTTCTAGGCTTGGAACATATAGAACATTTCTTCTACATGGATTCACTGCTTGCCCCCGTTGATGGCGTTTTGTGCAAGTTTCAGAAATCCCTTGACCTTTATCTTCTGCTGTAATACTTTTCCCATTTGCTAGTGGAAGACATTATCTTTTTTACACTAAAAATCAATTTCAGTGAAGAATGTCTTCGTCGCTTCTCATGTGAACTTGTTGCCCCTGAATCCAATGGTACCCATCCATAGTGTGGTACTTATTCTGAGGTCACTCTTAAAAGTAACCACTCCATGATCGCACTTTCCATTTTCCTTTCCATGTCATTTACCGCTTTAGCTCTTCTTCGCATGTGGGCAGCTCCCCCCAAGCTTTTCGCTGCTCAGCATTTCCAGATTGAACAGTTCTTTTTCAGGTGACCCTGGCCCTTTTTTGCAGCGAAAACATACCCTGGTGTTCTTTGCTTTGTCTTATGACCCCCTTCATGCACCTATCAAGAGCTGCCTCTCGGTCACCTCGTTCTCCTTCACTACTGCAAAATTTTCCTTTCTCTATTACTGTTTTCATCAATTAATTTTCCCCTTAACATAATTCTAAGCGTCAGTTCAGTTTCCGCGTCTAAGATTTCTAGAGCATTATGAGATCGGCACATGTATGATTCTAGAAGGCTAGCACAGAAGCTAGCGGCGCCACAACATGGTTGCTATTTTCAAATTCTTCACCGATTGCACCCAGCTGCGTCCACAATTTCTAGCATGTGCAATTTAACATTGTTCACCAACCCATTTCCTGCCCCTTTTTCCAGCCCTCAACTATACAGTTTGCGTAGTAGATATAAAGTTTACTGTTTAGGTTTGACACGTTCCATTGCAGCTTTTTGTAATGCAGTCCACCATACCTTTAGCTGTGATTTTCTTCCCTTTATATAAGAATGAGTTGATCGTCCTCCACTAAACAGGCTTATGACTACATGCTATTGCTTGGCCTGTTTTATCTGTCACCAATCTTTCTTTTCCGAGGTTTGTCATTGGGTCTGTGTGTATCTAGTACCTAGCCACAAGTCATCATTGGATAACAGCAATATCAAGCTTAAACTTCCATAACTGTGTAGTTGGTGTTGTTGAGCTTTGCTATTTGTAAACTATCATAACTTATGCACTAGCCAACTTTTCAGTGAATTGGGTAGGATTGTAAATTGCAGCACTAACTTGCTTGTAGTTTCACCAATATTATTTCCAGTCGTCTGGAGCTTGAGCCCATAACCTGTTGCGTTATGTTGTTATAGAATGACACCTGGATATGTGATAGCAAGAATTCATGCTTAACTATGTGAGTCTTAAGTTACAAAACATACAGGAGCACATGTTCAATGCAGACTGTATCACAGCATACATGTTTACAGACTACATATACAAATTCCTCCTGAATGAGATGATAGAGAAGAAGAAAAAAGCATCAGAGTTTTTCACATACACAAACAAGTAACACCTTTAGCGTACAAGTGCCCCCCCCCCCCCCCCCCCCCCCCCCCCCCCCCCCCCCCCCCCCCCCCCCCCCCCCCCCCCCCCCCCCCCCCCCCCCCCCCCCCCCCCCCCCACCATCTACTGGTCAGGTGATATTACCACAGAATACTGTATATAGTACATTATAGTAACATGGCTGTTGTATTTCCAACAAGGAGAAGGTAAACCCTGAGCATGCCTTATTTTTTTCTATGGTGGTTATTATAATCTGCATAGTAATGAGAAACAAGATATTTGATTTCTTCTTACTACAGAGTTTTTTGATCTTTTTGTTTGTCTAAAGTACTATCTAGCAGCTATGGAATGGTCACCCGTTAACTGCTATCAAATTTTCGGCCTTCAGTACAAGACGTGAGTATAACCCGAGCATTGAAGCGAGGAACAGCAATCAAGACACGCCCGAGAGACCTGGACCGACGTTTCTATAAGGAGAGGGATTACACAGTACATTGATGGTGTGGCAATATGAAGCGCGAATCAATTCCAGAGGAACACCGAGAGTGAGTACCTCTATACCCAGTCGTACCAAATCCATCCACTGCAAAACCTAAAGCATACATAGTTCACAGGCACTGGACCTGATGCTTGGGAGACTTAAATTAAATGAACCCAACTTTTCAATATGCCTGCTGACCATTGTATTTTGTAAGGAAAAGAAGTCTTCTGTCTCTCTATTGAGTAATGCTTCATTTATGTGAAATCCCGGGTGCTCCCTTGCTGTGCTTAGTGCTGCATTCCTCATGGCTAACAAGGAGCATGCTGATAGCGGGGTGAGCAGAGTGACAGTGAGAGGTGAACCTCAATTTGTGTGCTGCTTCTTCTTTCACTGTTTCAGTCACAGACCACCGGAAGACCAGTCATGATAAGTGCTACTGATCTGCAAAATGACATTAAACCAGTGATGCAGCTTGACGGCCATGCAAACCGACCAGCAGTGAAGCCTTTAGTTTTCTTTTTAAAGGTTTAGATAGAAAATGAGGTAACCTGTATGTAGTGTCAGGTTGGGTGTGCACCTCTTTCTTGCCTTCCCGAAGTTGATGATGTAAATGAAATGTAGGTTTTAATCTTTAAACTGTAGAAGATGATAAAAACCTTTTTGTTATGCCCTTGGCTGTTTAATTCATCCAGGTTGATCATTTTAAACAATTTTGAAACCTTGTACAGTGAAGGGGAAAAAAAGTATTTGATCCCCCGTGATTTTGAATTTTTTCCCCCTCACAATGAAAGATCAGTCTAAAAAACGACTGGGAGGGG
>CATNWA010003011.1:0-20089 GCA_951230385.1 Staurois parvus | reverse complement strand
CTCCCCAAAATTGTGGCCACTTTCATTTCCTCACACTGTGGGGGGTTTCCATTTTTGTATGGGTGCGGGAAATTAGGGCCCCCCCATAGCTGCTCCCGGGCCCGTAATTGCCTGGGCCCCCTACCACTCCCATGCTGCTGCCACCCGTAATCTGTCAGGGGCCACGTTGTCGCTTGTTGGCAATTCCCTCGTTCAGATGCCCCTTCTCCTGCACCCTCTTCACGGTTCCGTCGCAGTCTTTCTTGGGAATCCTTTTCCAAGAGACAACAGTTTCGAGCACCCCCCGACGGTGCAAAACTGAACGTCCTCCTGTAATTTGCGCTGCCAGGCCGAAATCGTCTGCGCCCTGTACCGCCTCCTATGCTCCCGGTCCAAGTGTGTCATCCCCCCCCGTACCGACCCCTCACGTGCCGGCCCGTAATCTGTCTGGGCCCTGTACCGCCTCCCCCATGCTGTTTGCCAGGTCCAAAGGTGTCTGGCCCCTGTACGGCCTCCCTTGCGCGCCAGGCCCGTAATCTGCAGGGGCCCCTGTACCGACTCCTCATGCTGCTGCCGGGCCCCCGAAATCTGTCAGGGCCCCCCGTACCGCCTCCCCCCAAGCTCCCAGGTCCAAGTGTGTCATGGGCCCCTGTAGGGCCCTCCCTTGCTGCTGTCTCTATCGCCACACTCGCCAGTGCCATTTCGGGTTCCTCACACGCTGGGGGTTTCCTTTTTTTGTCATAGGGTGCTGTAGGGCCCCATTGCTGCTGCCTCATATGACTGAAAGTATTTATTTCTCTTCCCAGCAGACTCCCTAGGGCATTTTTTAAATTAAAGGTACTGTGTTCTGCACTATATTAAGGCTTTGAAGCCTAGGAAAACCCTTTTTTATGTTAATTCAAGCGAATTTATTCGTCTCGGAATCGAATATTGTCCACGAATTCGCCGAATCAGTCGAATCGAATTTTTCATTTCTTCGCTCATCTCTACTTGTGATCTACCAGAACTCCCAGATCCTTCTCCACCACTGACCCCCCAGATCCTTCTCCACCATTGATTCCCCCCAGTTGTAAGCCCCCTACTATGTAAAATGCATGCTTATTCTTAGTCTCCAAGTGCATAATTTTTACATTTTATCATAATATGAAAAACCTCATTTGCCACATAGTTTCCCAATTAAACAGAGCATTGAGGTCATCATCTGCAAATATTGAAATGGTACTTTTAATCCCAGATCTTATATCATTTATAAATATATTAAAAAGTAAGGGTCCCAACACTGAACCTTGGGGTACATCACTTACAACCCTAGACCATTCAGAGTATGAAACATTAACACTACTCTCTGAATAACATCTTTTAGCCAGTTTTCTATCCATTTATAAACTTATTTTTCCAAGTATACTACATCTACAGCCACTCCTTTGTCTAAGGTTTTGCTCACCTCCTCATAAAAAGAAATTAGATTTATTTGATAACTTATTTAATGAATCCATGCTGTCTGTTGCTTAAATATTTTTTCAGCAAATACTCATCTATTTGGTCTTTTATTAAACTCTCCAGTATCTTCCCAATGATATAAGTTAAACTAACAGGTCTATAATTACTTGGTAAAGACTTTGACCCCTTATAAACAAAGGCTCTACATTGGCCTTACGCCAATCCAATGGTACTATTGCAGTCATTAAAAGAGTCCCTAAAATTAAAAACAATGGCTTTGAAATGACAGAGCTCAATTCTTTAAGGCCCCGTGGGTGTATGCCATCCGGTCCAGGTGCTTTATTCACCTTTATTCTGTCTAAATATTTCTGGACCATATCAATTTTGAGCCATTGTAGATCATTTGGAGATGTGTCAATATCATCCCCATTATAGACATGAGCTCCAACATGATCTTTTGTATACACAAAGCTGAAGAAGGTATTTAATAAATTTGCCTTCTCTTTGTCCCCAGTCACCCACTCTAGATTATTTTGTAAAGGGCCTACATGCTCGGACCGAACCTTTTTACTATTAATATATTTTAAAAAATTTTGGGGGTTTGTCTAGCTATCTTTTCATTTTCAATTTTTGCAACCTTGATTTTCTTTTTACATAGTATTCTGTTAAATGTCGTGTAACCATTAAATGATGATAGTGTTCCTTCATTTTATATTTTTAAAAAAATATATTTTCTATTTATTTATAGCTTTTTGAAATTTTACTCATGAGCTACATAATGGTAGGTTTTATTATTTGTTTTATTTTTAGCCTTTTAAACTTTTTGCTCATGGGAATATATTTTGAAATGCGTTCACATACAGTTTTTTTGAAGAAGTTCCTTTTCTGTTCTGTGCACATCAATGCCAATATTTCCCTGCCAGTCTAAGTATTTGAAAGCAGGCCTCATCATCATCATCAAAATTTGCTCTCTTAAAGTATATGTTTGTTGTTTACAGCTTACTGTACATCAAATGAAATCATGTTATGGTCACTGCTACCCAGATGTTCTTTTATATGAACATTAGTAATAAGCTCTGCATGGTTTGAGATTTCCAGGTCCAGCAGAGCATCATTCCTTGTTGGGGCCTCCATGAATTGCACCATAAAATTATCTATAAATTTATAGATTTAACTGTTCCTGCAGTGCCATTACTCCAGTCAATTCCTGGTAGTTTAAATCCCCATTATTATCACTGTTCCAGCCATTACAGCCCTTTCAGTCTGTGCAAGGAGCTGAGTCTCCACCTCCCCATTAACACTGGGAGGCCTATAACAAACACCAATGATTACCTTTGTAAGATGCACACCCATGTGAAGTTCCACCCATAATGCTTCAGTCTCATCACACTCTCCATCAACTTGGTTTTCTTTCACACTCACTTTGAGAGCACTTCTCACATAGAAACAGACTCTGCCACCTTCCTTATCTACTCACAAATGCCAATACAGAAAATCTTGACACAAAACACAGAAACCTCAATGGTGATCCTAAAGATGGAACCCACAGGATGTAGACAGATTAGCGCTGATGCTATTCGAGGGACATACCTTTCCCCTCAGAGCATATTTTTTCCCACAAGTCAAAGAGGTTTCTATTGTTGAAACTGAAACTCTTAACACCTTATAGTAGAGTAGACGAATACAGTTGAAAATGTGTATTGACATTTGTGTGTTGCTAATAAACTTTTGTGAAGACATGTCACTGTACTCTGCAGGGGCAGACTGACAACTCATGGGGCCCCCAGGCAATAGAGGATCATGGGGCCCCTGTGTCCTTGCCCAAACTAAAAAAAAACTATGAAAAAGGTACCAGGGGCATCTCATGGGGCCCCCTACTGACCCCGGGAACTTAGGCAGTGCCCGAGATTCCAAATGGTCAGTCCGCCCCTGGTACTCTGCTATGCTTCCATGGATAGTTTAATTGTGCAACAAAAAATGAATATGCTTTAAAATAAATGTTCACTTGCATCTTATGTTATTTATACAAAAAAAAAGTGTTATTATTCCACCTCAAACAAAAAAAAAACTTGTGCACCATATTGAGTATATGGACTTCTACCGTAAGGTGAACACACACATCTTCTTCTATGATAGCATAACCTTGGCCTTTTTTCTTTTATCATTTTGGTATTTCAAGCCATAATGTTAAACCTTAGTTAGGTTGTGTAGGGGGTCTTTTGCATCTAATGAGAATGAAGGATTGTGTAAGTATGCTCAATTTGTAGAAAAACAAAAAAGAGGCACTCCAGCCTAGTGCATTAACTTATAGCACAATTTATTAAAAGGATTACAAATGGAGATTCTGCTCACAAATGAAGATATGTACAAGGCTTATCACAACTATACAGGTGAAGAACAACCTGAACCACTGGACATGCCTCCTGATGGACTGGGATGATGCCACAAGGGCCTGAAGATGCTGATGTGTTTCAAGGGGAAACTTTTTCTTTAGAAATACAAATATTTTATGATTTAGCTCTGAAAAGAGGATACTCCCTCAAAATGCATCGGTGTCTCCAGGCCCACTTTTTGTTTTTCTGCACATTTTGTCTATGGACCACCCCAGTCTGGGGAGGGCAGCAAGGCATAGTAAACACCTGGCATTTAAATCTGTGTTGATGGACCCAGGGTGTTTGGAATAGAGAATGTCCTTTTGTGATTTAAGTACCACACTTGAGTGCAGAAGATTGTGTACTATATGCTCAATTTACCTGTCATTGTGAGGTGTCATTGCATATCTCAACACGTAACTAGCTTGCCACAACAATAAAAAATTTACAATTACAGAGACTTGAGTTGTGTTAGGCAGCAATGAATGTGACACGTTTGGAGTTTAAGTGATACAATTTACAATGCAAGCTTTTGGAACCTGTTAGGTTCCTTCCTCAAGCATTTTTTAAAGATAAGAGTTAGCATCACTTAAAGGAGAAGTAAAGTCCAACGCTTTTTTTTGGCTGTACTTCCCCTATGGACCACAGGAGTGCAGATTGTTCTGTACTCCTGTGTCCCGTTTTCAGCCAGCAGCAGGCTAAAGTCTGCTATTGGTTAACATCACAGAGCCAGTCCAGGCTCTGAAAAGATCCCTACCATATGCTTGGGTTCCACCCAGTAGCCTAGACAGGCAGCTGACCCAACCACTCAGCATTCTGCTGAGAGCCTGACCACCTTCTCCAAAGCACTCCAGTGAGCCTTGGAGGGGCAGAGCAGATGATTGACAATCACCGGCTCCCTGCAAACTGAAGACTGAGAACTGAGCATGGAGGACATTATAGCCCCCAGGTCCCCAGTTTGTTTTCAGTTCAGTGAAATGATGCAGCCAAAAGTCACTTATGAACCAGAAATAATACTACTGCCGCTAAATGGCAGCTTCCCATTGGATTGTTTCAAATTTTAAATAAGCTGGCAGTAATTCTATTTCACTAAACTTTATCACATAAGGTAAAACTGTGTTCATTTCAATCAGCCAATCATGTGCTAGTTGGTTTTGTGTTTTACTTTGTATTTCATTCACACATTATTGGATTTTTATAATATAAATACCAGCTCAACTAATGTGCTATCATGCACTTTCCAGTGAACATTCCTTACTCTTTTGTTAATTCAACCCTATCACATGCTAACAAACTTAGAAGTGCATCACAATGATTGTGTCTTGATATATACAGTTGTGACCAAAATTATTCAACCCCCAATGCTGTAAAGGGGTTTAGGGACTATAGTGTACATTTGGAATTGTATTCAGAATCAAATCCTACAAGGACGTTGTAACTACCCAAATGCAACTAAAATGACATCAATTGTTTATGTAATACAGTAGTAAATGGTTCTTATGTGGTTTCTTCATTGCCACAATTATTCAACCCCTTAAAGACTACCACTCTGAAGAACAGAGGTTCATACAGGTGCTTTCCATCAGGTATTGAAAACACCTGTGGATGTCACCGAGCAGCAATCAAGCATAATAAGCACCAATTAGGCAGCTTTAAAATGACTGTGATACTCAGCTCCTTCTAGACATTTACTGGTGTGGTTACAAACATGGTGAAGGCAAGAGAATGGTCCAGGAAGACAAGAGAAGAGGTGATTTCTCTTCACAGGAAGGGCAATGGCTATAAGAAGATTGCAAAGATGTTAAACATACCAAGAGACACCTTAGGAAGAGCATCATTCGCAAATTCAAGGCAAAGGGCACTGTTGAAACGCTACCTGGTCGTGGCAGAAAGAAGATGCTGACTTCGACTGCTGTGCGCTACCTGAAGCGTAGAGTGGAGAGAAGTCCCCGTGTGACTGCTGAGGAACTGAGAAAAGATTTGTCAGATGTGGGTACAGAAGTTTCAGCCCAGACAATAAGACGCACACTGCGTAATGAAGGCCTCCGTGCCAGAACTCCCAGGCGTACCCCCTTGCTGTCTCCAAAGAATAAGAAGAGTCGACTGCAGTATGCCAAAAGCCATGTGGACAAACCACAAAAGTTGTGGGATAGTGTTCTGTGGACTGATGAAACAAAATTAGAACTGTTTGGGCCCATGGATCAACGCTATGTTTGGAGGAGGAAGAACAAGGCCTATGATGAAAAGAACACCTTGCCTACTGTGAAGCATGGTGGAGGGTCAATCATGCTTTGGGGCTGTTTTGCTTCTGCAGGTACAGGGAAGCTTCAGCGTGTGCAAGGTACCATGAATTCTCTTTCAGTACCAGGAGATATTGGATGGAAACGTGATGCAGTCCGTCACACACCTGAGGCTTGGGAGACGTTGGACCTTTCAACAGGACAATGATCCCAAGCATACCTCCAAGTCCACTAGAGCATGGTTGCAGAGGAAAGGCTGGAACATTTTGGAGTGGCCATCGCAGTCACCAGACTTAAATCCGATTGAGAACCTCTGGTGGGACTTAAAGAAAGCAGTTGCAGTGCGCAAGCCTAAGAATGTGACTGAACTGGAGGCCTTTGCCCATGAAGAATGGGCGAAGATACCCGTAGATCGCTGCAAGACACTTGTGTCAAGCTATGCTTCACGTTTAAAAGCTGTTATAACTGTAAAAGGATGCTGTACTAAGTACTAAGATTGAATGTCACTTGGGGGTTGAATAAAACTGATAATGCTGTGAGCACAGAAAAGACATTTGTGGTTATTTCATTATAACTGTTATGTTATATTTGTCTGACCTACAAGTGCCTCTTTAATGTAAATGTAAGCAAGATGACTGAATGATCAAAAGCAATGTCAAACTGGCCAAAACACTCAATTTCAGTGGGGGGTTGAATAATTTTGGTCACAACTGTACTTCAAAGACTTACTGTAAAGAGACTTTATGATACTACAATAGTTCAATCCTAAATGTCCTGTTAAAAATTCTCATATTTACTGTAAATCCTTTTAAAAATCATACAATAAAAATATAAAATTATATAAATGTTTTATATTATATAAAATTCCCTCTGAGCCCAGGGCCCTACTGTCTGAACCCAGAGCCTTTCGCACTGATCCTGAGCCCTTTACTCCTTTTTTGGGGCCCTTCATTACTGTCCCAAAGAAGGACCCTTTCATATGTTCTGCAGCAGGCCCCCTGCTTGTTATCCTGGGGCCTGGACCCAATTAGGGATGGACCATGAATGGATGTATTAGTAAAATGTCCTTGTGCTTATGTCATCCAAGTCAATCTCTGCAGTGCTCCTGGTGTGTCCCTGCCACTTTGATGGTTTCCAGGGCTCGGGGGGTATCAGAGAGGTGCATAGAGACTCTGTCTGATGGCGTCATTCATGATACTATAATATCGGTCATTATACCACTCCCTCCGCCTCCCTCTCCAGCCCCTGCTCCTCTGGATTCCATGGACTGATGTATGACAATGTTCTACTTGGTCCTCCATTTTTCTTTGTTTGGACCATATTCCATCGTGTGGCGTGATCCCACCGGTCCAACTACCTTACAGTGACTCTGTCGGACCTTCTACTGCCCACTGGTCTCTGAAGTACCACCTATGCTCAGCTCAGTTCTCCAGTCAACCCAATTATAGGGCTATCCAATGATCCTGTAAATCTGGCAATCTATTTGCAACTCCTGAGTTCCAGAACCTCCTCCACCCCCTCCTATGTTTCTAAGTGGGTAAAAGACCTCGGACGCCAGTTGGACACTGATGACTGGGATCAAATTTGGCTAACCACCAAATCCTCCTCACAGAACATAGTTGCACTAGAAACCAACTACAAGGTCCTAACTCACTGGAACTTGGTCCCAGCCAAGATTACTAAATATGTTCCTAACTATTCTCCCAAATGTTTTTGGTGCTGTGAGATGGTGGGCCCCTGCTTTCACACATGGTGGTCATGCCCAGTAGCCCAAGTCTTTTGGATTGAGGTTTTTGATATCTTATCCTCACTTTTCTTGGTGCCCCTTCCTCTGACTCTGACTATTGCATTATTGACCCTTAAGCTACAACAGCTATCTACATGTCAATTCAAACTCCTTCTGCAGGTTACCACAGCAGTCAAGCAGATACTGGCGAAATCTTGGAAGTCACCAACCCTCTGCACACTTGCAGTTAAACACAAGGTGATGCAAGCTATGATTCATGCTAAAATAGAAGTGACCATTAAGGACACAGTAGTCAGATTTACAGCAACCTGGACTTTCTGGGTTGAATGTCATCTTCCACCAAACTTTGACAAATCATTGATGCTCCCTTGACTGATTTCTATCACGTCCCTCTGGTGTACCATATTCCGGCTCCTTATCTGGTTTGGCCGCAGGAATTCCCCCCCTCTTCTGCCTTTCCCTCTTTATCCACATACTTTCTTATTCTTGTTACATTCACTTGTCCTATCGCCTGACTTACATCGCTTTCCCCCCCTTCTTCTTTTTCTGAATTCACTCCTTTTTTAAATCTAACATTCATCATTGAGACCCTATACTACTCTCAAGGGCAGAACATGCTCGATTTGCTCCATGCCCCCCCCCCCCCCCCCATATATTAAAGTGGTGACCCTCACCTTCCTGACTTTCACTTCACCTTTCTCTCTGTACAGGTCTACAGTTGGTTTATCCACCACAGAGTCCTACCTGCTTGAGTAGTACTATACCTTAGTATGTTGAGATATGTTCCTCTCACTGTTCAGACTTGAATTGCAATACTCTATTGTTGCTATTGAACCTATTGCTCTTCATAGCTTGCACTCAAATTGTGCACATCGATGTGGTCTTTATTATCTTTCTTCACAATAAAATATTTGAACAAGGAAATGAAAATGATCAACCTACAAATGACTGAATTAAAAGACACTCCAAAAATCAAAGTGAAAAAATGATGTGGTAGGCTAGTCTATTTTACTGAAATTTCATTGTAGCAACTCAAAATGGTACTCATTAGTTTGTATGACCCCCATGTGCTTGTATGCATGAATGGGGCCATTCAATGGTATCAATTTGTTCATCCTCCAGGAACTTCCTGCATACTGTCACCACATGAGGCCATGTCATGCACCAGAGATGAGATGACGGATGGTGTCCTGAGGTATTTCCTCCTAGATCTGGACCAGGACAACACTGAGCTCCTGGACAGTCTGAGGTGCAACATGGTGGCATAGGATGAACCAAAACATGATATCCCAGAGGGGTTCTATTGGATTTAGGTCAGGTGACCATGGGGGCCATTCAATGGTATCAATTCCTTCATTCTCCAGGAACTGCCTCCATACTCTCGCCATATGAGACATATGAGACATTGTTGTGCACCAGGAGGAACCCAAGACCCACTGCACCAGCCTAGGCTCTGACAATGGGTCCAAGGATTTCATCCTGATACCTAATGGCAGTCAGGGTGCCATTGTCTAGCCTTTAGAGGTCTGTGCATCCCTCCATGGATATGCCTCCCCAGGCCATCAATGACCCACTACCAAAATGGTCATACTGAACAATGTTATAGGCAGCATAATGTTCTCTACAGCTTCTCCAGACCCTTTCACGTCTGTCACATCTGCTCTGGATAAACCTGCTCTCATCTGTGAAAAGCACAGGGTGCCAGTGGTGGACCTGCCAATTCTGGTGTTCAATGGCAAATCACAATCGAGCTTTATGGTGCTGGGCAGTGATCAAAGGGCCCACTAGAGGACACCCACTCAGGCCGCCCTCATGAAGTCTGTTACTGATTTGTCAGAGACATTCACACCAGTTGCCTGCTGGAGGTCATTTTGTAGGGCTCTGGCAGTGCTCACCATGTTCCTTCTTGCACAAAGGATCAGATACTGGTCCTGCTGATGGGTTAAGGACTTTCTATGGCCCTGTCCAGCTTTCCTAGAATAACTGCCTGTCTCCTGGAATCTCCTCCATGCTTTTGAGACTGTTCTGGGAGACACAGCAAACTTCCTGGCAATGTCACGTATTGATGTGTCATCCTGAAGGAGTTGGACAGCCTGTGCAACCTCTGTAGGGTTCAGGAATGGCCTCATGCTACCAGTAGTGACACTGACCCTAGTCAAATGGAAAACTAGTGAAAAACAGTCAGAAAAGATGTGTAGGAAAAAAATGTCAGTGGCCTCCATCTATAAAACCGTTTCTGTTTTGGGGGTCATCACATTGTTGCCCATCTAGTGCACCTGTTGTTAATTTCATCATTAACACCAAAGCAGCTGAAACTGATTAACAACCCCCTATGCTAATCTACTAACCAGATCAATGTCCCAGGAGTTTAATTAACTTGATGGTATACTCTGATTAAAAAGTATTCCTTTCATTTTTTTGAGTAGTGTAGTGCCGGATGCTTCAGTTATGAATAGACTCAATTCACTGTGTTCATTCAGAAATTAAAGAAGCCAGTAAATGACATATTTACTAGCCCACTCAACCGTTCTTCATCCTGAAACTTCCCCCACAGCAGCTGATGGGACAGCAGAGCAGGGAATCTGCTACAGGGGGATGACCAGGGAAGCACACAGGGGGTGCCTGGGCAGCAAGAGGAACAGAGACAGAAGGAACAATGGGGCAGCATTTACTAGACCTGATCAGCTGTATTTTTTCTGCAAAAGCTGAATGCTGGTGGGAGGGGGAGCAGGAGAAACAGGTTTTTAGCTGCTGCAGGAAAATAGAGCTGATCAGATCTAGTAAATGCTGTCCCAGCTGCCCCTCCTGTGTGTGACAGGGGGCGGCACTGGCACCCTGGAGCATGGGGCGGGGTCACTACACTCACCCAGTAGTATTACATCAATATTGACATAGAAATAGCCAATTCCCCTTAAGCATCTATGCACTTTTTTTTATCATCAGTCCAACTACTGTACACATCAACAAGCAAATATACTGTAGGTATAATTGCCTTCCATGTGTACAGTAGTGATGGGCCAAACACCCCTTGTACGGTTTGTCTGAACTTTGAACAGGGACAATTCACTAAGCAATGCCTTAACGCTTTTGCAGTTAGGCCCCATCCCACTGGGTCTCCTCGTAGCCTCCTGCTTTCAGTCTCACATCTTCTACCCAAACTCCCCTCCAACTCCTGCTCCCACACTCCTGCTACTGAGCAGGCTCCAACACTATTAAGGGTGTCCAGCACCTTGCCAACATTTTGTTAGTAATTGACTAGGACCCCTCAAAAGTGCAGCCAGCCACTCCTCAGATCCACCCACTGCCTCTAGAGCCTTCCTCCAAAAGCCCTAGAACATGGGGAAATTCTAGAGGGGCTGGCTTGCAGAGCCTCTTAGCCCTGACCACAATTTGACTCCTCTCTGGCTATTACACCTGGGCTGCTGCTCAGCCTCTGTCTAACCATTGGAGTCTAGCTCCCCTAGCTAAACTAGAAGGGTGCTACATTTTTTATGTATCTAAATGCATTGTTTAATCTATATTTCTATTATCTATCTAGCTATCATCTATTATCTATTTATTTATCCATCTATTTATCTATCTATCTATTATCTATCTATCTATCTATCTGTCTCATTGTTGTCACTATAAAACTGAAGTGTGTATTAATAAAAATGTATAAATAATATTTATATTTTAATTAAATTTATTTTTTTTGTTGCATATAAATGTAATTTCAATGAATTGCAAATAATTATTCCCAGCAATGGGACTACTCAATTTCTTAACTAGTTATATAACAAGCTATGAACCATTATGTGTCTCTTGACTTGATGTTTGTCTTGATAGGGTGTCAGGGGCTTTATACATAATAATGAGACTCAATACATTCATTGTCTTTTTCACTATTTCCCAGCGCTTCTATTATCTTGTTTTGCCAGCAAAAGCAAAACAGACTTATAATAAAATCATCTTGGAAGTTAACACTTAATATTACAGTGCAGATATCAATTCTGCTATGAATATTAACAAAACAAACGCGATAGCCAGATTCCATTATTGATAATAAAGACAGTTTTAGACAAATGTGTAAATAATTTTAAGTCATATAGGAATGATAATAATAATAATAATACAGTTGTATCAAGATATAATTTAATAAATAGGGATTTAATAAACTACAGCTTGATAATGTTGTATTATTATTATGTATTAGTGATATATAAAGTAATACTAAATGTATTTATTACCATGCAAATTGCAAACTCCATACAAAAAAACATGAGGAAAAGATTGTGATGATGATAAAGAATTTTTAAGTCAAATAACAATTATTTAACATAAATAAATAACAATCCTACCCCTCTCCTAGTCACTTCCCGCCTGTGATTCCTCCCCCCTCTCTGGCTTTCTGTTAACTTCCTATTTTTCTTCCTTCCCTTCATATGTATGCTATCATTTTATCATTCACTCTCTCCCATTCACACTCTCTTAAATTTTTGTTCTCTCTCTTTTTTGGATGATCTTGATAGGCTCACATCTCATTTTGGTAAACAAGATGTATACTTCTTGATTTAATATAAGGCTACTATAGACCCCGATCTGCAATCCCCTTCCACATAGATTCACCTTGTTTGGTACCACGCTTCATCTTTCACTGACCTTCCAATGAATTCAGAGTATACTGCTCCTCAATCAGTTAGAGACCCATGCCCTCACGAGAGCCCTTTACCCAAAATCGCGATTTGGAATAGCCTTTCCTCTATTTTATTCAGGAGGTAATTCCTTGCATTCCCCTTTCTCCCATTTTGCTATAGACTGATTGTGTATTTCGGACAAATTGTATCATCTAAAACATTGTGTTTTTTTTTCTGCCTGACTTAATCATTGCGATTCTTTTGTTATCTCCTCTATGTTGTATTTTTGAGTTGTTCTGTCTCTTTGAACTTAATAAACATTATGGGAAAAAAAAAAAAATAAATAAAAACAATCATCACCCTTATCATCATCATACGGTTGTATTGGTTTAATAAATAGTGATTGTCAAGGATCGGGGTGTGACCAGAAATGTGTGGACTGACACAGGGAAGTAGCAGGCTTCAGGAACACAGGCGTAGTCAGGGCTGGAGAGGTGGAATGGTCAGGCAGGCCGTAAGGTACTGTCAGGCACCGCCCGGCGGGATCTCTAGTGACCCACAGAACAGGATTCCCCGGGGCACGGAGTCTAAGCCCCAGTCTGCCTTTTCACCAGAACCCCTGATGGTGGGGATGGACTTGGCGCAGGACTGAGACCAGGTCGCGGCCCATGAGTGCACCCAACTGTGGTAGAGGGGTCTGCCGAGGGTATGTACCGGGGGAAAGCCTGATGTGAAGGGGCTGGCAGGTTTGCACAGTAGTGACTGTATCCGTGCGGGATGGATGGATCGTCTGGGTAGCGTCAGGCGTAGTCAGGCAGGCCAGGTCAGCAACGTGCGGGCAGTGAGGTACCGGAGGAGCAGGCAGAGAATCGTCAGGGTCACAAGCCGCGTTCAGTAACTCACGGGCAGCGCGGTACAGAGGATCAGGCAGAAGGATGGTCAGGCAAGCCAGGGGTTCAACAGGAGATGATCAGCAGAGTTCAGGATCAAAGCAGGGTCAGAAACTAAGCAGATAGGCAGGAACACAGGATACCAGGTACAGGGGCTCATGGGAAACATACACCAAGGCCCTGATCACAGGCATGGTCATTCATTAAATACACCTCCTGCAATCAGCCCCAGGTGTTGGCTGACTGCAGGAGTGAGCTTCTGGCTGCTGAGAGCACCCGCTGGTCAGCCCTGGTACTGCAGCCCACACGGCAGGTGAGTCCCACCACCAGTGCTGAGTCCATTCCTGACAGTTATTTATTAAGCTGTAGCTCAATAAAACTGTAATATTATTATTGTGCCAATTTAGAGATATAGTTTGTAATATAAATTTAACCGAACAAACTCAATAGCCAAATTACGTTACTAATGATAACGACAGTTTTTAAACAAATTTGTAAAGAATTGACTAGTCGTATAATAATAATAATAATAATAATACAGCTATATCAAGATACAATATCATAAATAGGGATTTATTAAACTATCTTGATAAAGCTACATAATATTACTATTATTACTTTATATATTGTGCCAACATATTACTGAGGATTTCATGTTATATAAACAGTGCAAATTGCAAACTCCACACAAAAACAGATAAAAACATGGAGAGGAGAAGGCTATCTAACAATAAAATTACAATTAAATAGGTGGGAGAGCAGGCACAATAGCACTGAATTCAATAACACTGAGGGTTTTTTTTTTTTTTTTTTGCAAAGCAGTGAATGTGACTTTCCCCAAATATTCTCACTGCTTTCCAAATATGCCCTTGAATGTTCACTGAGCAAAATGAATGCTGTTCACTTCAATCCTACAATCATCTGCACGCAATACTCCTATTTTTTTTTACAATAAAGTAAACATTCTCTACTTCTTTAGTAACTCTACCTCAATGGAGAAGATTGATTGCTGTGGATTAAGATGATGAGGGTTATTTTATTGGTAGTGAACAGATCCAATTCATTGTTAAGGGGCTTGTTTAAAAGTATGAGGGAAAATGGGGGCTGGAGGTAGAGCAATGAGAGGATTTCTATCTTGACATAATTCAGATTCCTTTTGTCTTTTGCAAATCACTGATAAATTTACATGAAACTTTAGCAGGGGCGGACTGACAATTCATGGGGCCCCCGGGCAATAGGGGATCATGGGGCCCCTGTGTCCTTGCCCAAACTCAAAAAAGCCTATGAAAAAGGTATCAGGGGCAGACTGACAACTCATGAGGCCCCCGGGTAATAGAGGATCATGGGGTCCCTGTGTCCTTGCCCAAACTCAAAAAAGCCTATGAAAAAGGTACCAGGGGAATCTCATGGGGCCCTCTACTGACCTCTGGCAGTGCCCGAGTTTCCAAATGGTCAGTCCGCCCCTGAACTCCAGACAGCTAAATGTTGCCCCCTTTTAGCACCCCTGCCCCAACTGCTGAAGGAGAAATGCATGTTTTGCCAAGGGAAAAAAATGACAAAGAGTAAACCTACCTTATTCATAGTCCCACATTTTGGTTGTGCTGATCGGTCCGCCTGTCTTCTCAATGAATCTTCTCACTACCACTCTCATCAATGTCACCCCTAACCCTGCATTCTAAATGGTGACGTAAGATTTACTACCTATATACTGAGGTGTCAGAGAAAGGGACTGAATCACTGACTGAATGCTGAAAAACATGAGCATCCTCCATCTGCTAGGGGTATTGTATTATGAACTTAAAACTGGCCGTATTACCACTTCAAAGGAGAAGAAAACAGAAAGAGGGTCGCTGCATTTCAGGTATTAGGATGACCACCAATTATCCTAGTAGCTAAAGTAAAACATTTCAGGGTTTGGTTAAAGCAAGAATACATTATCTCCTAGAAGTGAGACCCCCCCCCCCCTCACATTTGTGTAAATATTTGATTCTCTCTTTTCACGTGACAACACTGACGAAATGACACTTTGCCACAATGTGACGTAGTCAGTGTATAGCTTGTAGAACATGTAAATTTGCTGTCCCCTCAAAATAACTCAACACACCACCATTCATGTCTAAACTGCTGGCAACAAAAGTGAGTCCACCCCTAAGTGACAAGGTCTAAATTGGGCCCAATTAGCCATTTTCCCTCCCCGGTGTCATGTGACTCATTAGTGTTACAAGGTCTCAGGTATAAATGGGGAGCAGGTGTGTTACATTTGGTGTTATCGCTCTCACTCTCCCATACTGGTCACTGGAAGTTGAACATGGCACCTCATGGCAAAGAGCTCTCTGAGGATCTGAAAAAAAGAATTGTTGCTCTACATAAAGATGGCCTAGGCTATAAGAAGATTGCCAAGACCCTGAAACTGAGCTGCAGCACGGTAAGGACATGGAAAATGAATGATTCCTTAAAAAGGCCATCTGTGTTTGAATACGTTCAGACCTTACCACTCTCCCTGGTCTGTTTGCAGGAGACTCTTTCTTCTATATAGACCACCTGCTTCCTAGAATTAATATGTATCAAGTCTGCTTACCCTTCAGTGTACTCATCATAATGGGCTATTTTGGTCCATCAGTGCATTGTGTTCTCCTTTGAGCAGGTTGTGATGAACATAAATGGAAGGTCTGTCTTTCTTTTATTTGAACATGAGTGTGTTATAGCAAATGTCTACTCCCCTCCCCCCATACTTGCCTAAAGTTCTCCAAATGTTGACTCAGTTCTTCATGGACCTGTTACCCCTCCTTATTCCTATAGTGTTAGACTTTACCAGTTTCCAAAATTGCACACTAGACAGTTACCACTAGGCAACTTTAGCTGATCCCTTAACTCCTTTTGACCAGCTCTGTTGTGAGCTGAGCCTCTGAAATGTTTTGAGATTGTCTTACCCTGACAAGTCCCAATAAATTTTCAAATCCCATAGATCTACCTCTGGACACCGAACGTTTGTATATACAATCAATAATTATAACACACAGTGGCTCTAAGACAACAGACTTTTAATACTCACCTTAGCCCTATGTAGAGTGGGAATACCTGCCCCCTGCTGCCTTGACCCATTCTGGTTAACCCTATTTCTGCCACAGGACTCTATTTGTAATGAGATGCTAACAATATTTATTTCCACAAACAAGGATTCTTCACAGCAATGTATAATTTTGGACACACTGAAGGCTTATCTCTGAGGCATTCTTATAAAGGAGATTAAAACTGCTACCAGGGGGGATCTGGGGGGGCTGTTTCACAGGCCAAGGCCAGGTATGTGGGAAACCCAACACATGATAATCAGAAGCACTAGGTGGACATCTAATCTAAGTTACAAAACATGGTCACCAAGAGAGCATATAACAACCATTTTTTTAACTCCTCACTTAGATTGAGGGGGAAAATGTAGGTAGACTCCTAGGCCAAAATGCTTTCTCCCAGTCATCCCAATTCCATGTTAGTGCTCCTGAGGATGTCTTTGGTCAACTGCATACCTGCTCCACTGAAGTCCTTTGAAATAGTTAAGTATTTTATCAAAACCTTGATTGGGCAGCAATGTAAGGGGATAGTCAAGACAGGTTTAAAAGACACTAAAATAAAAATTACAGTGTACCATTTAAGAAATAAGAAACAAGACACAATGAACATCATCTCCTTTTTTAGCAGACCACATTTAAAAAGGGAGAGGCAATTTTCTGGCACCATCACCATTGGCTGTAAGGATGTAGGGTGTCTGTACAAAGGGCTGAACATAACGTCTTGTATCCTTCATGGCTCTCAGCAGAATCATCCAGTGGGCCATGAATTATATATGGCACTCCTGTCCACATTTGTTGGACAAGCCTGTGGTCATATGAAACTGGCTGCTGACCACGTAGCAACATGGAAACATTGCCTTTCACATGATGGTGAAGGTCAGCGATTACCTTTTGGGTGAAGAAGAGGCAGTGCCACTGCACAAAACAGCCTGCAAATTCCTGAAGGGAGGTATAATCCATAATATGCAAAGGAAAACGTTATAAAGACAGCATTTTGCCCAAGCTGGCATTTAGGTAGTGGTCATGAGGGTGGCTGGGGGTGTATATTTTCACTCTAGCAGTTGGGGAAGCAAAACCTGTTGCTCAATCATACAGCTGGTTGGGTGGGGTTGGCATAATCAGAGCGAGGTTGCTAGATATGCTTACCCCTACTCTCTGTGGCCCCATGCAGACCCTCTTCCTGTCTGGAGGAGCCATAGAATAGATCTTTATCACTAAATATTGCTGAGATGGAATTATGTATAGTGGGTGTTTTCAGGTGGAAAGGAAGAAACTGGAGACAAAGAGAAGGAGTGTGGCCCTTTTCCTGATGAGTAATATTCTAGTGATTTTCCCAATGGGCTTTGTGGTGTCAGCTGTCTCTTCATACACATGGTACCCAAATGACCAATGGTAATTGATGTGCTTGAGATACAGACTAAAAAAAAGAACAGTGTAGTCTGCTACACATGTGCTGAAAAAGGCCCACACAGCTGAGTTCTGTGGAGCAGACCGGAAGACAAAAGTGTCCTGCACCTGTGGAACTCTACAATCTGGTTGAACAGGGTGACTGCCCCCTCCACTTCTCTCTAATCTGCCCTGGGATGACATTCTGCCTTGCTAGGTTGTGCCTCTCATGGTCCTGAAGCCAACTTGTCAGTATGCTGTGGCTGCAAGAATCGCACTGCCAGTTGTTTTGCCCTGCCTAGTGTCCCATCCCTTTAGGTTGCCATTTCTCTCCTCCTCAACCCCAAAGCCCAATAATTACTGCACATCCTCTTGCAGCAAGTGACTGATACTGCGCTGAAATAATGTGACTACAATGGGTGCTATAACCTGAAATGTACATTGAATGCAGAGGGAGAATACTCCACCCTCTGTAGCCCACCACACTGAAATGCACTGTAATATAGCAATGACACTATACCACACTTTATACACTTTATAAAGCATTGCATAGCTATATAGGTAGCACACTAGTACTGTAGAGTACAGTAGCACTATTACTTCCCCTCACCACTCCAAATCCAACACACACTGACGAAAGCCTGATGGGAAAGCTGACATGTATATGGAAGGGGTAGGTACCAATCCCCATTATTGGCCACACTTTAGTACCTGACCACAGTTCACATTATGGGAATTTGCTTTAGGTATTTAGGTGACCACATCCATCCATTGCTGCATAGATAAACTAGGAATAGCCAAAATTTGCGGCAACCCTTACCCAGCTGCCATTCCATGCCTCATCCCTAACCAAAAATAGCCAACAATTTTATTTTTTTGTAATCCATAGAAGAAGTGCAGGCACAAGAGCTGCAACTATGTTTTCAAGAAACAGATAAAAACATTATCTAACAGTTATAGGCATCAAATGGAAAGGATGGTAACTGATTTCCTGAACTGTCCTATAATCCCAGTGAATTTACTAATGATGACCCCATGGAACACTGTTTTTTTAAGGGCCAGTGAATTGAACTGACTCAGTTGACAGTCCAGTTGTTTGTACACTCACCAGCCACTTTATTTTGTACACCTTGCTAGTGCCAAGAAAATCTCCCCCACACCATGACACCACCACCACCAGCCTGAACCATTGATACAAGGCAGGATGGATCCACCACACCATGACACCACCACCACCAGCCTGAACCGTTGATACAAGGCAGGATGGATCCATGCTTTCATGTTGTTTAAGCCAAATTCTGACCCCACCATCTGAATGTCGCAGCTGAAATCGAGACTCATCAGACCAGGCAACATTTTTTCAATCTTCTATTGTCCAATTTTGGTGGGCCTGAGTGAATTGTAGCCACCTTTTCCTATTCTTAGCTGACAGGAGTGGCACCTGGTGTGGTCTTCTGCTGCTGTAGTCCATATGCTTCAAATTCAACATGTTGTGCATTCAAAAATGATATTCTTCATACCTTGGCTGTAACAAGTGGATGTTTGAGTTACTGTTGCCTTTTTATTATCTCAAACCAGTCTGCCCATTCTCCTCTGACCTCTAACATCAAGAAGACATTTTCATTGACACACCTTTTGCTCACTGAATATTTTCTCTTTTTTTGGACCAATCTCTGTAAACCCTAGGGATGGTTGTGTGTGAAATCCCTAAAGCTGCCTAGAGTCATATAAACTTTATTTTCTGCAAAAATGCATTTCCTCCAATTATAAAGTTTTGTCATGTTATAGGGCCGATCAATAAGATCTCAGATTTGGGGTAAGTTTGAATATGTAATAAAAGTTTGGATGCTGAATTTAACCCCCATTAAAGCCAAAGGCAGCAGAATATTAAAACACTCGTGGCCATTTTCTATGTTACCAGGCAAGGGGCTGTCAAACAAACAGCCTTGGAGTAAAGCCCTATCCAAAAGAATATGCACCAATGCAAAAAGTTATAAAAATTCAGTTTGACGGGGAGCAGAGGATCTAAAGAGTGCTTAAAAATAATGTGACAGACCCAACCAGGAAGAGGCTTTTGGAGAGGACTGCAGGCTAGCTTCTTGCCTACTGACCATGACCCTGGCATCTGAGGGGACTTTATTCTTTGGTGGGTGCTTGGGGGGACCTTTGGAGTAGTTTACTTCAGTTTCAAGTCCATGTCTCCCCACAACACACAGGCTCAGTGGAGAACCAGAATACAAATTTGGGGTCTCGTGCCCAAACTAGCATTGACTGCTTCAACTCCCCTCCCTGTGACACCACCCCCTTGTGATATCATCACAGTATTTAAGAACTGTCATTCCGGCACAGCTGTC
>CATNWA010003010.1:0-17844 GCA_951230385.1 Staurois parvus | reverse complement strand
ATTTTATCCAGGATTAACTTGGTATGTATGGTTAGCTTATCTCTTCTAGGATAGTCAATGGTACTCATGACATCTTCTCTTATACTGCGATGCTCATTTGGCCTCATGATAGCGTACTGCTTTTGGTTTAGGCTCTGAAGGTTCATTTTCTCCATGCATAGGCTAGTAACGCCAATATTCACGTTGGTGGAAGTAAGCTGTTATTACCTTCTCTATTGTACATTTTTGAACCTTGAGTACTACAGGCCTATCTCTGCCGTAATTTGCCATGCTTATGTTATCCACAGTGTCGCACTCTGCCATGTTATTTCTTCCTGTATTTTGGTTTAAGCTGTAACTATGACCTGATTGATGCTGTATGTGCATTTCTTTATATTTTCCTGTAACATGTTGTCACTTCTAAAATAAACTTTTATGGAATAAAAAAGAAGATTTCTACCTTCCTAATCTTTTTCCTTCTATGTCAGATAAAATTAAAGCTGATATAACCATGCCTGATGTCCATCAAAACACTTAAGATGAAAAAAAACTCCTGAACCTGACAGCTTCTCAGCATTGTATTACAAAAAATTTTTGGCCAACTCATTCAATCACTTACGCTCCAATTCTAACCTATACCCATCATCAATTGCTACCCATATAGTTATGATACTGAAACCTAGAAAGGATTCTCAAGACCCACATAACTTTTACCCTTATCCCCTTATTAAATATTGATATTAAAAAATTCTCACCAAAATCCTCACCACTAATAATTAATGTTTACATAGCCTTATCCATAAAGACCTAGTGGACTTCATCCCATTTAGGCAGGTCCCCTATAACACTCGCAGGGTAATTCATTTAATTAACCTGATGCTTAAAAAATGTATCCCTGGTATGATCCTCAGGGGGACTGGGAGTTCCTAAGTATTATGTAGTGCCCAAATCGCATCTATGACTTCTATATATATATATGGTACAACAAGCCCTTATATGGGTCACTTTGGAAATTACCTCTTGTCTCCCGGTCTCCCTCCGCTCACTTATGTGGCTTCCCCAATCTAGACTTGCATTAACCAGTCCCTTAATGTCCCACCTACTTCGAGTATGGGACTCTACCAAATACTCCAGTGGTCCCCCAGCACCTTTCACTGATGGGTCTCTCACAATCTTCACTGCGTCCACCATCATTCCTCACTGGTCGTTCTGTCTACACCTGGGCAGAAATTAGGGATAAATTCCAAGCCCTTACAACTGAACTCTTCCGATTCCTACAAAATCAAACATTGGTTGACTTCAGTGCTTTCTGACAAAGACTCAATGACCCAACTGTCACTGTATGAACATATTTGCCACCAGACACCTCTGACCCTTAAACTTATATCCACTCTTTACTTAGAACTGAATAGCCTTCAAAACATTAACAACACTTATGTTTCTGGGTGGGAAAGAGACCTTAAAGTATCAACGACAGGGGCTGTTGGTCACAAATCTGGACCACGCTCACTTCGTGCTCAATTAATATCCTCCCTATGAAATCAGCCTTCAAAATGGTCATGAGAAGGTATTTGGTCCCATCCCATCTGACATATTTTCATCCTATTGCCCCTTGTACCTGTTGCAGGGGCTGTACCACTCCACATTTGATGGAAATGTCTCATGGTCTCCTGGTTCTGGACAAAAGTCCTCAAACTCTTGCATTCCTTACTATCCTGTCCCTTCCCAAAGACCCATGGCATGTCCTACTACATTTGAAAGGGCTTAACTTAACATCAGTTCAAACTGGCTACTTACGTGTTACTAGTGAGAAAACAAACTATAGCGAAGGCATGGAAACAACAGTTTATACCTTTTGTATAAGTCAGTCGGCTCTTAGATTTCTTCTTCATTAATGAAAAGTTAACTAGCATTCTTTTGGATACACATGAAATATTCCTTAACCTCTTCTCGTCCAGCCAGATGGCCAGATGGAAGCATTGCTGATGTGGGGGGGATGTTTCTAAACATCTCCCTGCATCCATTGCCTGTGCGCTCCACCGGACACAGCAGAAAACAGATCGCTGTGTGGGGCAGCAGTGTGAGGTCCTGATTTATGTGATCACTGATTAGCCTCTGATCACAGAGATCACATTGTACAAGGCCATCCACAGCAGCCTTGTACCATGTGATGAGCTATGAATAATTACAGCTTTCATAGTATTTCTCAATGACTGCAGGAATGCAGCCAGAGAGAAGGAGAAATTATTGCTTTTACTGCTAGGGTGACGGTACGTAAAAATAAGTAATTAAAAAATTAAAATGTAAAAAAAATGTTTTTAAAAAATTCTAATTATTTTTCTATAAACTGAGTTGGCATATTTGTTTTTACTGAAAAGGTAGCAGATTAAATTTTGACCAAACTTTATGAAGAAAGAGATTATTTATTTGCAAAATTTTATTAGAAAAACAATGTTTTTTTTCAAAATTTCTAGTCTTTTTTAATTTATATAGCAAAAAAATAAAAATCACAGTGGTGAATAAATACCACCAAAGGAAAGTTCTATCTGTCCCAAAAATATACTAAAAATTTAATTTGGGTACAGTGTTGCATGACTGCGACAGCTCTGAAAGCTGAACACTGGCCTGGACTGGAAGGGGGTGAAAGTGTTCGGATTTGAAGTGGTTAAAATATGGACACCATGGATCCAACATGTCCAGCCCTCTATGCCAACCGTCAGCTACACATCATTATAAACGCTGAGCCTCTGAGGTTCGGGTTCAGGAGCTTCTGATGCCTCTCTCCACTTCTTCTTTTTCTACTTTTCACTTCCCCTCTTAAGTGTCTGTGTCCCTTTTTGAATCTGGGCTCAACCGCAGGGATGATCTGTGAATTGAGATTTGTTCGTACATATTTTTCTCATTTATCTGTTGAACAATGACGTTTACAAATCACCACTTTACCCACATACGCCTTCTGCAATATAGACGTATGGACTTTTTCTTGTTATTCATATTGCATTGTTTTTTTCTTGTTGTTAAAAAGTGATCTATATACATCTGTCATGACAAATGTTTTGTTGTCTACTATGGTTCATATATGTGATATATTACAGCTCTTGACTCACAAGTCATTGACCTTGTCTTTCTTTCAGTACACATAATAGCAGTAACCATTGTATCTTTTATATAATTTATTTCAATAAAAACTTATTGAAAATAAAAAAAAAACTGAGAAAAAATTGGTCCTGGAGGCTGCAAAGAGACCTACAGCAACATTAAAAGAGCTGCAGGAATTTCTGGCAGGTACTGGTTGTTGTGTACTACATGTAACAACATCTCCTGTATTCTTCACATGCCTGTGCTGTCTACTAGTAAGCCTAACACAACCCTCTCCAAACAATATTGCTGTCCAAAGATATCTCCATTGCTCCTGCATAAAAGATGAGCCACCCTAAGACCAAGAAGTGTGTTACTGACCTAGTCAACACGTAAAGATAAAGGAAAACCAAAGAACAGAAAACTAATGCAGCCACTACATCCAAGGAATTGGTAATCTGCAATATATTAAATCTTTCTTTTTTAATTTTAATGTGATTTAACCACCTCCTCTTTCTCACTTGTGCACACCTCTGTGGACCAGAGCATTTTTTCCAATACTGCTATGGACCCATTTATTCAGCAATGACATTGTCATTACTTAAGATAACAAAGATTTTTTGTGATTATTGCTTTGCAACTAATTATTTTTCAATCCGAGGATAATAAAAAATAACAAAACTAAACAATATGCACATTTTCTTTTTTTTTTGACCGGTGTTAGTTTAAAAAATAGTGTTACTGCAGATAAAATGAATATATTTTATTCTGTAATTTGTCCTGTTTAAAATTATACTAAAATGAATAATTTATTGTTGTACAAAGCATTGCAAAAAATATTTACAAATAAAATAAAGTGTTTTCTTCCCATTTTGTGTGTTTTTTTTTAAAATGGGAAACATGTTAAATGTGTAAAAAATATTACCAAACAAAAACAAAAAATGCTTAAATATTAATGGATAAAAAAAATAATAATACAAATGAACAAAAACAATTTTTTTACTTGTCAGGTTGCATTAGCTGACTTAATCTGCAGATAGAAGCTTATATATATATGTATGGGTGTGTGCGTGCATGTGTATATATATATATATATATATATATATATATATATTTATTTGTTTGTTTTTTCTCTTTTGTATTTTGACAACTAAAAGCTGCAGACCTTCTCTGTGTACACAATAATCCTGCCTTGATTAATCAGAGCCAAATTGCCTTGTATTGGGAGGAAGGAGCAGAGCAGAAGGAATGGATGTGCTACACACTGTGTACAATTATGACCTTTTTTGGGTGTGTGTAGCATTTCCAAATTATGGAACTAGTTAATTGAATAACAACAAGAAAGAACTCCAGTGATCCAATACATATGTGAAAGGCTAAGTTTAAAAGAAAGTGATACATGCAAATATGCAAATATTTCAGCATAAAAAAAAAGTGTGTTTATTATTTTTTATCCTGTAAGAGCCTGGAAAATGTTGCACTCGTAAGCAGGAGATCATGGGGGCAATGTCAGGCTCCTGCAGACTCTAAGTATAGCTGTCTTCCTACACCTCCCTTAGAGGTAGACAGTTACTGGAGAGTAGGAAGATCAATGAACTACAAGAGCTCTCACCAGGACCCTTGTGGTTCATTTAGAATTACATGATATGTGCAGAGGTCCATTTACTGTAGATTGCTGTGAATAAATAATATGTCTGTCTGGGAGGAGTCTGCACAGCCGCACTAGTAAGAATAATGCTCTTAAGCTGTTTTAAGCACATTTCTAAAGTACATTACTTTTTTTTTTTTTTTTATAAAAGTGCAGAGTCTCATCATTAAATACTTTCTTTAATCCAACCACATACAGGGTGAATAATACATCTTACTACAATCCAACATTTAGTCCAACTCTCCTTAACCTCTTCACGCCGGCCGCACGCAAATGTGCGGCCTCCCAGGAATCTGGGCCTTGACGACAAGTGGCCACACATTTGCGTGCAATTAACAAAAACATATGTGCTGAGAGCGCATGCCCTGCGCGCTCCCAGCACACATGTCTGGTACTCAAGGAAAGGTCCCGATCTCCTCTTTCGATTGGGACCTTTGCCGATCATGTGACCACAGTGACGGCGAATCACGGTGGTCACATGACCTTAAAACCCCACCCCCACCCTCCGGCTTCCGAAACTAATAAAGGGTGCCGGCGGGGTCAAAGAACAAGTGTACCTTATAGACAAAAATAATAAATGCACATTTTTTTTGCAGGTAAAAAAGTATGCATTTATTATTTTTGTCTACAGGAACCTGGAAAGCATTGCACCAGCGATCAGTAGATCGCTGATGCCATGTAGGTCTCCTGCAGACCTGTCAGAATATCTGCTTGCTGTACGGGATGTATGAACAAGCAGATATTCTGACAGAAAGCTTCAATGAACTACCAGAGCGGTCAGCTGATTGGAGCAATCACATCCCCCTAAGGAAGCCACATGACCTTGTGGCGTAACGCGTAGGGGAGGGGCTTGGTGACATCACGAAGGTCAGCTGACCCGCTCCGGAAAGAGTTTGGGGAGAGGAGTCTGGAGAGAGCTTGCACAGCCAGAGGGTGTCAGCTACATTATATATTTTTCTTATGCGTGCAATACTGGGTGCAATGGAGCACCTGTATCATGTGAGTGGCTCTTGTATAGGTTAGGTTGTATAGTATGTGTAGGTTTGGGTGGCTTTTTATGTGCAAGCCATATTTGACCAAACTTAGTTGTGATGTCAAAAATTTCAGGTGATAGCACAACTGGCATCCATGTTGATGGAGGTGCACTATATATGAAAAAAAGGAAGATTTTACGGCATAAGTCTTTTGAGATGAAAGGATCATGCTGTGGAGATGGACTGTATTATTTCACCCCATAATTCCATAGGAGGTACGGAGAAGGGTGCAATTGTATGATTTCCACACCAGCTCGAAGGTCCTCAGAAATGTGGAAATGTATTGCCCAAATAATCCTCCTTACCTCATAGAAGAGATGGAACACATCCAGGAAACCACCCCACATGGTACCCATGTAAACGTGGGCCAGTTTCTGTCCGACCTCCTCAAAAGAAACACACGCCCCCCTCCACTTACACCTCGGGACAGCAAGCAGGAGAAGGAGAGGAGCCCTCCCCGCAGAAGGAAGGCGACAAATCGCATATCAAACTATCTGTACATACCAGTGTAATTCCTATGACTCTCGTCTCCATCAGCACCCCCCCCCCCCACGGGATGGTGACCAGGAGAGTGAGGAAGGAGATAGAAAAACCAACAAAACCCAAAACAAAAAGCCCTCCCCATAGCCTGGTGAAAAACACAAACCAAATTGGTAAGTTTATCCCATGGCCCCATGGGTGTTAATGCAAGGATCTTCAGCCAGCAGGTTTCTTTGGATTTTGCATGACTCATGTCTGACTGCAGTACACCGCTGTGTTGTCCGAAATGGGAATGGCTGCATAAGAGCACATAAAAGTCCATATGAAACCTTCAAACTACTGCATGGTCACTCCAGCCATGCTTTTTCATGCGTGCTCCTGTGTTTGGTGAGAGAGTGAAGTGAGAATCCTACACAGCGGATTCTCACTTCACTTTCTCACCAAACACAGGAGCACGCATGAAAACGCATGGCTGGAGTGACCATGCAGTAGTTTGAAGGTTTCACATGGACTTTTATGTGGTTTTGTGGTTTGTTTTAATGCGCCCCGCAGTGTAGGATTCTCACTTCATTGTCTCACCATACACAGGAGCACGCATGAAAACGCATGGCTGGAGTGACCGTGCAGCAGTTTGAAAGTTTCATATGGACTTTTATGTGTTATTGTGGTTTGTTTTAATAAGGGTCATAGCACGTATCACCTATGTGGTAGTTTTTATCCCTGTATAGGGAATTACTGTGGTTGTAATCATGTTCATTTCTGCTATAATCAATCCCTAGATGGAAAGGAAATTTATACCACCTATACAGGTTCTATAGAACCTCCTACTCTGCACTGATTATCACTTGTGTATCACCGAATCAGATCCAATTAGATCTAACACCATATATAGAAAATTGTATCGTATGGTTTATATGTTACTTACTATTATCCAATATATAGGGTGGTTATATCCACCAGCCAGCTGTATATTTAGCGCTGCATCATAGTGTCAATATTGTTTATATCCATCTTGAGGGGATGTTTGGATGCTAGCTGCTCCCGTATAGACTTGTATAGCAGCGCAGGAGGACCCCCAATTATAATATTTGCATAAGAGCAGGTATTGGTGTAAATGAAGACAGACAACTGATCACACAAAGGCCCCCAGCTACCCAAGACTTTACTGTCTCTACTATCTAATATCCCACACTCTCGTAGTGCACATCACAGTTCTCAGCTCAGTACGCAAAGACACAGGGACTAGCAGCTAGCAGGCTTATAAGCTGGAGAGCATACTCTAATCACGCAGATCCTGTCAACATGCTAGACTGGGCTAGATAGCAGCAATAGGTGGAGGTCAATATGTTTTGGGATTCCCGGTGGATGCTTGCACCCAAATCACCAGTTATTAGAGCCAACAAGGCCACCAAGGGCTTTTGCTGGTACTGGTTCCGCTACCATACCTTTATATAGATGGGTGACTAATGCCAGTGGAACTTGCTGCACTTCTCAGACTAGTTTGGTACACTGGGACAAAAATTACCAGCCCGCAGTCTGACACAAATATAGCTGCAGTACACTGGATGAATGGATGGACAGATGGTGGATGGATGGATATATCAGTAGTATACATAGATGAACGGATGGATACATGAGTTAAGAGGAGATAATCGGTAGCCTCTAGATGACACAAACTGGTGAGGGCAGAAGTTGATTTAGCTGATAATGGCAGAGATTTTGTACTTCACTATTTACAGCTCAATGTAATCGAGTGTGAATCATTCCAGCAGTTAAGAAACAACAGGAGGCAACAGGATTGATAACAGGAGAAGGTGAAGGTGGGAGTGAGGGTGGGGGTAGCAGGCTGCATGGGACTTGCAGGACAGTTCACTGAAACTCCACTAAAATAGATAGCTGACAGTCAATGAGTTTGTCAGTGTTGATGACAGGAAAAATGAAGGAAGAGGGAAGAAGATAAAGCTGTCAGACAAAAGGCTTAGTCACTGCCCTCACTGACACCGCTGATGAGACCTGACTGTTCACTCTGGACAGCTAACATTTGGCTTCAGATGGACTCCAGATTGATGGACCAGAACAGACAGCAGACACAGAGAGCCACTGCAAGGAGGTAGAACTGTAATCCCAGTGTAGTAGTGGTAGTAGCCCAGTAAACCCAAGTACCGGCAGGAACTTGGCTATCAACAATTAGCCACATGATTCGAACTGAAAATGGCTTAGGATTTCCTACTCTTGTCCATGTTGTTTGGCAAAGGCCTTGGAGGAAGAGGAGCTCAGGGAATCAGCAACATACCCACTCCATTGCTTTACCACTCCTCCAGGAAGTGAGAGTTTTATAATACACGGTGCTTTAGAAAACATAGGAACTGATTTTTAAAACAGTGGTATGGCCATACCGTATCCCAACTGCTGCTTGAAAAATTGGTACCTTAGTTTTGTGTATCATAAACACATTTTGTTTATTTAATAAACTACTTGTTTTCACCCTTTTCCTCCTTTGTTGCAGCTCGGTGTTGCTTCCTAGATGCTGCAGCCTTTATGCAGCTACTTTGGCCACTTGCAGTCTTTATTGGAAGTCCAGAGGACAGTGGACAGGGACAGAAAGCCAAATAAGGATCTTGCCATGTATAATTTTCATAAAAGCTTCATATTTAACAGTACGATCCATGGACCATTAACCACTTCAGGTCCAGACACTTTCACCCCCTTCCAATCCAGGTCAATTTTCAGCTTTCAGTGCTATCACATTTTGAATGACAATTACACAGTAATGCAACACTGTACACGTAAGACATTTTTAGCATTTTTTGAGACAGATAGAGCTTTCTTTTGGTGGTATTTATTCACCACTGGAATTTTTATTTTTTTGCTATATAAATGAAAGACCAAAACTTTTGAAAAAGTGTTTTTCTTATAAAATTTTACAAATAAATAATCTTTCTCTCAGAAATATTGGCCAACATGTATTAATCTATCTTTTTAGTAAAAAAAATATAACCAAAATTAATTTATAGCCAAAAATTATTATTTTTCAAAAAATGTTTTACATTTTTTTTTTTAATTATTTTGTTGTTTTTTACATACTGTCACCCTAGCAGTAGTGTCACCATAGACACTGTACTACTTGTGGGGGGGGGGGGGTGATGAAGATTTTTTTTTTTCTTTTTTTTACACTGATTGCTTTTACACCCATAAAGGCTGTAAAAGCAATTTCTCCTTCCCTGACTGCATTCCAGCCATTGCGAAATACTGTGCCAGCTGTGATTGGTCACAGCTTGTCACATGGTACAAGGCTGTTGTGAATAGCCTTGTACCATGTGACCTCTGTGATCATTCACAGATTTCACAAGCAGTAAGCAATGATGTCAGGAAATTACATCTTGTTTACTACTGTTCATGTGATCACTAATTGGCCAATCAGTGATCACATGAATCAGGACATCACACAGAGGTCCCATACAGCGATCTGTGTTCCCGGAAAGTGCGGACAGGCAATGGATGCGGGGGGATGTTTAGAAATGTCCACTCCCATCGGCAGCACTCCCGTCTGGCCATTTTTCAACATGGGCCAGTTGGGAAGAGGTTAATATGTAACTTAATGATAGTCTAAGCACTAGAGAAAATATGGTGGATTTTTGAATGTTTTATGTCACATCGGTTTTTCAAACAATTTTTGTGAAAAAATAAACTTTTTTTGGAATTTTAGTGCAAAAAACTGCAATACATAACCCAATTTATTTGTAAAATTTAAAAGATGATGTTACGCCAAGTAAATAGATCCCAAACATGCCACACTTTAAAATTGTGAATGCCTGTGCAACGGAGATAAGCAATGTAAATGTTGCTAATCATAAGCAAAGCTTTAAAAGCCTTTGCAGGTTATCACTTTAGATTTACAGAGAAATTCTGGTACTAAAATTACTGCCCATGATCTGGAGATCACGGTAATACCTTATGTGTGGGACAATCGCTGTTTGCATGCATATGGGAGCGATGTGTGAGTTTGCCTTTGTGCACAAGCATGGGGATAGGGGCACTTTAATTTTTTTTTTAAATTTTTTTTTTTTTACATTTTTATTTTCACACTGTTACTTTAATTTTTTCAAATCAATTTTATTGCTGTCACAAGGAATGTAAACCTCCCTTGTTACAGCAATAGGCATGTGACAGATACTCTTTATGGAGAGATCTGGGGTTAATAGGAACCAAAATCCCTCTTCTGCCCTTAAAAGTATTTCATCACACCAAGCTAAGTGTGCTTTGATGCTTTTCTTTTTTTAAAATGGCACCATTTATTTCATAGTGAACCAAATGTGATGTAAAGTCATCTCTTCCTGGTTACTATATCATAGAGCTGAACAAAGCTGATCCTGCTCTATAATCGGGACTCCTGGTGGGATGGGTGGTCCTGTTAAAGCCACGGAAGATGGCAGGAGAGGGGGTCCCCTCCTGCTGCTTGTAATAGCAATCAAGCTGCTCTGATTGCTATGAAAAGAGAAAAAAACACTACCAGGATAATGCCTACAGCTGCAGGCATTATCCCGATGTAATGGCTCAAACTCCAGTGACTTATGGGTACGTCGCTGGAGCTGAAGTGGATATATGACTTAAGAGGTATATATAACATTCAGCACAGCATACAGAATATAACAGTTCTAGGTATGAAATGTACAAGATATGTTATAAAATCATGATCACTGGACCCTGCATGCCATGCCATACATTACATACTCTTGGTCACTGAACTCTGTATGTTTTGCGGTCCCCCAGCAAATTACCCACCCCCCCCCCCTTCCTTCCATCAAGTATTCCCCCCCCCCCCAAGTAACCATCTATTGTTCACCTCTACATACCTCTTTGCTTATTTATTCTTACCCCCCAACCACAGCTCAAATTTGTGCCCCCCATCCACAACCCACCGCTGTACCCCGTCCACATGTCACCTGTTTTTCCCCATCCATAGCTCACCATCTCCCCTCCCATCCACATTTGACTTTCTCCCTACCCCTTATCCATCCACAATTCACCTTCTCCTCCTCTCCCTCCATCCACAGCTCATCTTCCCCCTCCATCCGTGGTTCACCTTAGCATACCCCTAGTCCACAACTCACCTTTTTATACCCTGTCAACAAGCAAAGCCCCTCATTGACAGCTTACACCCCCAGTCCACAATGCACCTCTTCACCCCATCCACACCTTATTTCTGCACCCCCATCTACAGCTCACCCCAGTTCATCTTTTAGCTCTGCACCTGAAATTCCCTTACACTGTACACATTCCCCTGCCCACACACTCTCACACACAACCTGCCACCCTTCACCAAACTCTCACCTCAACACTGCATGACACCCAGGGCCGGACTGACAACTCATGGGGCCCCCGGGCAATAGGGGATCATGGGGCCCCTGTGTCCTTGCCCAAACTCAAAAAAGCCTATGGAAAAGGTACCAGGGGCATCTCATGGGGCCCCCTACTGACCCCGGGCCCTCGGGCAGTGCCCGAGTTTCCAAATGGTCAGTCCGCCCCTGATGACACCCCAAAGTTTTTTCTACAGTGGTCTCTGAACAACCTCCCCCTTAACCTCCACAGCTCTTACCACTTTATAGATTCATTACAGTGGTGCAGCTAGCACTGCTCTATTAGGTTTGAGTGGGATTTTTTTTTTCAGCCTAGTGCAGTCTCATCTGTGCAGCTCCACCTATCAGAATTGTGTCCCAGAGCCTAGCAGCAGTTTCAAAATGCTTCACGAAGCTTGGCGCTACATGTCTAACAGATGGCAGGTGAGGACAGAGGCATGCAAGCGTTCGCAGTGTCAGGACCCAGGACAACCATTAACAGTTGTGGGGCACGTGCCCTGGGTGCCGGTGCAAGCACACAAAAGCCTGTGGAGGAAGTGAGTTATACATACAGAAAACTTCCTCTACTAGCTTCTGTGTTAAGTGACAGGCTGGAGAGTACAGGGCTGCCGTGGTAGTTCATTGAAGCTTCCTGTCAGAATATCTGCTTGCTTGTACATCCCATATGGGCAAGCAGATATTTTGACAGATCTGCAGGAGACCTGCATGGCATCAGTGATCTACTGATTGCTGGTGCAATGCTTTCCAGGCTCCTTTGGACAAAAATAATAAATGCACATTTTTTTACCTGCAAAAAAATGTGCATTTATTATGTTTTTTCAAAAGGTGAACTTATCCTTTAAGGCCTACAATTGACTTTAGAGGGCCATTTGATATACAGGCATGTTCTGACCACCTTATTTAAAAATAGGTTAGAAGAGTAGGCCCTGTCTGTATCATGTGACTGCCTTGGCCAGTCACAGCTAACAACATAATTGTATACAATGGATGGCATGACAGGAAGCCATCCATTGTATACAATTGACATGTGATCTGCTGTGATTGGTCACATGACACTGGCAACGAGCTGGTGTAGTGATATATCGCCACAGCCGGTGACAGATCGCACTGCTGCATGGCCCCGCAGCCGCGTGAGCGGCTTGTTTTGATAGGACGTCATATGACACCCAGTCACAACGAGGAGTGTCCAGCGTCTGTCAATCTGCTATAGGTTGGGCAAGAAGGTGTTAACTAGTTTCAGACTTTGAACGTGCTACACACATGCATCTTAGTACACAAGACAAAATTAATCAGAGCTGCTGTGTGCAGATATGCTCTGGCTGCTGCTGCTGCCAAAAAATGCTGTATGACTCAAAGTTTATCGAAAAAACTGTTCAGACACCAAATAGAAAGCTACAAAATAAATCAAGGTATACAAAAAGTGTTTTCCATTCAGCCAGTAGGGTGAATGAAAAAAACTCAAACCCTCACATGTGATGTGGAAGAAGGGATCTCACCATGCCATACTATTATATTGTGACAACAGGGATTTCCCCCGTCAGAACACACTGATCAGCGCTGCAGCCACTGGCTGCATATGTTGATGGAATGCTGGTTTTCTAGCAGGACTGTTCAAAGAAGTTGGTTGTTCCTCCTGAACCGGCTGAATTTGAGTATTTACTGTATATAGCAAACTCAACATAGTGACTTTAGTATCATTCTGTTCATTCAACTGCAGATAGAAGGGATAAGCGTCAGTCTTCAAATGATATCAGTTAAAGCAACTTGACAAGTAAAATAAAATAAAATGTTTCTCTATTTAACATACGGTAATATTAGCCCACAGTTGACTCGAATCAGCCTTAAATAACTTCTTATTTTCCTTCTCTATTCAATTATTATTTTCTGATGATTTTTTTTCTTTATATTTTATAAACCAATATTATCAAACCTTTTGCTTGTGTTTACTTTTACACATTTAACATATATTCACACATTTCACAAGTGTAACATTTAAAAAAATATATAAAAATGCCTTATTTCAATTCCAAATAAATTGGAAATGCTCTGTACCAGGATTATAATTTTAGTGTCATTTTAAAGAGGACAATATTACACAAAAAATGTGCACTTTTAATCTGCAATAACATTATTTATTTTCAAGCACTGGTAAAAAAAAAAAGAAAAAGTGTGTTTTGTTTAGCTTTGTTACATTTAATTGTTTAATATTTTTTAATTGTCAATTATTTTTTAAACAAAGCAAAAACAAAAAAAAAAAACTCATTATTGCAAACCAGTTTTACAAAAAAAGACATGTTTTTCCTTAAAAAACAATATACTGTTAGTATTACCTTGTTATTGTAAGTAATGACAAAGTTATTGTCAAATAAATATGCCCATAACAGACTTGTAAAAATTGCCCTGGTACATAGGAGGTGAGCAGGTGTCAGGGGTAAGTGGCAGCACAATGGCTAAATGGTTAGCACTTCTGCCTGGCAGTACTAGGGTCGTCGGTTCGAATCCCAGCCACGGCACCACCTGCCTGGAGTTTGTATGCCCTCCCTGTGCCTGTGTGGGGTTCCTCCGGGTACTCCAGTTTCCTCCCACACTCCAAAGACAAATGGTAGGTTAATTGGCTCTGTCTAAATTGGCCCTAGTATGTGTATGTATGAATGTAAGTTAGGGACCTTAGACTGTACACCCCTTGAGGGTTAGGGACTGATGTGAATGTACAATGTATATATAAAGCGCTGTGTAAATTGACAGCACTATATAAGTACCTGAAATAAATAGTAAGTGGTTAATAAATATGCATCTCTGCTTCTCTTTTGATATTAGGATTGCATGGAATATGATCATTTGTGTAAGCCTTTTATGAATTATTACTTTTACATGAAAAATTTAAAATCAAAAAAGAAAATGTCAATTTATGAACCATCACAAAAATGCATGTTTAATTTTCCATTTGATCTTGTGTGAACTTCTCCAATAATCCAAATTTTTAGATCAACTGTAGTTAAAAGAAAATAGAAAGCAGCGGTGAAATGCTTGACATGATTTTGTCCCCTGCAAAGGAAATGTTCTGTATAAAATGTCCATCTATGGATGCTAGTTTTTTTTATGGCTGACAAAGAAATTATAAGAGAATAATAGGAAGGGACCTTTCTTCAGTTCTGCAGTCATAGATCATATGCAGTGACAGATATATAGCTGTGTCTGCATTTTCTCCAATCTGAGTTCAGAGAGCTGTGTTGTGACAGTAAGGTCTTCTTATGGTAGTTGATGTTTTCTAAGCATCAGTTTCCAGGACAAAAATATATACAGTTGCCAACTTGTGTATGTTAAATCTATCTATCTATCTATCTATCTATCTATCTATCTATCTATCTATCTATCTATCTATCTATCATCTGACCATTGTTGTTTTTGATTTATCATACAATTTAAAATGCCTTACTTAAGGCATCATGAGGCTGTAAATAACAAATTACACAATATACATTACAAAAGTAAACATATAACATCAGATCAAATGGTACAAAATGTTGTTACTTCGGATTTTAATTCCCAATTGAGATGCTATTTTCATGCATCTCAACAGGGAATGACACCTCCAGGCCTCTGATTTTTTTGGAAGTTGTGTGTGGCAGATCTAATTGCTAAGCAACTGCACAAGTGCAGGGGTTAAAAAATATTGAACTTAGTAGTGTGCAGTTGAGGCTTGGGCTCCTACAACTGCTCAATTTTTGCAGAATTGATACAGGTATTCATTGAAATGCTTACGGATTTCAGCCCTGAAAGTGGCACAGGGCAGAGTGTGGCGATGGAGACAGCAGCAATGGGGGGGCCCGTACGGGGGACCATAAAAACACTCTGGATGGCAGCAGCATGGGAGGGGGTTTTAGGGGCCCATGGCAGTTACGGGCCCGGGCAGCAGCAAGGGAGGCCCGTAATTCCCCGCACCCTATGACAAAAGGGAACCCCCGCGTGTGAGGAGACCGAAAGGGGCACAGGGCAGAGTGTGGCGATGGAGACAGCAGCAAGGGAGGCGTACGGGGCCCCATGAAAACACTTGGACCTGGCAGCGCAGAGGAGGCGGTTACGGGGGCCCGGGCAGTTACGGGCCTGGAGCAGAAATGGGAGGCCCGTAATCTGCCAGACCTATGACAAAAGGAACCCACCAGCATGTGGGGAGACTAAAAGGGGCCCAATGGCGAGTGTGGCGATGGAGACAGGAAATGGGGGGTACAGGGACCCATAAACCCTCTGGACTGGCGCAGCATGGGGAGGCGGTCGGGGGCCCTGACAGTTAGGGCCTGGCAGCAGCATGAGGGTGGTACGGGGGCCCATGGCGTTAGGGGCCTGGCAGCAGCAAGGGGGAGGCCGAAATCTCCCAGCACCCTTGACAAAAATGGAACCCACCAGCGTGTGGGAGAGAAAGTGGACATGGCAGGTGTGGCGATGGAGACACAGCAATGGGGCCGAAAGGGGGCCCCATGAGACACTCTGGACCGGGCGCAGCATGGGGAGGGGTAGGGGGGCCCCATGGCAGTTCGGGCGGGGAGCAGCAAGGAGGGTTAATCTGCCAGCACCCTATGAAAAAATGGAACCCCCAGCGTGTGAGGAGCCCGGAAAGTGGAAGGGCGAGTGTGGGATGGGACAGCAGCAAGGGGAGGCCGTACAGGGACCCTGAGACACTTGGACTGGCGCAGCATGGGGGCGGTACGGGGCCATGGCAGATTACGGGCCTGGCAGCACAATGGGAGGCCCGTAATTGCCAGCCCCCTATGACAAAATGGAACCCCCGCAGTGTGGGGAGACCTGAAAGTGGCAATGGCGAGTGGGGCGTGGGGACAGAGCTATGGGGGGCCGTACGGGGGCCCCATGAGCCCACTTGGATGGCAGCAGCATGGGAGGGGGGTTACAGGGGCCCAGGGCGATTAGGGAAACCTGGCAGCAGGGGAAGGGGAAGAGGCGGTTTAGGGGGGGCCCAGGGCAGATTACGGGGCCTGGCAGATGAGGGACGAGGCTCCCAATGCGATCACCCTTTCATCATCATCAATTAGGGTCCCCCGGCCCCCACTACTAGCCCCCTCGTGCGTGTGGGTCAGGAGACAAACTGTCTCTAGACCGGCTACCCGGGGCCCTCTCCCTTTCCAGTAAATTTTTCCCCTGGGTGCTGAAAAAGGGGATGTCTCCCCCCGTTCCCGAGCCTCTGTTAGCTTTTTCCTCACTGTTTCAGTGGGGCTGAGCCCACCGCATCGATACTTCGGGTTGGTGGGGAACAACCCCAAAAGGCCCGGGGAGGGGAAAAGGACACGTGATTTCAGTGGGCTTGGGGTCCCGGGCCATGCCAACTAACGGTTGTGTTGAGTACCCCCCGCCGTTGGCTGTTTGGTGTCAGAGGGGGACCTGGGAAAAAGGGAAAACGAACCCAGCCCAAACCAAACGATGACGGGAGGGTTGTCGGTGGAGGGGCACAACCCCTGGATGGGCACCCGGGGGCACTGGCCCCTGGCTGCGGAAATAGTGTTTCCTCGACCCCTTCCTCTGCTGCCACGTCTGCTCGCTCCTTTAAAACTTGCCTCCTCTGCCACTCCTCTTTGGGGTTTTTTGACTTACTCTTTAATTCAACGTTTTGTGTCCCCGAGTTTTCAATTCTGTATCCTGAGTAACAATTCTGTGTCCCTCGTAACGATTCTGTGGGCTCCCCAGGGAACAAATTTTGTGTCCCTGAGAAACAATTCTGTGTCCCGAGTAAATTCTGGTGTCTGTCCCTGAGTAAGGATTCTGTGGCCCTCTAGGTATCGTTGCGGTGTACTCTCAGAGTAACAATTCTTGGGTCCCTGAGTAACACGATTCTGTTGTCCCTGAGTTAGTAACATATTTCTGTGTCTGTCCTGAGTAAACCAATTCTGTTTCCCTAAGTAACAAATTTTGTCATGTTCTGTCCCTGAGATATAACGATTCTAGTTGTCCCTGATGATACCACGCTCGCGCTGAGCTCCCTCCCAGATCATTACTTCAGTGCAGCACCTGGAAAAGCCCTCATGACGCGCTCTGTCCGATGGGGAGGGGGGGGGGGGGGGGGGAGGGCCGGGGGTTAACAAGTATAGTGTCCCGGAAGTATCAAATTCTGTGTCCTACAGTACGATTCTGTGTCCCTCAGTAAGAATCAATTATGTGTCTGAGTGACAAACTTCTGTGTCAGTCCCTGAGTAAAATTCTGTGTCCCTGGGGTAACAATTCTGTGTCTGTCCCTGAGTAAAAAAATTTTTGTGTCCCTGAG
>CATNWA010003009.1:0-19800 GCA_951230385.1 Staurois parvus | reverse complement strand
CAATCGGAAACTCACCACCCCTAGCCACACAAAAACCCCCCCCATTTTAACTCCCCTTTTTTCTTCTGAAAAACTGTAGTGCTGGAACGTTTCTTATACTTTTTGAATTTGTTTTTTGTAGGATTTTTGGATGAGGGGGTGCAGCAATCCCGGGGGCAAAAACCCCTCTTACACACATTGTCCAGAAGAGAAAAGGGGCCCGGTTTAAAAAGGTACATGTAGTAACGTTCGGGGGTTGAAAGACTTTTTTTAAAATGATTTTTTTTTTTTAGAACTTTAAAAAAGGTTGGTTTTTTTTCCAAAAATTTTTTACTACGGGTAAATTTCCCTTTATTAGAAAATATTTATTTTTGGCCTTTAGTTAAAATTTTAAAATACAAACTGTCTTTTTTGATTACACTGGGGAAAAGAGACCAATGGGACAAATTAATTGGACACCCCTACTGGTGGGCTGTTTTTTTCTAAGGAAATGTCCCGGGGTCATGTAAAAACATTTCTCAAAAAGGGATTTAAAAACCCTTTTGCCCTATTATCACGATCTTTTTTTAAAATTTAGGTGTGTAATTTCTTAAGTGACACTAAAAATTTTAAAAGGACAGATTTCTATTAAAATATAATTTTTGGGACCTAAAAAAGGGACCTTCTATTGCTCCGGGCTTCTTCAAATCTTCGTTCCATTTTTCTGTTGATTTCCCCGGTTCGAAGGGGCATGTTAGTTTTTATGGCCCCACAGAAAAATAGGTTTGTAGCCACTTTTCTTTTGCTTCCCTTTAAAAGGGGATTTATGAAAAATTGGGTTTGTGTAGTGTAAACAGGGACCGCAACCAATGTGCTTGCTTGAAATTAAAAAACAAAAGGGGGGGGGGTTGGCAGCTAAACTGGGGATATTACAAGGAGGAAAAAACACAAGAAAAACCAATTTCATGAAAATTTTAATTACAGGAAAAATTGAGTAGTGGATTCATATGGATTATTAGGGGGAGAATTCGGCCATAGTTTACGGGGGGGGGCCTAAATGGGAAAATCCCCCCTTCAGAATGTATAGAAACCGGTATGGGACTAGTTTGCTTTTTAAAAATTTCCCATATGCTTTAAAAAATGTTAGGTTAAAAACCCCAGTAGACAATCCAGTGCACTTTGGGGGTTTGGATGAATTGACCCCTTAAAACACTAGCCCTTACTTTTCCTAATCGCTTCACCCAAAATTCAGTGTAATTAGTGGAGAGTTCAGTGGAGGGCCCCCCCTTGTTTTTCTTTTTTTCCAACCCCTTGCACGGGAGCTCTGTCGGGACCAATGCCACAAAGTCAATTTCCCCAAAGGGAAATTTCTGACTACAATCCCATTTGCCCTTTTAATTTAAAATATTCCCAGCGGGCCCAAATTTAAACAAAAGAAATTTGCTTTAAAGAAAGCACAGTTTGCCAAATTTCCCAAAAATTTATTTTTTTAAGCAGCAACAACCACAACCCTTAAATTTGAGTGTGTATACCCAAAAACCCCAAAAAGGAAAATTTAATTCAGTATTTTTTTTAAAGGCCTTTGTAAACCCAAATGCAAAGGAAACAAGCTTTTTATATTTCCAGATTGTTTATTTGCATGCTTTCTTCCTAAAATTAAAACCCGGCTTCCCCTTCAAAAAAGTACATTGTTTATCTTGCATTACAGCTATGTTTAGGATTTCCATTCTCCCTCCTTTATTGCTTTTTCCCTTTGGGCGTTAAAAAATAGAAAGACGCCCGGGGCCATTACGGGGGCATTTAATTTTTTGGGGGAAAAACGGGGTGAAAAAAAATGGCAATGTTCATGAACCCCTTACTTTATTTCTGCATTTAAAAGGGTAACCCAAAATAAACAATGCTCCAATAGGGTAGGGGGGGAAAATTTGTTTTTTTGGGCACTTTTTGGAATTAAGGTAAAAAGATTTTTTTTAACCTTTCATATTTTTTCTCACACTGCAGTATGGGGCATTTTAGTTGGGAAAGCAGTGGGGTTTCAGATTTATGAGCCATGGGTTAAATTCTCTGTGGGGTTACAATGTACATTATGAATAAACACGGCAGATGAGGATATGGGGTTTTTTTAAAATGCTTTCTTTTTTGGTACCCAAAGTGCTGCATTTGGTTTGCAAAAAAAACACTAAAAATTATAAGTTATTTTACATAATTTCCGTTTTAAAGCCCCCCAAATTCCCTTTTTATGATGGGTATGCCCCCTGAATAGCAATCATAAGAGGAGAGACAAAGTGCGGTGCGCTGCCAAGGAAACCTTTTTACGTTAAAATTTTTAAAGGGCCCTTTTACTGATTTAAATACTTTTTAAATTTGGGGGCCCACTGTACTGAATTAAAGTGCACTTGGGTTTTTGGATTTTTTTTTTAAATTTATTTTAAAAAAAAAAATCAGAAGCCCTTTTTGGGCAAAGGTTTATCTTCAAAAAAAAAATCTGTTTAAAAAAAATTTTAATTATTTTTTTAACTATTTACGGGGTTTATGTAGCCCAACGGGTTTTTGGTAAAGCGCTTTCCCAAGAAAAGGGAATGTTTCGGGGGGGCTTGGTCGCCGCGGTTTGATAAAGGGGCCGTTTTGGTGAGAGTTTCCGGGCCCGGGCCCCCGGACCCCGCTAAAACCCCCTTTAAACGGGGGGAGCGGGGTAGTGAGTGCTGTCTCACTAGGGGGAAAGGGGGGGGACCCCGGACATAAACCCGGGGCCCCCGATCACGATCCCCACGGAGCCAGGGAACGCAGGGGGGCATATACAGGAGCTTTTCCCGCTCCCACGGGAAAGAAGGAAAGGTCCGACAGATCATCTCCTTCTCTCTCCTGCCACTCCGGCATCGCTCCCTTTCTCTGCTCCGTTTCTCACTCCCATCTCCTTTCTGTCTCACCTTCCTTATCTCTTTGCTGCCGTCTGTCGGCCGGCTACCTTGTAACACAGTGCACACACACCATGACATCCCCCTTCACCTGTCAAATCCCAACTCTTCTTGTACCCCCCCCCCCCCTCTTCATGGCGAGTGCAGCAGGACATCAAGTTCTCCCCCCTTCTCTGCCAGCCTCACTAATGCCCTTCCTTTGTCCATGTTCCTTTCGGAATAAGGGCTCATGGGCTCAAGCTTGTCGAGCAGGGCTGGAATCCCCTTCCCCTTTCAAAAACAAATCTTTCCCCCTCCTCTTAGAACATACGCTCATAAAAATACAGTCGATTCTCCCCCTTTATTATCCCCCCCTATACTTATCCCGTTTCCTGTTCTCTCCCCGTCCCCTCTTTTCCCCCCCCCCCCCTTCCTCCTTCCTTCCCTCCTTTCTTTCTCCCGTTTCCCCCTTCCCTCATTCCTCCTCTTGACCCCCTTTGGGTCGCCCGCCAGAAAACCCCAAATTTAAACATCGAACTTTGTACACAGAGCGGTCCCCCCCCCAGGAGGGGGACGCAGACCCACCCAGGGGTGTTCCCTTTGTTTTCCTTTTTAAGTTTTTCCCCCTCAAAGAGGATATCCTTTTAGATTGTGCTAAGACAGAAGGGATCTTCTATGAAAGGGGGGCGACTTACAACTGTTTCAAGACTTATCCAGCATTACCCCCCAAAAAAAAACCCCTGCATTAAAGGCCCCTTCTGGGGCATGCCCCGGCACGTAACATCACTTTTGATGGAAGGTTTTCCCCTTCTCCCCCTTTTGTACAGTAACGGGCAATTTATTCCCTGAGCCCCTGGAAATTTCCCAAATTTTTTTTGTTCCCCCTGGGCATACCCTTTTATTTTACCTACCCCGACTGGTAAAAGCTCCCAAAAATTTTCCCCCCATTCAAGGGGGCCCCGGGGTCGGGTACAGTGCTATGGATTGGCATGCTCCCAAACTAACCGTAAGGTCGGGGTGCCTCGACACCCCCCCAAAACTCCCCCCAGGGGCGCAAAAGCCATCCTCCCGCCCCGGGCGCCTCTCCTGCCAAAAGGGAAACCGCGGCCGGGGGAAAACAATAGTCCGGAATCCCCACACAGAAAAACCCTTTTCCCGGGGATGTTTTTGCCAGGTTTTTATTTTTGGGCCCAATTTCCCGAACGCTTTTTTTACAGTTTTGGGCCCCGAAAAGTTCCAGTTACCTTTTTTGTGCACTGATCAATGCCGGGGGGTTGGTCCTTTTTGGGGACCCTACCCCTCCACCAGGGGGCTTTCCCGGGGCCCAAAGAAATTACATACAGTTTTGGCCCTGTATACACTTAAAGGGCCCCCCTTTCCCTACAAGTTTGAGAACGGCAATTGGGGCCGTATGCAAACCGGGTTTTACTCCCCACATTGGGGGACAGTTTTTTTTTGGTTTCCTTTCCAGGTCTTCCTCCAAAAAACCCCTCAGCTTCCTTGGCAGGTTTTCCCCCCCCCCCGGGTTTTTTCTTGGGCCGGGGCCCCTTTTTACAGGGCCCCCGGGCCCCCTGCCATCCCCTTTTGCATTCTGGAAGACTTCCATCCTTCACTCCGTTTCCTTTTGGAAATTAAAAAAGCTTCCCTCTTACCCTGAAGAAAGTCCGCGGCCTGCAAGAGACTGCCCCAGTATTCGCGGTTCCCCCCCCCCTAACCCCTTGGGGCTGCCCGGCCATCTTGGGCCCTTTGGATGACGCCCTCTGCCTACTTAAGGGGTTTTTTCTTTGGGGTTGTGTCAGTGACCTAATTTCTCTCTTGGGGGGCGGTTTTAGGGGGTAGGGGTTTCTGTTTGCTGGAGGGCATAAACTTATTTGGGGTTGGGGGGTGGGAATTACGGGGGATGGATTTGGGCTGGGGTGGATGACACGCCCCCCTCTCCAATAGATAGTTCCCCCCCCGGATTTTTTTCCCCTTTTTTCCCCTCCGGGTTGAGCTTGCCTGCTTCTTGGTCCCTGGTTATATGGCTTGGTGCTGTTTGAAAAGAACAAGGGACAAGGTTCTGAGGGACCTGGTTGGCCCATCGACAAATATGCATCTATCCGGCCTACACTCAAGAAAATTTGTACATCAACATTTCTCCATAAAATGTACAAGTAACGGATATCTAATATTTGGTGGGAAGCAGGGTTGTGTGGATTTTTTTTGTTTTTTTTTTTTTTTAATTACAAATTGCATGAATTAATATAGTTTTATTTATTGTCCTTATAATTTTCGACAGGAAAGTTGTATTTTACACATTTCTGAGTGGTATTCCATTAAGTGGAAGAGCCTACCCATTTCCAAGCATATATAAATCAGTCTTATCTTCATTTCTTGTTTTCAAGCATTTGTTTTTTATTACCCTCCCTAGCTAAGTAGACTGGCGGACCGAATTTTACCTCATTTAGCGCTTTTCTAGGTGTGGGTACGCGGAAAGGCTCTCCTGTGCATCTCAAGGTGTTACCGAGTGACATATTTACCCATATTCATACTAAGGTATCCGAGAGTAAGTGGCAATGCTGCTGCATAATTGTTAGGGCTTAAGTGGTTCGATGTTATAACGGCATTGTGGCTTCTAGGATAAAATTTGTTCCTTGAATTAACTATTGTTTTGTCCCATGGAATTGTCAACCCACGAACACCCATTGAAAAGTACCTGTGAGTAACAAACGCCCATAACAAGCTTCATGATGGTTTCTAAATTGCAACACTTATAACCCTGCAGCCATTGCTGCTGCAAATAATATAGTATAAGTTTAAGAAATACATATATAAATAGGTTAAATAAATAAATATCTGGTAAGAACTGAGGCAGTTATGTATATTCCATCAGGCCACACAATGGTTTGTTATAGTGAGGTACAAAGAGAGTAAAATGCTGAATACCGCCCCGTTTTTTTGTTTGTTTTTCCCCAGCGAGTAACACTGTGGATCCAAGCTGTGCAGGAATATGTGAGGTCATAATGGAGTTATCCGATAGACTAGCATTTTTCATGTTTCGTTACATTAGTAATAGTATTTTAATAAACTAGATAGGGGTGGTGCCTGATGTTGGAGTGTGGCGAGGATTCACGTGGGGGTAGCTGGGTTGAAGAGTGGAGGTGAGTGGGTAGGTTGGTTGTTGTGGTTTTTTGTCTTAACACGCATCCCGAAAAAGTTTTTATTAGTATGAGAAGACTGTAATTTAAACATTTGGTCCCTCTCTCTGGTCAAGTGAATAAATGTCGGCGCACATATTGTGTTTGTTTGTTTATTCATACTTGTTGACAACTCGGAGTGCAGTGGTTTGGTGGTATATTAATGCTTGTTATGGTGTGTTTAGTGTTAAGAATATTTGTGATATAAATTGGTTTGGAATGTGCAATTCTCCATCATTTTTTATTTTTTTTTTGGTTCTTTTAATTTCCTCTATTTCCTTTTTTTGGTGTGGTTATCTATTTTTTATTGTTTTTATTTTTTATTTTGTATTTGTGGTCTATCATAATTTTTTTTTTTGAACTCTTTTGCCTTGACTTTGTATCACTTTGCTTTTCTTTTATTTTTGTTTCTAGTTTTATGTCGGAGTTAATTGTATAATAATCGCTAATTTTTTAAGTATGAGCCTTATTTTTTTTTAATTTTTAGCTATTTTTTTATATTTTTTTTTTGTTTTTATTTGTCTTTTTATTGATTTTTTTTTTTAGTTTTTTATGTATTTTTTTGATTTTTTTTTGCGTAGGTTTTTTGGCTTATTTAACTCTTTCTTTTTCTGATCATTTTATTTTATCTTGGTAAATTATAGCTCATTGATATTAACAAGAATATAAAGTTTGTTGAGTTCATTTGCACAGTTGGCTTGTATATTTTAGTTTTGAGAATTAGTTGAATAGTCGCATGTAGGGGTGAGTATGTTAGTTTTTTTGGGTTTTAATGTTTTCATTTCTTGGTGCTTTGGTTGGGGGATTTGTTTAAGTTGGTATTGATCGTCAGTAACTCTTGGTGTTAACAGTTTTTATTAGTCATGCGGATTCTTGAGGTTGACATACATATAACTTGTTTTGTGTTTATAATTGTAATGGGTTCTATTTATTTAGTTATTGTATGTACGTTTATTTTCTTGTCCATAGCATGTATTTACATAGTTTCAACTCCTCCCCCCCCCCCCCCCCCCCACCCTATCCACGCTTTGTATTGTCTGTGTTCTATATGTTGTCTTTAATCACTTAAAAAAAAAACCTTATGTATAAAATATTTGTAGAGAGATGCTCACAAATATCAACAAAAGTCAAGATGCATAATTTAATATATTCAATCACCATCCCCTCCCCATGTCCCCTAAAAGGGGGCCCCCTGTCACTCACGCTAAAAATTTTGGCGTCTGGATGCTTCCCTTTTAGGGGACGCTCTAATTAACAAGAGATCCCTCTAAATTGATTGAATATTTCCCTTTTAATAGCCATCGGCAAACCCTCCCCTCACGCAGTGGGAAGCTAAAAATGTGTTATACGGGGGATCCTCATGGCATACTTTCGTCGAGGGCGTAGGAGAGGGCCCGCAAGCACCTGAGACTCCTAAAAGACAGGATTCACTCCTTGGGAGAGCACATAAGCGGACTCTGGCTGGGTCGACCCTGCAGACCTTTCAAAACTCGCTCACAAATTTTTACGGAATTGGGGTAAGGTTGTTAGGAAAAAATACATTCTTTTTTCAAAAAAATGTACTACAATTCCCCAAATAAAGCGGGAAATTTCTAAACTAGAGGGGCCTTTGTGGGGAAACGAGCCAGCAATGACGGTAAAATTTAAAAACAGGCGGGGGTTTTGATGGCACCGAGGGTACATCTGACCCCGAAATTTTTTGCCTCCCAAATTTGAACGCCTTTTATAGAGATTTTTTACAATCTTTTTCCGGAACGTCCCTTTTTATTACAGGGCCCGGTCCCCGAACCCTCCTTGGGTCCCCGTTTCCTTTGCCCTTTACGGGGCCTGCGGGCCCCCCTTCCCAAGATCTGGGTTTTGGGATTTGGAAGGGGGCCTGACCCTAACTGAGCTTTTAGTCCCCGACAAAACGATGAAAAAAAGGGGAAGAGTCCCCCGGCCCCGGGTGGTTTTTCAGTAGGTTTTTTTTAAACCCTTTTTGGATTCCTGAGTGTCCCTTTTTTTTTGGGGTTTTTTAATACTCTCTCTCATCCTTCCCCGACGCAAAACCGCCTTTTAGAGGCTCACACACAGTTATCCCTAAGAGGGGAAAGATACCACCAGGTCTTTTAATTACAGACCCCTTTCCTTGCTGGGAAAGTGGACATCCCTCTTTTCTCTCCTTTGTTTGTTTTTTTTTCTTTTCTTGATTTTTTTTTCTTTTTGATTTCCTTGAAAAAAAGATTTTCAAGGGGGTTTAGGGTAGCGGGAACAAAGACTACAAAGCTTTCGCAGCCAACGCAGACGATATTCCCCTATTTCTTTTCTGATCCTCACATCACCTTGCCCCAAACCCACTGAAAAGGGTTTTGGGCCCCCTTTTCGATTCTTTCGAATTTTAAAATTTAAATTCTCCCAAATCGGCTGCCCTTAACATTAACCCTGCCTGCTGACTTGTCTTTCCCCCTGTGAAACTCCCAAATTTCCCTTTTTCCCTTGGGAAAAAAGGGAAACCCTTTAAACCTTTTCTCCGGGATTCAGCTTACCCGTAATCTGGATGAAACCTCTATGTGAAAAATTCCTTCCCCCTCTGCGCTCTCTGGGGGAAAAACCTTAATTTAAAAGGCATCGTCCTTCCTTTTCTTGGGGGGGAAGGGGGAGCAAAAATCCCAAAATTTAATATTCTTCCTGCCCTTTTAATCCTTTTCCCCCCATTGCCAATTCATTTACCCCCTTGGGCTTTTTTTATGTGAAAAGACTTTTCTATCATTCCTATGGGATATAAGCGGGCCGGGATTGCTTTCTCCCAAATTTACCCCTTTCCCAACTTTTAAAGGGGGGAATTTGGGGTTCCCTGACCTTCCCCCGGGTATTCTGGGGGATTTTCACCTTTCCCCGGGGTATTGTTTTGGGACGTTCACACTGTCCAAAGGGCTGGGGTATATATAAGAAGATCGTGCTCAACCCTTAAAACCCCGGCTTTGATTCCTTGGGTTCTGCCGCCCGCCCCAAGCCTCATACCCTTCTCACTCCCCTTTGGGGGGGCCACCCTTTAAAAACTTTTCGCTGGCTTTTAAAATTTTTCATCCACTCCGAAAAACCCCCCCCGTTTAAACCCCATTCGTCTAATCCCGCTTTTCCCCCCCCAGGGAATTTCACAAGGGGGCTTTTTACTGAAATTTTTTGGGCCCCATAAACAAACCCTTGGTTTAAAATTTTTTTCCCCCAAGGCAAGGTAAAACACTCAAAAGAACGGGCCCGAAAGTTTTTAGGTGGGCCGCGATTTCCCTTTTTGGGGGGGTTAATTTTTTTGATTAGCACCTTTTCTGCTTTTTACAAAAAAACCCCCCTTCGACCCGGGGGGGCCCTTCTCTTAACCCCCCCTTTTTAAACATCTGGGGCCCAAAGCTGAAACCCCGAAAGCAAACCCGATCTCGGAGATCTTTCCCCTCCTTCTAGGAAACGGGCTTATTGCCCCCCATTTTGGCGAGGGGGAATTTAAAATTTTTGAAATAACCTTTTTGGACTTTTTTCTGGGGCCCGGGGATTTAAGCATTCTATAAATGCTCCCTCAACCCTCTCGACTCAGGAAAAAAGGCTTTCAAAATACCTCGAGAGGTACCCTCCCCTTGGTAAATTTTATCGGTTTTAACCCCCCTTTCCCCAACAGGGTTTTTGGAGTGGTGGGACCCCCCAGATGGATCATTCCCTTTACATCTGGTGGTCTTTCCGGGGCTGCAACCTTTTGGCAAAAAGTACACAGGGTATGGGTGTCTGTAAATACCTTTTCCGTGGAAATTTTTCCCCCGGGTCAATTCCCCTTCCCTCACCCCCCCCTTTTCCCGGGGGGGAGTATTTTAAATCCTTAGCTATGCCATATCAATGCACCAGATCCTGCATCCCTTTTCTGTGGGGTTCCACACCCCCCTCCTTCTTTACGCGATTGGCTCACCCAAAGGGGGGAAAAAAGGCAGTTATGGAAGAAAATGATTGCGACCCGCAAATTGAACCCCTAAAAATTTTCCCACACTTGGGCCTGTTGGGGCCTTTCCTGCCCCCCCTGCATATCATTTTCTTTGGACCAAACCCTTTTTACTTGACTTTGGGTTTCCCTACTGTTTTTAACTCGGGTTTTATTTTTTCCCTTTGGGGTCCAAAAACCCTCCCCTTCGTGTACATCCCACATTTATTTGCAACTAATGTGAATTTAAACTTTTTACCCGGGACCTGATAGACCCGTATTGATTTCCCAAAATTTTCAGTTTACCCCCCCCTTTACTCCCTTCTTCCCCCTAGTTTCCCCCCCCACCCCCTTTTTTTTTTTTTTTTTCCCCTTTCCCCTTTTTTTTCCCCTTTTTTCCTTCCGGGGGCTTTCTCTCCTTCTCTTTTTTTTTTTCTCCTCTTTATGCTTGTACAACTCCAAAAATTTTTTCCGAAAAGCATTAGGCTTTATGTAAAAATTTTTATCTCTTTTTCCCCTTAGCGTTTTCCATGACAAAACGACCCCAAAATACGCTTCCGCCACCTTTCCCCTATCTCAAAAAATGTAGGTTTTGGGGCTTCTGCTTTGATATTGTACCACCTTTCCTTTCCCCCATAGCAAACCCTAAATTTAAAACCTTTACTGTAATGCCGGTTTCCCCCCTTTCTCTATTCGGGTTTGACCAGCACCTTTGGGAAAATTGCGGCCCCAAACCCTTTCGTGGTTTTACTCAACCAATTTTTCTTTCGGGTTTGGGTTTTCAGGGTTTTTGTTTGTTATTTTGTTTTGCCACGGGCCTTGGTTTAAACCCGTTTGATTTTTATTCTGTCTTGTATCAAACTGTGTGTTTTGTTTTTAATAAAAACCTCTTTTTTGGAAGAAAAAAAAAAAAAGGGAGTTTATAAGCAAAGATACGGACAATTCAAGGGGTTTTGAAAGGGGCCCAAAGGGGGGGGGTGGGCAAAAAGGGAATAATGTGAGGGTGAATGATAGGGGGAATAAAAAATATTTAATTTCTCACAATTATAGTTTCAGCATTTTGTTTATGTAAAACTTTTCCTTTCATAAATTTATTCTCTGTGTTTTAAATGATTTTATTGGTCATTTTGTTTAAACGGGACAAAAAGAAAATTTTTCTTTTTTCAAATTTTTCTCAGCTTGTAGCATTTTTCTCCACCGGGTTTATGCCACACAATTTTTGTTTTTTAAAATTTCTGGAAGAAAATTTTTACCGTTTTTTAAAAATTTTAGGTTTTTTACTATAAGAAAATAAAAAAGCTAATAATGATATGTTTTCCTTCCCCTGCTTTGCAGTAAATTTAAAAAACAATGATACATGTGGAAAGTGATAAAAAAAATCTCTAAAGTAAAGGTCCACTTGGATCCCTATTTTAAAGTACTGTATGCTATGTTTTCATTTCTTCTAATATTAATAAAAATATATGAAGAACATGTCAATAATTAAATCGTGAGGGCTATCATGTGACAAATCTCTCAATAAATGCACTGGAGGAGATTTACTAAAATTGAAGGGTGCAAAATCTGATGCAGCTTTGCATAGAAACCAATCAACTTCCAAGTTTTAGTGTCAAAGTTTAAGTATACAAATTGAAGTTAGAAGCTAATGGGCTACCATGCACAGCTGCATCAGATTTTGCACTCTCCAGTTTTAGTAAATCTCCCAATATGGGTCATATTTAGAAATCAGTGATTCTTGACCTTGTAGATATGTTAGGTCAATGATATCATGAACTTCCCCACCCCTTTGTATATGTTCAGCTGCAGGGCAAGGTATCTCCATCCCATATGCTCATTGTCCAAGCAAGGGCTGCTAATTTTTTAAGTACAGACCAAACCCTGTTTGTAGTGAACCCAAGCTTATCCCTAATTGTTTTTTTTTTGTTTACAAACATTTTTGTTTTGTTTTTTTGTCAAGAGATATACTACAAAATGGCAGTACAACATCAAGTACGATATACAACAGGAACAAGGCACGTCTGTAATGCATATTTCAAATGGTACAAAACCATGCAAAGTAAAAAAAAGGAAGAAACAGAAAAGAAATTTTAAGTACATGAGCAATATAGGTAGAAGGGTATGCAGAGCTATATAGCTAACCAAAAAAATGACTCAATCAACCAAAATATGAGTGGACCTTAGTCAGATAGTAAAAATGCCTGTGAGTTCCCCAGACTTCCCATTTACTGTCAAATAAGTGCATCTTATCCAATAAGGTGCAATGAATTCTCTCCATGAGCATCACTGCATCAACTCTATGCAGAACTGTGGCCAATGGTACCGTGATGGATTTCCAACGTAGGGCTATAGCCCATAGGGCGGATCATACAGATTGTATGGATTAGCCTCATAATCTCAGTCTGAACTCCTGGGATATGAGCTCCTAGTAGGCAAGACTGCATAGACAGATGCACCGGGGCCTCTGCCACAGCAGAGGTCACATCCGAGATCTTGTGCCATTCCAGTGAGAGGCCTGGGCAGTCCCAAAATATATGCACTAAGGTACCAGTAAGACTGCAGCCCCGGAAGCAAAGGTGGGACATCCCTGGGAACATGATATGTAAAGGTCTAGATGGGGGTATAATACCATCTGGTTAATATTTTGAGAGGGCAGTTTGCCAGACAGAAAGAGATCTAGAGCTCTTACATATAATATCCACCATGGACTCCCAATCCTCGTCAGAAAACAGGTGACACCACCATCCTACTCCCACTTCTGTCTATAAAGGTGGGGAGAAGGGAACGCAGTAACCAGAAATTGGTGATACAAATCCGAAATGAAGACCCCTACCCCTGGGAGAGTCACAACTAATACGTTCGAAAAGTGAGATAGGGGATGAAGATATCAGACCAAAATGTGAGCAGAAAAAAAAAAAGTCTAATCTGTCGATAATGATAATATTCCAGTAGCAGGATGTCAAAAAGTATACGAAGCATCTCAAAAGTGATATAAAGATCCTCCTCTTTGAAAGTCAGATAACCTGATGAGGGATCTATCAAACTCTTATCCCTAATTGTAAAACAATGTACAGTGCTCAGCATAAATGAGTACACCCCAACAGATTTGTCAGAAAACCTTTACTTTCCTTTCAGAATCAACGTTTTCTATGAGACACTAATACTACAAAATACTCCCACAAATGCGGACCATTGATTGCAAACAAGATTTGATTACATAATTTGCATACACACAAAAAAGTATTTTTTCTAACAAATTCATTCAAGACCATGTTGCAAAAATGAAAACACCCCAATAAAAAGTCTTAGCATCAAAGCTAAATTTTAGATAACAAAGTCATAATTAAGAAGAAATTCAACTACAAGTGAGTCTAACTTATTATTTATTTTTACATAAGATTTATATAAAGGTATTTTCTTAAACAGGTATCCTGCAGACAGTTGATTACACTGTTCAACAAATTTTATTTTTTGCCAGTTTTGGAAACAAAAGGATCCATTTCTTAATGAATTTCACATTCTGAGTTCAAATATAAACAATGAAATTTGTCAATTGGCTCTAGTTTTTTTCTGTAAAAACGGAAAGTTTTCTACTATAGGCGTAATAACTACATAATGCACAATAATTATATAGATAGATGTCTTTCCACAAATATAAAGCAAGTGATATTGACTACATAACAAAGCCTAAATGGCATAATATATTGCATAGGATTACCAAGAAAAATTATAGCCATAAGCTAAGTTGAATCATTTTAATACTTAGGATTCTCACTAGTTTTGTCTTCAGTTTGTGTCGGTTTTGCTTCTCTTGGCTTTTCTCTTGTATTCGAGAAAGGGCTATCTCTTACAACTGCACGTGACTACACGCTTCAGGTTCTTCCTCACTTGACTCAACCACGAAGGATTCTGGTGCTTTTAGGGAATTGGTAGCCCCACTCCCCATGAGGAACTGGACGTATTGCCGATGGAATATTTGGATAGTGCACAGATAACTTTTTCTTCTTATTTAGCCCTTTTACAATTGGTAGGCACCATACAAAAGTAACAATTACTAACATGATCTTGTTGGCTCTCTCCAAATCATTGGCACAGCGAAAGGCATAGATGCCTTTTTTTTTCTTTCCATTCAACCATTGCTCCAGTGCCGTCCCACAAGAATTGCAGCATATATGTGGTGCCCCAGCTCTTGTCCTGGTCTCCTATCTTGCAGCCAAAATACAAGTTGTAGGCTTTCTTAATCATTCCTGTTTTCCGGTCCTCCTCCTTTTTTTGTGAGATAAAAGTTATTTCACACCGCAGATATAGCAGAAATTATCTGCTTTAAATTCACACAAGTTCGAGGCATTACTGAGTAGCCTATATAAGCAGAAAACCGAAATGTAAAGACGCTGTCGAACTACACAATCAGCTACAGATACTGCAGCTTTTATATGCAGTGAAGTGATGCAATTAAAGGCTAATATTGCATCATCTCAGTATACATGCAATTTTCTATTGGAGTCACCAGTATCAATTGCGCAATATGCAGCTGAAGTTGCATCATAATTTTGAATGGCTTACGTCATTAGATGGGTGAATATATCATGGAAACTAGAGCCAATCAACATTTTTTAGGGTAATTTTCGTTTTTCAGCACCCAAAAATTATGTAAGATTAGCTAATTTTATGCCCAAAACCCCCATATTTACCTGTACTTGAACAGTGTTTATTATAAGTTGAGAGCGAAATTATGCAAAAATTCGATTCGACTGATTCGGGCGAATTCGTGAAAAATTTTGATTCGAGTCGAATAATTCCGCTGCGAATTTAACTTATAAAAAGGTGTTTCTAGGCTTCAGAGAGCACTTTATATTAGTGCAGAACACTGTACCTTTTAATTTAAAATGCCCTTGGAGTCTGCTGGGGAAGAGAAAATAATACTGTCAGTCAGTATGACATGCAGATGAGTGCCGTCGATCTTAGAATCACACCACGCACACTTCACTCATTTAGGCAGTCACGGGGCCAAAACCAGAGTGTGGGAGCCACAGTGTGGCGGTGGAGGCAGCAGCAATGGGAGGCCATACAGCACCCTATGACAAAATGGAACCCCACCAGCAGTGTGAGGAGACCTGAAAGTGGCACATGGCAGAGTGTGGCGATGGAGACAGCAGCAATGGGAGGCCGTTACAGGGACCCATGACACACTCTGGACCTGGCAGCAGCATGAGGAGGCGGTACAGGGGCCCATGACAGATTACGGCCTGCAGCAGCATGAGGAGTTGGTACGGGGGCCCATGGCAGATTACGGGCCTGGCAGCAGCAATGGTAGGCCGTACCAGGGACCCATGACACACTCTGGACCTGGCAGCAGCAAGAGGAGGCGGTACATAGGGCCCATGACAGATTACGGTCCCTGCGCAGCAGCATGAGGATCGTATGGGGTGCCCTTGACAACACTCACCCTGGAAGCAGCATGAGGAGGTGGAACAGGGCGATGACAGATTACGAGCTGCAGCAGCAAATGGAACAGGAACGCACACCCTTCAGCTTCTGCCCCGGTCGGGTGCGTGCTCTGCAAACTGTTGTCTCTTGAAACGGATTCCAAGAAAGACTGCAGACGGAATCGCGTGAAACCGAGTAGTAGAGAAGGACATCTGAACGAGCGGAAATAACTGACCAACAAGCGACAAGTGACAGGGGCCCAGACAGATCTACGGGCCTGGCAGCAGCATGAGGCGCTCGGTACGGGGGCCCATGTCAAGATTAACGGGCCTGCAGCAGCAATGGGCAGGCCATAAAGCAGCCCTATGACAAAATTGGAAACCAACCAGCAGTGGAGTAGCCTGAAAGGTATGGGGACCATGGCAGATTACGGCCGGCGCGCTATGGGAGGCCCGTAATCTGCCCACCCTTGACAAAAAATGGAACACACCAGCATGGAGGAGCCCCTGAAGTGGCACTGGAGAGTGTGGCGATGGGACAGCAGCAATGGGGGCGGTAAAGGGCCCCATGAGACACTGGGACCTGGCGCAGCTGAGGAGGGGGGTACAGGGCCCTGGCAGAAAGGCCTGCAGCAGCAATGGGGGGCCCCGTAATCTGCCAGCCCCTATGAAAAAAAGGAAACCCCTGGCGGGGGCAGGCAGAACGCCGTATCTTTATCACATTTTTCCCGGCCACCGAATGGCGACGCTGCATTGCGACGCAACGCTGTTCCCAACAGGGGCCCCCCGGGCCCGCTTGTTTTTTCTGGCCACATAGTCGACAACGGTAGTTTCTTCCTCGGGGGCCCTTGACGATAACGGGCCCCCCGGAGTAGGCCCGGGGCCGCAAAACCCTAAACGCCGCACCCCTTTTCAAAAAAAGGAAAAACCCAGCGTGGGGGGAGCCTGGGAAAAGGGCCATGGGCGATGTGGCGTTTGGGGCAGCAGCAATGGGGGGCCGACGGGACCCCTGAGAACTTGGACCCGGCAGCAGCATGAGGAGGCGGGGACGGGGGCCCCTGCAGATTTTGGGGGGCCCGGGGCACAAAGGGAGGCCCGTAATCTGCCAGCACCCCATGACAAAAAATGGAACACCCACAGTGGGGAGGAGACCTGAAAATGGGGACATGGCAGAGTGTGGGGGGGGGGGGACGCAGCAATGGGAGGCCGTACAGGGCCCATGAGACACTGTGGACTGGCGCAGCATGGGGAGGCGGTACGGGGGCCCAGGCAGATTAGGGCCTGGCGGCTATGGGAGGCCCGTAATCTCCAGCCCCCCTATGACAAAAATGGAACACACCGCAGTGTGGGGGGAACTAAAAGTGGCAAGGGCATGGGGACACTGTGGACCTGGCGCACATGAGGAGGGGGTACGGGGGCCCCAGGCAGATTAGGGGCCGGGCAGCAGCAATGGGGGCCCGTAATCTGCCGACCCTATGAAAAAAAAAGGGAAAACCACCCACAGGTGGGGAAACCCTGAAAGTGGCCATGAAGTGTAGCGATGGAGACAGCAGCAATGGGGCCGTACAGGGACCCATGAGACATGGGGGACCTGGCAGCAGCAGGGGAGGGGGTAAGGGGCCCAGGCAGATTAGGGCCTGGCGCAGCAATGGGGGGCCCGTAATCTGCCAGCACCCCTATGACAAAAATGGAAAAACCCCAAAGCAGTGTGTGGGGAACCTGAAAGGGGACGGCAGAGTTGGCGATGGAGACGCAGCAATGGGAGGCCGTACGGGCCCATGAGAGATTTGGGGCCTGGCAGCGCAGGGGAGGGGTACAGGGGCCCATGGCAGATTAGGGGGCCGGGCAGCAGCTATGGGAGGCCCGTAATCTGCCACCCAACCATGACAAAAAATGGAACACCCAGCAGTGTGAGGAGACCTGAAAGTGGCCATGGCAGAGGGGGGCGATGGAGACAGCCAAGGGAAAAGGGGGCCTACAGGGCCCTCAAAAAAAGGGGCGGGGGGCCCGGGGGATGGGGGCCCATGGCAGTTAGGGGCCCGGGCGCAGCTAGGGGGAGGCCCGTAATTGCCAGCACCCTATGACAAAAAGGAACCCCCCGCAGTGGAGAGACCTGAAAGGGGCCATGGCATGAGCCCTTTGTGGACCTGGCAGCGCTAAGGGGGGTACGGGGGCCCCAGGGAATTGGGGCCCGGGCCCAGCAGAAATGGGGGGCCCCCGTAATCGCCAGCACCCTTGACAAAAAAATGGAAAACACCAGCGTGTGTGAGGAGACCGAAAGGGGCACATGGCAGAGTGTGGCGTGGAGACAGCAGCAATGGGAGGGTAAGGGCCCCCGGGAAGATCGGGACGGCGCGCTGAGGGGGCGGTACGGGAGCCAGGCAGTTGGGGGCCTGGCAGCTTTTTGGGGGGCCCGAAATCTGCCGCACCCTATGACAAAAATGGAACACACCAAAAGTGTGTGGGGGGAACCTAAAGTGGCCATGGCAAGTGTGGCGTGGAGAAGCAAAAAAAAGGGGGAGGCCGTACAGGGACCCATGGGCACTTGGACCTGGCCCGCAGCATGGGGAGGGGTACAGGGGCCCATGGAGTTGGGGGTTTGGCAGCAGAAATTTGGGGGGCCCCGTAATCTGCCACACTCTTGCAAAATGGAACACCCCAGCATGTGAGGAGACCAAAAAGGGGCAATTTTTGGGGGGCTGATTCATGGCGGATTTAGTCATTGTGTCGGGAACGGGTGGTTTGAAATCCAGACAATCCCCCCCTGATTCATTTTCACAACGTGGTCTCCACACTTTTGGGGGGACTGTGTCCTCCGCGGGTTTCATTACCTCCGCCGACTAACACGCGCTCAGATGCCACCTACGGCCGGGGGATGACAGCCTTTTTAAGGGCAAAATTTAGCTGTTGGGGCCAAGGTCAAAATTTCGTTGCCCCGTAGTCAAGGGGGTTGTCACCTCGGTTTGGAGGGTGCTGCCCAAATGGCCCCAAACCTGTTGTTTGAGGTCCTGCTCCCGGTCACCTGATGCGCGCGCGCGGTGGTTTAGTTCCCCACTGGCTGGTGAAGAAAGTACTCATCTTTGACTGCAGACTGAGGCAGCCGCTGCTGGTGGAGCTGCCACTGCTCCACCACCCACCCCCCCCTGCCCCATGGCGCGAAACGCAAGGCACGGGGCCCCAGGCTGGGATGGCTTTGGGCCCCGAAAAAAAAGCAGAGACAACGAAAATTTGGTGGTTTTTTATAGCGTTATTTTGGCCCCCCCCTCTCAGCATTTGGGAAAAGGCCCCCATTTTTGAACGGTAGCGGGGGTCCAAAAAGGGGGAACCAAAAGTCATCCTCTGTCTGATGGTTATTATTGGGCTGTCGCTACGCAAGCAACCCGAGCATGCTAGGGGCCTTTGTGCCAAGGAATGCGGGGGACTCCCTGCCTCCATCTCCCAGCATACGCCACGGTGCGTCTGGGTCCTCGTTCCTCCTCCTCCCCCTACCGATGCTCCTGCTCCTCCACTCCTGTCCGCTGAGTGGAAAAAACCCCCCATTTTTACTCAATAATTCTGAGCACAAATTCCCCTCACCTCCTCCTTTCTTTCCTGTCCTGCCCCCACAGGGTCATGTGGCGTTGAGATCTGTGGCCCCACGGCTACCCACCCTGACCAGCCATTTTTAAAAGCATTTTTCCCGGGCGTTTAACAGAGGAATGACGTGTTCATCCCCTAGTCCTGCCGCCACGAATAGCGTGGCCCCCTCAAAGGGCCTGAGAAAGCGGCAGGTTCACCATGACTGCCAATGGCTGACATCGAAGTTTCACGGGAGTACCTTTATCCGCTTGTAAAATCAGGAAATCGGGGAGGCCTTTCGGTTCTAAAGGGGGGGCTAACAGTTGTGGGTTTTTAAATTCCCCCCTTTTTGCAACGTCGTAGATAGGGGATCTGTGGAATTCCTTCTGCCCTGCAGCTCAAGGAGGGGGTCTTTGCGGTGTAGGAATGCGAAATGCAGGGAAAGTTTACTGACATTTTAAGGATGTCTTTCGTGGGGGGGGGATTTTAGGAAATGCTTGACAAACCCGATTGAACACGGGCCAGCATGGGCATGGCACAACCTTCCTTGACGCAGAGCGACACCATGTTCTTTCCGTTTGTCGGTCAACATGGTTCCGATTTTCAGTTTGCGCGGAGACAGCCATCTTCGATTTCTCTGTTCATTACACTAGAAATTCCCCCCTGTGTACTCGTTTGCCAAGGCATACGGTGCGCACACGGACACTGTTGCGCCCTGCACATGTGATTTTGCCGGGCGGGGGGAAAGGGGCTTGGCACGGGGGGGGCGGGTGGGGCCAAGGGAAAAAAAGGGGGTAAGGGGGACACTTTTGTGGCCAAGGACTGCAAACTAGGCAAAACGGCGTGACCTG
>CATNWA010003008.1:0-20563 GCA_951230385.1 Staurois parvus | reverse complement strand
GGGACAGCAGCAATGGGGGCCGTACAGGGCCGGGAAGACTCGGGACCTGGGAGCAGAGGGAGGCGGTTTAGGGGGCCAGGGCAGATTGGGCCTGGCGCGGCATGGGGGCCCGTAATTCCCAGCCCCCTATGAAAAAAATAACCCCAGAGTGTGAGGAGCCCTAAAAGGGACATGGCAGGTGTGGCGAGGGGAGACAGCAGCAATGGGAGGCCGTACAGGACCCATGGAGACTCTGGACCTGGCAGCAGCATGAGGAGGCGGTATATAGGGGCCCATGGCAGATTAGGGCCTGGCAGCGCAGCACCCTATTGACAAAAAAAATTTTAACACACCAGAAGTGTGTAATGAGACCTGATAATTGGCACATGTGCAGCAGAGTGTGCGTACTGAGACAAGCAGCAATGGGAGCCGTACAGGACCATGATGAGACTCATCGGACCTAGTGCAGCAAGCAGGACAGGACTCTTAGGTATGGTATAGGGGCCCATGGCAGTTTAGGGGCCCTGGCAGCAGCTATGGGAGGCCCGTAATCTGCCTAGCACCCTATGTCAAAAATTGTTCAACTACACACAGCAGTGTGTGAGAGACCTGAAAGTGGCACATGGCAGAGTGTGGCGATGGAGACAGCCGCAATGGGAGGCCGTACAGGGACCCATGAGAGGACTCTGGACCTGGCAGCAGCATGAGGAGGCGGTATATAGGGGCCCATGGCAGATTAGGGGCCTGGCAGCAGCTATGGGAGGCCCGCGTAATCTGCCAGCACCCTATGTCAAAAAGTTCAACACACCAGCAGTGTGAGGAGACCTGAAAGTGGCACATGGCAGCTGGCAGTGTGGCGATAGTCAGTTATGTCAGTAGCGACATGCAGCAACAATGAGGGCCGTACAGCTTCGACACCCTATGAGATACTCCACACCTATGTCACTGTGGCAGAGCATGAGGAGACGGTATAAAGTTATGGGCCGATGGCAGAGTTATACCTCCTGGAGTTCACTGCTCAGCAGCTGGATAGGCGCGTACAGGGCCCCTGACAGATCTGGACCTTGGCCAGCACCCTAATGTCAACAAAATTTGAACACACTATGGCCAGGTGGGAGGCAAAGATGGCCTCCCATGTCAGCTAGCGAACTTGATTAAAGAGTGAGCAAACCAGCAGGTTGAGGACTATGGACGAGGTACCCATGAGATAGTGGACGCCAAAGAGCATGAGAGACTGTGGCAGGATTCGAGCGTTATCGCAGGGTCAATGAGCCGAGTCTTCATTAGGGCCTGTGCCAGGACAGCAACTGGAGGGACATATATAGGGGGGCCCTCATGGCCAGATTACTGGCCATGGAGCAGGGTTGTGATCAATGGCTCACTAAAGAGTGAGGAGGCCCTCTCACCCTTGACGAAATCTGATCTCTGCTCCTCACCAGCGCTGAGTGGAAAAAAACCAATCATTTCACTGGCTGAATGCAGTGTGTGAGCACCAATGGCCCTGTACAGTAGGCCTCATGGCAGCTTTGTGCTCTAGTGTTGGCTCCAGACAGCATGAAACTGGAGAAATGCGGGAAGCCTCCCACGGGGTCCATGTGGCAACCTGCCTGGACGCCTGACGAGCTTCACGCCATGAGGAGCCAGTGAAATTGCCTGCATCTTGCCATTGCCTGATGACGACGAGGCTGCCAAGTGCGATCAATACTCCTCATCATCAAGTAGGGTCTCCGCCTCACTACTAGGGCCCCTCGGCTGCGTCTGGGTCAGGAGACAGACCTGTCTCTAGGACCGGCTACAACCGGGGGCCACTCTCCCCCCTCTCGCCACTACTTCTTCGCCTAGCTGCTCAAAAGGCGGATGTCTCCCCCCCCGTTCCTGACCGCCCTCTGTTAGCTCTTCCTCACTGTACAGTGAGGCTGAGCCCACAGCATGCGATACTTCGCTTGGTGAGGGAACACCAATGCTGACAGGGGCAGGTAGAGGGACACGTGATTTCAGTGGGGCTTGGTCCCGGGGCCATGCAAAAAACGGTTGTGTCTGACGTTCACCCACGACCGTTGGCTGTAGGTGTCAGAGGTGACTGGGAAGAGGAAGACGACCGAGCCATCCAATCGTGTACGGCTGGGTTGTCGGTGAGACACGACCAGCTGGATGACACCCGGGATTCATTTTCAACAAACGTGAGTCTCATCCTTACACTTTGGGTGGGACAGTCGTGTCCTCCGCGGAGTTGCAATACCTCCTGCCGCACTAAACACGCGCTCCGATGCCACGCTACTGGCCGGGCATGACAGCCTTTCAAGGGCAAATTCAGCTAGTTGGGGCCAAAGGTCAAGTTTCGTTGCCCAGTAGTCAAGGGGATTGTCTACCTCGGTTGGCAGGGTGCTGTCCAAGTAGGCCCAAGCCTGTTGTTTGAGGTCCTGCTCCAGGTCCACCTGATGCTGCTGCTGCTGCTGCTGCGGCTGGTTAGTAGTTTCCTCACTGCGCTGGTGAAGAAAGCTACTCATCATCGACTGCAGACTGAGGCAGCCGCTGCTGGTGGAGCTGCCACTGCTCCTACCACCCCACCCCTCCCCTGCTGCCATGGCAGCGGAACGCGAGCGCACAGGGCCCACAGTGTCTGAGGATGGACGTTGGCGCACAAAGGCAGAGACCAACTGACTACATAGGTGGTTTTTATAGTACGTTATTTTGGCCTCCCTCTCAGCAGGTGTGAAAAAAGCCACCATTTTTGAACGGTAGCGAGGGTCCAACAAGGTGGACAGCCAAAAGTCATCCCTCTGTCTGATGGTTATTATTCGGCTGTCGCTACGCAAGCAAACCGAGCATGCTATGGGCCATTTGTGCCAAGGAATGCGAGGGACTCCCTGCCTCCATCTCCACAGCATACTGCCACGGTGCGTCTGGGTCCTCTGTCTCCTCCTCCTCCTCCTCTACCAGATGCTCCTGCTCCTCCACTCCTGTCCGCTGAGTGGAAAAAACCACCCATTTCACTCAATAATTCCTGAGCACAAATGTCCTCCTCTACCTCCTCCTCTTCTTCCTGTCCTGCCCCCACAGGGGTCATGTGGCGTTGAGATCTGTGCGCCACGTCTACCGCACCCTGACCAGCCATTGTTAACAGCATTTGTTCAAGGACGTGCAACAGAGGAATGACGTCGTTCATCCCATAGTCCTGCCGACTCACGAATAGCGTGGCCTCCTCAAAGGGCCTGAGCAAGCGGCAGGTGTCACGCATGAGCTGCCAATGGCTGACATCGAAGTTACACAGGGGAGTACCTTTATCCGCTTGTAACATCAGGAAATCGGTGATGGCCTTTCGCTGTTCGTAAAGGCGGTCTAACATGTGTAGGGTTGAATTCCACCTTGTTGCAACGTCGCAGATCAGGCGATGCTGTGGAATTCCGTTCTGCCGCTGCAGCTCAAGGAGGGTGTGCTTTGCGGTGTAGGAATGGCTGAAATGCATGCAAAGTTTACGTGACATTTTAAGGATGTCTTGCAGTGGGATGGTGGATTTTAGGAACCGCTTGACAACCAGATTGAACACGTGAGCCATGCATGGCGCATGGCACAACCTTCCTTGACGCAGAGCAGACACCATGTTCTTTCCGTTGTCGGTCAACATGGTTCCGATTTTCAGTTTGCGCGGAGACAGCCATCTGTCGATTTCTCTGTTCATTACACTCAGAAGTTCCTCCCCTGTGTGACTACGTTCGCCAAGGCATACCAGGTGCAGAACAGCGTGACACCGTTGCGCGCCCTGCACATGTGATATGCCGGTCGGGTAATGGGACTTGGCACGGGGGGTGGCGGCTGAGGAGGACACGGCGGAAGAAGAGGTGGTAGAGGCGGACATCTTTGCCGGACCAAGGACGTGCAAACGTGGAGGCAAAAGCGGCGTGACCTGTCCAAGTTGCTGGTGCGGCTGTGACGGCACCACGTTCACCCAGTGGGCCGTAAATGACATGTACTGTCCCTGACCGTAGTTACAGCTCCACACGTCGGCGCTGCCGTGCACTTTGGCAGAGACCGACATGCTCAAAGACTGGCCCACCATGTCTTCTACATGTGAATGCAGGGCTGGCACTGCCTTTTTGGCGAAGAAATGACGGCTTGGCACTCTCCACCGCGGCGCGGCACAAGCCATCATTTCTCTGAAAGGTGCTGAGTCCACCACTTGGAAAGGGAGGGACTGCAGCACCAGCAACTTGGACAGGAGGACGTTCAGCTTTTGCACCGTCGGGTGCGTGCTCGCAAACTGTTGTCTCTTGGAAACGGATTCCAAGAAAGACTGCTGACGGAATCCGTGAAGAGGAGTAGCAGGAGAAGGAGCATCTGAACGAGCGGAAAGATGCCAACGAGCGACAACTCCCCTCAGCAGAGGTGTTGGAGCCTTGACTGGCTGATGGAGGGCGATTGACGTCGGGTGACGGAGCAAGTAACGGAGCGGGTGATGGAGCGGGGGCTGGGGCGGGCAGAACCGCCGTATCTTTATCACGGTTTTCCCAGGCCACCAAATGGCGACGCTGCATATGCTGCCGCAACGCTGTAGTAGTCCCAACATGGGCCCCCTGGCCACGCTTGACTTTCTGGCCACATAGTCGACATACGGCTACGTTTACTTCCTCGGGCGGCTTGACGAAAAATTGCCACACCGCCGAGTAGGAAACTTTGCCCCCGATACTCCTCACTGGCTGACTGCTGCTTCCTCCGTGCACACCGGCACCACTACTGGCCGTGGTGGTAGGCTGCAGTGGAGCTGGTGCTCTACTCCGTGGCCGTTTGGCTCCACTGACACTGCTGCGACCCTGCTGCTGTCTCCTGGGCAACCCACCGACTGTTTTGCTCGCTGCCAAGCTGCCACCCTCTTCTCCTGATGATGCGGAAGAAATTGCCTGATGACGACGAGGCTGCCAAGTGCGATCATCAACCTCCTCATCATCAAGTAGGGTCTCCGCCTCACTACTAGCCCCCTCGGCTGCGTCTGGGTCAGGAGACAGACCTGTCTCTAGACCGACCGGCTACCGAGCCACTCTCCTCGCCACTACTTCTTCGCCTGGCTGCTGAAAAGGCGGATGTCTCCCCCCGTTCCTGACCGCCCTCTGTTAGCTCTTCCTCACTGTACAGTGGGGCTGAGCCCACAGCATGCGATACTTCGCTTGGTGAGGGAACACCAAAGGACAGGGGCAGGTAGAGGACACGTGATTTCAGTGGGCTTGGTCCCGGGCCATGCCAACTAACGGTTGTGTCTGACGTACCCACCGACCGTTGGCTGTAGGTGTCAGAGGTGACCTGGGAAGAGGAAGACGACCGAGCCAACCAATCCAATCGACGACGGCAGGGTTGTCGGTGGAGACACGACCGCTGGATGACACGGGGGAGCACTGGCCTCTGGCTGCGAATAGTGCTGCCTCGACCCCTTCCTCTGCTGCCACGTCTGCTCGCTCCTAAAAACATTGCCTCCTCTGCCACTCCTCTGCATGTTGTCTGACATACTCTTTAATTAAACGATTATGTGTCCCTGAGTAACAATTCTGTGTCCCTGAGTAACAATTCTGTGTCTGTGCGCGAGTAACAATTTCTGTGGCCCTAAGTAACAGTTCTGTGGCCCTCAGTAACAATTCTGTGTCCCTGATTAACGTTTCTGTGGCCCCAAGTAACAGTTCTGTGGCCCTCCCTAACAATTCTGTGTCTGTGCGAGTAACAATTCTGTGTCTGTGCGAGTAACAATTCTGTGGCCCTAAGTAAAGTTTCTGTGGCCCTAAGTAACAATTCTCTGGCACTCAGTAACAATTCTGTCTGTCCCTGAGTAACAATTCTCTGGCACTCAGTAACAATTCTGTCTGTCCCTGAGTAAAAATTCTGTGGCCCTAAGTAAAGTTTCTGGGGCCCTGAGTAACAATTCTCTGGCACTCAGTAACAATTCTGTCTGTCCCTGAGTAACAATTCTCTGGCACTCAGTAACAATTCTGTCTGTCCCTGAGTAAAAATTCTCTGGCCCTAAGTAAAGTTTCTGTGGCCCTGAGTAACAATTCTCTGGCACTCCGTAACAATTCTGTCTGTCCCTGAGTAACAATTCTCTGTGCCCTGAGTAACAATTCTCAGTAACAATTCTGTCTGTCCCTGAGTAAAAATTCTGTGGCCCTAAGTAAAGTTTCTGTGGCCCTAAGTAACAATTCTCTGGCACTCAGTAACAATCTGTCTGTCCCTGAGTAACAATTCTCTGGCACTCGTAACAATTCTGTCTGTCCCTGAGTAAAAATTCTCTGGCCCTAAGTAAAGTTTCTGTGGCCCTGAGTAACAATTCTCTGGCACTCAGTAACAATTCTGTCTGTCCCTGAGTAACAATTCTGTGGCACTCAGTAACAATTCTGTCTGTCCCTGAGTAACAATTCTGTGGCACTCTCAGTAACAATTCTGTCTGTCCCTGAGTAACAATTCTGTGGCACCTCAGTAACAATTCTGTGTCCCTGAGTAACAATTCTGTGGCCCTAAGTAAAATTTCTGTGGCCCTAAGTAACAATTCTCTGGCACTCCGTAACAATTCTGTCTGTCCCTGAGTAACAATTCTCTGGCACTCAGTAACAATTCTGTCTGTCCCTGAGTAAAAATTCTGTGGCCCTAAGTAAAGTTTCTGTGGCCCTGAGTAACAATTCTCTGGCACTCCGTAACAATTCTGTCTGTCCCTGAGTAACAATTCGTGGCCCTAGTAACAATTCTTCTGTCCCTGAGTAACAATTCTGTGGCCCTGAGTAACAATTCTGTCTGTCCCCCTGAGTAACAATTCTGTGGCCCTAAGTAACAATTCTGTGGCCCTAAGTAACAATTCTCTGGCACTCAGTAACAATTCTGTCTGTCCCTGAGTAACAATTCTGTGGCACTCAGTAACAATTCTGTCTGTCCCTGAGTAAAAATTCTGTGGCCCTAAGTAACAATTCTGTCTGTCCCTGAGTAAAAATTCTGTGGCCCTCAGTAACAATTCTGTCTGTCCCTGAGTAACAATTCTCTGGCACTCAGTAACAATTCTGTCTGTCCCTGAGTAACAATTCTCTGGCACTCAGTAACAATTCTGTCTGTCCCTGAGTAAAAATTCTGTGGCCCTAAGTAAGTAAAGTTCTGTGTGTCCCTGAGTAACAATTCTCTGGCACTCCGTAAACAATTCTGTCTGTCCCTGAGTAGTAACAATTCTGTGGCCCTCTAGTAACAATTCTTTGTCCCTAAGTAACAATTCTGTGGCCCTGAGTAACAATTCTGTGCCCTAGTAACAATTCTGTCTGTGGCCCTGAGTAACAATTCTGTGGCCCTAAGTACAATTCTGTGGCCCTCAGTAACAATTCTGTGTCTGTGCAAATTCTAGTAACAATTCTGTGTCTGTGCCCTGTAACAATTCTGTGGCCCTCAGTAACAATTCTGTGGTCCCTGAGTAACAATTCTGTGTCTGTGCCTCAGTAACAATTCTGTGTCTGTGCCTGAGTAACAATTCTGTGGCCCTAAGTAAAATTTCTGTGGCCCTGAGTAAAAATTCTCTGGCACTCAGTAACAATTCTGTCTGTCCCTGAGTAACAATTTCTCTGGCACTCTAGTAACAATTCTGTCTGTCCCTGAGTAAAAATTCTGTGGCCCTAAGTAAAGTTTCTGTGGCCCTGAGTAACAATTCTCTGGCACTCAGTAACAATTCTGTCTGTCCCTGAGTAACAATTCTCTGGCACTCAGTAACAATTCTGTCTGTCCCTGAGTAAAAATTCTGTGGCCCTAATTAAAGTTTCTGTGGCCCTAAGTAACAATTCTCTGGCACTCAGTAACAATTCTGTCTGTCCCTGAGTAACAATTCTCTGGCACTCCGTAACAATTCTGTCTGTCCCTGAGTAACAATTCTTCTGGCACTCAGTAACAATTCTGTCTGTCCCTGAGTAAAAATTCTGTGGCCCTAAGTAAAGTTTCTGTGGCCCTGAGTAACAATTCTCTGGCACTCCGTAACAATTCTGTGTCCTGTCCCTGAGTAAAAATTCTGTGGCCCTAACTAGTAGTAACAATTCTGTCTGTCCTAAGTAACAGTTCTGTGGCCCTGAGTAACAATTCTGTGGTGTGTGGCCCTAAGTAAAAATTCTGTGGCCCTAAGTAAACAATTCTGTGGCCCTCAGTAACAATTCTGTGTCTGTGCCCTGAGTAACAATTCTGTGCGAGTAGTAACAATTCTGTGGCCTGAGTAACAATTTCTGTGGCCCTCAGTAACAATTCTGTGTCCCTGTGCGACAATTCTGTAACAATTCTGTGTCTGTGCGAGTAGTAAAAATTCTGTGGCCCTAAGTAAAGTTTCTGTGGCCCTAAGTAACAATTCTCTGGCACTCAGTAACAATTCTGTCTGTCCCTGAGTAACAATTCTCTGGCACTCAGTAACAATTCTGTCTGTCCCTGAGTAAAAATTCTGTGGCCCTAAGTAACAATTCTGTGGCCCTGAGTAACAATTCTGGCACTCAGTAACAATTCTGTCTGTCCCTGAGTAACAATTCTCTGGCCCTCAGTAACAAATTCTGTCTGTCCCTGAGTAACAATTCTCTGTGGCACTCTAAGTAACAATTCTGTCTGTCCCTGAGTAAAATTCTGTGGCACTCCTAACAATTCTTCTGTCCCTAAGTAACAATTCTGTGGCCCTAACAGTAACAATTCTGTCTGTGCCTGAGTAACAATTCTGTGGCCCTCAGTAACAATTCTGTGGCCCTGAGTAACAATTCTGTGGCCCTAAGTAACAATTCTGTGGCCTCTAACAGTAACAATTCTGTGTGTCGTGCGAGTAACAATTCTGTGGCCCTAAGTAACAATTCTGTGGCCCTAAGTAACAATTCTGTGTCTGTCCTCAGTAACAATTCTGTCTGTCCCTGAGCGAGTAACAATTCTGTGGCCCTAAGTAAAATTTTCTGTGGCCCTGAGTAACAATTCTGTGGCACTCTAACAATTCTCTGTCTGTCCCTGAGTAACAATTCTCTGGCACTCAGTAACAATTCTGTCTGTCCCTGAGTAAAAATTCTGTGGCCCTAAGTAAAAATTCTGTGGCCCTAAGTAACAATTCTCTGGCACTCAGTAACAATTCTGTCTGTCCCTGAGTAACAATTCTCTGGCACTCAGTAACAATTCTGTCTGTCCCTGAGTAAAAATTCTGTGGCCTCAGTAACAATTTTGTCTGTGGCCCTGAGTAACAATTCTGTGGCCTCTAGTAACAATTCTGTGGTCCCTGAGTAACAATTCTCTGGCACTCCGTAACAATTCTGTCTGTCCCTGAGTTGAATTCTGTGGCCCTAACTAGCGTTTCTGTTGTCCCTAAGTAACAGTTCTGTGGCCCTGAGTAACAATTCTGTGTCTGTGCGAGTAAACAATTCTGTGGCCCTAAGTAACAGTTTCTGTCTGCCCTCAGTAACAGTTCTGTGGTCTGTGCGAGTAACAATTCTGTGTCTGTGAGTAACAATTCTGTGTCTGTCCCTAAGTAACAATTCTGTGGCCCTAAGTAACAATTCTGTGGCTGTGGCCCTGTCCCTGAGTAACAATTCTGTGGCACTCAGTAAACAATTCTGTGGTCCCTGCGAGTAACAATTCTGTGGCCCTAAGTAAAATTCTGTCTGTCCCTGAGTAACAATTCTCTGGCACTCAGTAAACAATTCTGTCTGTCCCTGAGTAACAAATTCTCTGGCACTCAGTAACAATTCTGTCTGTCCCTGAGTAAAATTTCTGTGGCCCTAAGTAAAGTTTCTGTGGCCCTGAGTAACAATTCTCTGGCACTCAGTAACAATTCTGTCTGTCCCTGGTAACAATTCTCTGGCACTCAGTAACAATTCTGTCTGTCCCTGAGTAACAATTCTGTGGCCCTCAAGTAAAATTTCTGTGGCCCTGAGTAACAATTTCTCTGGCACTCCGTAACAATTCTGTCTGTCCCTGAGTAAATTCTGTGGCCCTAAGTAACAGTTTCTTTGTCCCTGAGTAACAATTCTGTGGCCCTCCGTAACAATTCTGTGTCTGTGCCCTGAGTAAACAATTCTGTGGCCCTAAGTAACAATTCTGTGGCCCTGAGTAACAATTTCTGTGTCTGTGCGAGTAAAAATTCTGTGTCTGTGCCTGAGTAAACAATTCTGTGGCCCTAAGTAACAGTTCTGTGGTCCCTGAGTAACAATTCTGTGTGCCCTGAGTAACAATTCTGTGTCTGTGCGAGTAACAATTCTGTGGCCCTAAGTAACAATTCTTTCTGTGGCCCTGAAGTAACAATTCTCTGGCACTCAGTAACAATTCTGTCTGTCCCTGAGTAACAATTCTCTGGCACTCAGTAACAATTCTGTCTGTCCCTGAGTAAAAATTCTGTGGCTAAGTAAAGTTTCTGTGGCCCTGAGTAACAATTCTCTGGCACTCAGTAACAATTCTGTCTGTCCCTGAGTAACAATTCTCTGGCACTCAGTAACAATTCTGTCTGTCCCTGAGTAAAAATTCTGTGGCCCTAAGTAAAGTTTCTGTGGCCCTGAGTAACAATTCTCTGGCACTCCTAAGTAAACAATTCTGTGTGTCTGTCTGTCTCTGGCAGTAAACAATTCTGTGTCCCTGAGTAACAATTCTGTGGCCTCTAATAACAATTCTGTCTGTCCCTGAGTAAAAATTCTGTGGCCCTAAGTAAAGTTTGTGTGTCCCTGAGTAACAATTCTGTGGCACTCAGTAACAATTCTGTCTGTCCCTGAGTAACAATTCTCTGGCACTCAGTAACAATTCTGTCTGTCCCTGAGTAAAAATTCTGTGGCCCTAATTAATTTTCTGTGGCCCTAAGTAACAATTCTCTGGCACTCAGTAACAATTCTGTCTGTCCCTGAGTAACAATTCTCTGGCACTCCGTAACAATTCTGTCTGTCCCTGAGTAACAATTCTCTGGGCACTCAGTAACAATTCTGTCTGTCCCCTGAGTAAAAATTCTGTGGCCCTAAGTAAAGTTTGTGGTGGCAATTCCTGGCAGTAACAATTCTCTGGCACCCGTAACAATTCTGTCTGTCCCTGAGTAAAATTCTGTGGCCCCGTAACAGCGTTTCTGTCTGTCCCTAAGTAACAATTCTCTGGCCCTGAGTAACAATTCTGTGTCTGTGCCTGAGTAAAATTCTGTGGCCCTAAGTAACAGTTTCTGTGGCCCTCAGTAACAATTCTGTGTCTGTGCGAGTCAGTAACAATTCTGTGTCTGTCCCTGAGTAACAATTCTGTGGCCCTAAGTAAAGTTCTGTGTGGCCCTCAGTAACAATTCTGTGTCTGTGCGAGTAACAATTCTGTGTCTGTGCCTGAGTAACAATTCTGTGGCCCTAAGTAAAGTTTCTGTGGCCCTAAGTAACAATTCTCTGGCACTCAGTAACAATTCTGTCTGTGTCCCTGAGTAACAATTCTCTGGCACTCAGTAACAATTCTGTCTGTCCCTGAGTAAAAATTCTGTGGCCCTAAGTAAAGTTTCTGTGGCCCTGTGAGTAACAAATTCTCTGGCACTCCGTAACAATTCTGTCTGTCCCTGAGTAACAATTCTCTGGCACTCAGTAACAATTCTGTCTGTCCCTGAGTAAAATTCTGTGGCCCTAAGTAAAGTTTCTGTGGCCCTGAGTAACAATTCTCTGGCACTCCGTAACAATTCTGTCTGTCCCTGAGTACTAATTCTGTTCTCTGGCCCTAACTAACAATTCTGTCCCTGTCCCCCTAAGTAACAATTCTGTGGCCCTGAGTAACAATTCTGTGTCTGTCCCTGCGAGTAAACAATTCTGTGGCCCTAAGTAACAATTTCTGTGGCCCTCAGTAACAATTCTGTGTCCCTGTCGCGTAAGTAACAATTCTGTGTCTGTGCCTCAGTAACAATTCTGTGGCCCTAAGTAACAGTTCTGTGGCCTTCTGAGTAACAATTCTTGTCTGTGCGAGTAAGTAACAATTTGTGTCTGTGCGAGTGAGTAACAATTCTGTGGCCCTAAGTAAAGTTTCTGTGGCCCTAAGTAACAATTCTCTGGCACTCAGTAACAATTCTGTCTGTCCCTGAGTAACAATTCTCTGGCACTCAGTAACAATTCTGTCTGTCCCTGAGTAAAAATTCTGTGGCCCTAAGTAAAATTTTCTGTGGCCCTGAGTAACAATTCTCTGGCACTCTGTAACAATTCTGTCTGTCCCTGAGTAACAATTCTCTGGCACTCAGTAACAATTCTGTCTGTCCCTGAGTAAAAATTCTGTGGCCCTAAGTAAAATTTTCTGTGGCCCTGAGTAACAATTCTCTGGCACTCAGTAAACAATTCTGTCTGTCCCTGAGTAACAATTCTCTGGCACTCAGTAACAATTCTGTCTGTCCCTGAGTAAAAATTCTGTGGCCCTAAGTAAAGTTTCTGTGGCCCTGAGTAACAATTCTCTGGCACTAGTAACAATAACAATTCTGTCTGTCCCTGTAACCTGAGTGGCAACAACAATTCTCTGTGGTCCTCAGTAACAATTCTGTGTCTGTGTGAGTAAGTAACAATTCTGTCTGTGCCTGAGTAAAAATTCTGTGGCCCTAAGTAAAGTTTTCTGTGGTCCCTGAGTAACAATTCTCTGGCACTCAGTAACAATTCTGTCTGTCCCTGAGTAACAATTCTCTGGCCCTAAGTAACAATTCTGTCTGTCCCTGAGTAACAATTCTGTGGCACTCAGTAACAATTCTGTCTGTCCCTGAGTAAAAATTCTGTGGCCCTAAGTAACAATTCTGTCTGTCTGTCCCTAAGTAACAATTCTCTGGCCCTCAGTAACAATTCTGTCTGTCCCTGAGTAACAATTCTGTGGCCCTAAGTAACAATTCTGTCTGGCCCTGAGTAACAATTCTGTGGCCCTGCAGTAACAATTCTGTCTGTCCCTGAGTAACAATTCTCTGGGCCCTAAGTAACAATTCTGTCTGGCCCTGGTAACCTGTGGCAGTAACAATTCTGTCTGTGCCTCAGAGTAACAATTCTGTGTCTGTGCCCTGAGTAACAATTCTGTGGCCCTAAGTAAAGTTTCTGTGGCCCTGAGTAACAATTCTCTGGCACTCAGTAACAATTCTGTCTGTCCCTGAGTAACAATTCTGTGTAACTGGCACTCAGTAACAATTCTGTCTGTCCCTGAGTAAAAATTCTGTGGCCTAAGTAACAATTTGTCTGTGGCCCTGAGTAAATTCTCTCTGGCACTCAGTAACAATTCTGTCTGTCCCTGAGTAACAATTCTCTGGCACTCAGTAACAATTCTGTCTGTCCCTGTGTAGTAAAAATTCTGTGGCCCTAAGTAAAATTTCTGTGGCCCCCTGAGTAAACAATTCTGTGGCACTCAGTAACAATTCTGTCTGTCCCTGAGTAACAATTCTGTGGCACTCAGTAACAATTCTGTCTGTGGCCTGAGTAACAATTCTGTGGCCCTAAGTAAAATTTCTGTGGCCCTGTGCCTAGTAACAATTCTCTGGCAATTCTCTGGCAAACAATTCTGTCTGTCCCTGAGTAAAACAATTCTCTGGCACTCAGTAACAATTCTGTCTGTCCCTGAGTAAAAATTCTGTGGCCCTAATTAAAGTTTCTGTGGCCCTGAGTAACAATTCTCTGGCACTCAGTAACAATTCTGTCTGTCCCTGAGTAACAATTCTCTGGCACTCAGTAACAATTCTGTCTGTCCCTGAGTAACAATTCTCTGGCACTCAGTAACAATTCTGTCTGTCCCTGAGTAAAAATTCTGTGGCCCTAAGTAAAGTTTCTGTGGCCCTGAGTAACAATTCTCTGGCACTCCGTAACAATTCTGTCTGTCCCTGAGTAACAATTCTGTGGCCCTAAACTAGCGTTTCTTTGTCCCTAAGTAACAGTTCTGTGGCCCTGAGTAACAATTCTGTGTCTGTGCCTGAGTAAATTCAATTCTGTGGCCCTAAGTAACAGTTCTGTGGCCCTCAGTAAACAGTTCTGTGTCTGTGCGAGTAAACAATTCTGTGTCTGTGCGAGTAACAAACATTCTGTGGCCCTAAGTAAAGTTTCTGTGGCCCTCAGTAACAATTCTGTGTCTGTGCCCAGTAACAATTCTGTGTCTGTGCGAGTAACAATTCTGTGGCCCTAAGTAAAGTTTGTGGTCCCTAAGTAACAATTCTCTGGCACTCAGTAACAATTCTGTCTGTCCCTGAGTAACAATTCTCTGGCACTCAGTAACAATTCTGTCTGTCCCTGAGTAAAAATTCTGTGGCCCTAAGTAAAATTTCTGTGAGTAACAATTCTCTGGCACTCCGTAACAATTCTGTCTGAGTAACAATTCTCTGGCACTCAGTAACAATTCTGTCTGTCCCTGAGTAAAAATTCTGTGGCCCTAACAAAGTTCTGTCTGTGGCCTGAGTAACAATTCTCTGGCACTCCGTAACAATTCTGTCTGTCCCTGAGTAAAATTCTGTGGCCCTAACTAGCGTTTCTTTGTCCCTAGTAACAGTTCTGTGGCCTCTGAGTAACAATTCTGTGTCTGTGCTGAGTAACAATTCTGTGGCCCTAGTAACAGTTCTGTGGTCCCTCAGTAACAATTCTGTGTGTGCAACTAGTAACAATTCTGTGTCTGTGCCTGAGTAACAATTCTGTGGCCCTAAGTAACAGTTCTGTGGCCCTAAGTAACAATTCTGTGGCTGTGCGAGTAACAATTCTGTGTCCCTGTAAAAAATTCTGTGGCCCTAAGTAAAATTCTTGTGTGGCCCTAAGTAACAATTCTGTGGCACTCAGTAACAATTCTGTCTGTCCCTGAGTAACAATTCTCTGGCACTCAGTAACAATTCTGTGTCTGTCCCTGAGTAAAAATTCTGTGGCCCTAAGTAAAGTTTCTGTGGCCCTGAGTAGTAACAATTCTCTGGCACTCAGTAACAAAGTTCTGTCTGTCCCTGAGTAACAATTCTCTGGCACTCAGTAACAATTCTGTCTGTCCCTGAGTAAAAATTCTGGGCCCTAAGTAAAGTTTCTGTGGCCCTGAGTAACAATTCTCTGGCACTCAGTAACAATTTCTGTCTGTCCCTGAGTAACAATTCTCTGGCACTCAGTAACAATTCTGTCTGTCCCTGAGTAAAAATTCTGTGGCCCTAAGTAAAATTTCTGTGGCCCTGAGTAACAATTCTCTGGCACTCCGTAACAATTCTGTCTGTCCCTGAGTAACAATTCTCTGGCACTCAGTAACAATTCTGTCTGTCCCTGAGTAAAAATTCTGTGGCCCTAAGTAAAGTTTCTGTGGCCCTAAGTAACAATTCTGTGGCCCTGTTTTCTGTGGTCCCTGAGTAACAATTCTCTGGCACTCAGTAACAATTCTGTCTGTCCCTGAGTAAACAATTCTCTGGCACTCAGTAACAATTCTGTCTGTCCCTGAGTAAAAATTCTGTGGCCCTAATAAAAGTTTCTGTGGTCCTGAGTAACAATTCTCTGGCACTCAGTAACAATTTCTGTCTGTCCCTGAGTAACAATTCTCTGGCACTCCGTAACAATTCTGTCTGTCCCTGAGTAACAATTCTCTGGCACTCAGTAACAATTCTGTCTGTCCCTGAGTAAAAATTCTGTGGCCCTAAGTAAAGTTTCTGTGGCCCTGAGTAACAATTCTCTGGCACTCCGTAACAATTCTGTCTGTCCCTGAGTATGAATTCTGTGGCCCTAATAGCGTTTCTTTGTCCCTAAGTAACAGTTCTGTGGCCCTGAGTAACAATTCTGTGGCACTGTGCGAGTAACAAATTCTTCTGTGGCCCTAAGTAACAGTTCTGTGGCCCTCTCAGTAAACAGTTCTGTGTCTGTGCGAGTAACAATTCTGTGTCTGTGCGTCGAGTAGTAACAATTCTGTGGCCCTAAGTAAAGTTTCTGTGGCCCTCAGTAACAGTTCTGTGTCTGTGCGAGTAAACAATTCTGTGTCCCGAGTAGTAACAATTCTGTGGCCCTAAGTAAAGTTTCTGTGGCCCTAAGTAACAATTCTCTGGCACTCAGTAACAATTCTGTCTGTCCCTGAGTAACAATTCTCTGGCACTCAGTAACAATTCTGTCTGTCCCTGAGTAAAAATTCTGTGGCCCTAAGTAAAGTTTCTGTGGCCCTGAGTAACAATTCTCTGGCACTCCGTAACAATTCTGTCTGTCCCTGAGTAACAATTCTCTGGCACTCAGTAACAATTCTGTCTGTCCCTGAGTAAAAATTCTGTGGCCCTAAGTAAAGTTTCTGTGGCCCTGAGTAACAATTCTCTGGCACTCCGTAACAATTCTGTCTGTCCCTGAGTATGAATTCTGTGGCCCTAACTAGCGTTTCTTTGTCCCTAAGTAACAGTTCTGTGGCCCTGAGTAACAATTCTGTGTCTGTGCGAGTAACAATTCTGTGGCCCTAAGTAACAGTTCTGTGGCCCTCAGTAACAGTTCTGTGTCTGTGCGAGTAACAATTCTGTGTCTGTGCGAGTAACAATTCTGTGGCCCTAAGTAACAGTTCTGTGGCCTTCAGTAACAATTCTGTGTCTGTGCGAGTAACAATTCTGTGTCTGTGCGAGTAACAATTCTGTGCCCTAAGTAAAGTTTCTGTGGCCCTAAGTAACAATTCTCTGGCACTCAGTAACAATTCTGTCTGTCCCTGAGTAACAATTCTCTGGCACTCAGTAACAATTCTGTCTGTCCCTGAGTAAAAATTCTGTGGCCCTAAGTAAAGTTTCTGGGGCCCTGAGTAACAATTCTCTGGCACTCAGTAACAATTCTGTCTGTCCCTGAGTAACAATTCTCTGGCACTCAGTAACAATTCTGTCTGTCCCTGAGTAAAAATTCTGTGGCCCTAAGTAAAGTTTCTGTGGCCCTAAGTAACAATTCTCTGGCACTCAGTAACAATTCTGTCTGTCCCTGAGTAACAATTCTCTGGCACTCAGTAACAATTCTGTCTGTCCCTGAGTAAAAATTCTGTGGCCCTAATTAAAGTTTCTGTGGGCCCTAAGTAACAATTCTCTGGCACTCAGTAACAATTCTGTCTGTCCCTGAGTAACAATTCTCTGGCACTCAGTAACAATTCTGTCTGTCCCTGAGTAAAAATTCTGTGGCCCTAATAACGTTTCTGTGGCCCTAAGTAACAATTCTCTGGCACTGAGTAACAATTCTGTCTGTCCCTGATTATGAATTCTGTGGCCCTAACTAGCGTTTCTTTGTCCCTAAATAACGATTCTGTGGCCCTCATTAACAAGTCTGTGTCCCTGAGTAATGGTTCTCTGTCCCTAAGTAACTTTTCTCTGTCCCCAATTATCGTTTCTGTGGCCCTAACTCTGTCCCTGTCCCTAGTACAGAGCGGTCTGCCTCTGTTCAATAACTGCAGGCAAATGAAGAATTCCAAAATGGCCGCTATTTATAGCTCGACCATTACACAGTGCTGGCTGGCTGGCTGCTGATTGGCTGATGCGTTTCGATTCGCGTGCGTCCGAAATTAGGCTCTTTTTTCGGATTCGGCACGAATCAAAATTTTTGTTCATGATATATGACCTCGAAATTCCACCTTCGGATACCTTCATTCGCTCATCTCTAGTTATGAGGTGAAGATATCTCTCATTTAACTGAGCCCGGAGAACTAGAAATAATGAACTCACCTCATAACTCTGACTGCAGCTTAGAATCTGATTCCTCAAAGAGTTTTCCCAACATGATTCCCTGAAGACATCACTAGAACTCGGGAGGGCCCTCGCCACATTACGATTGGAGGATGAGGACCGCCTATGCATATTTCTTAATTAAACAGTGCATGGGTAAAATATCATTGCTTGACCACTTACGGAGGTAACAAATTTACCAGCGCTTGTCTAATAATTGGGCCCCAGATTTTTGATCACTGGTAGCACTAACTTATCAGTATGTCCTCTGCATCTTTGTATTGATCAGCCAAAAAGGTTCAAAACTCCAGGTGCTACGACCTCTGGAGCTGATTAAGAGAACATTTCCAAAAGGCTATTCAATTTGACTTGTGCACAGCTGGCCTGTGATCCATAGATCAAAATTCTGTTCATTCCTGCTCGAACTGGCCGAATTCTCGAGGTCTCAGGTATGGCCGAGATCTTAACAGAGAGCACAAACCAACTCTGACCTTATCCTGGAATTTGCCATATTTATACTTTGAGTTTTTTGTAAGACAGTGGGCCTGATTTTGATTCATTGAGTACAATAGTAGCTAATTCTACTGGGCAACATCCATTGAACAAAGCTCTAACACAAATGTGGAACAGAATACAAAGATAAAATGCCTATGCTCATGTAAGGTATTTAAAGGAAAATTTTATTTGCTTTTCAAACTATCTATTGAACAAGTAGGCCTTTCCATTGTGGTCTTGCAAGCTATTTTATTTCTGACAGTCTCAACTAATTTGCATTATACCCAGCATAGCACATTTCAAAAGAGTATATAGTTTAGCTTTTACCTAATTCTATATTATAAATTTTTCAAAATGTTTTTCAATATACATACATCACAAAGTTTCAAATCTAGATGTTTACAAGCTGGCATATATAAGGTCTTTTAAAAAAAATATATATAGCAGAATTGCAATTTTACAGAACAGAACAAAAAAAAAAAAGGACATGGATACCACCATTAATAGCTGTTTGTACAGCACAGTACATGAGGTTTACAATCAGTCTGAGTGAGTTAGGTACAAGAGGACAGTCATTCTATTACAGTGGTCAAAATGCAGCATTAAAAAATTCAGCCTATTTGAGAGAAATGTTTTGAATCATAATTTTTATAAACCAGAACAAGGAAAAAAGAGTTCAGGTGTAGAGTGCCAAAGTAAATAGGTAAAGGTAGAAATAGTAAGGTTAAAACAAACAGTGAGGCCAATGAGAGGCATACAAATACTAGAACCCACAAATCAAGTCAAGGCAATAATTTCATGACCAGGAGGTCCATATACTTCACGACTGATCAGATAGGGTAAGTTTTCCAGTCAATGAGAGCTAGTGTTCTCTCATAGTGGATTTGTAAAGTTCAAACCATCTCATTGGATTTTATCCAATGGTCTACCTATATTAAATCTATTGGCTAGTAAAATTGTAGATCGAGTATAATAACAAAATGGTTTGGGATTATAGAATGTAATTACCCCACAACTCAACACAGGCTAGAACCATGGATACAAGATATAAGAAAAAACAAACATTATTGCTGAGATAGCTTGCAAAATCGATCTCTAAAAAAGCTTCTGAAACCTTGTACAGGACATAAGATGTTAAAACAAGTTATCCTTACTTGCCTGCCATTTCCAGATCAGCATAAAACATTAGGGAAGAGGTAGTGAAGAGGAAATTTTAGATAATCAGTGAAGGATGTCAAATGTCATTGTAATGGAAGTTTTTGTCGATTGATTCCCAGGAAAATGACACATCGGAAGAGATTTACTAAAAACTTATAGCACTCAAAATCTAGTGCAGCTGGTGCATGGTAGTCTATCAACTTCTAACTTTAAAGCTTGTTCAATTAAGCTTTAACATAAATTCTGGAAGCTGAATTGGTTTTCTATGCAGAGCTGCACCACCAATTTTGTTACCATGCTGTTTTAGTTAAATAACCCCCCAAGGAGGTATATTGCCATTAATTTGCCTCCAGGGCACTAATCAAGTGAGAAGTAGTATGTAGTATATGTTAATCCTCCAAGATTACAGTATTCCTCTTCACATTGTACAAAAGGGGGCAGTTTTACCACAAACTAAGCATTGTTTTGAAAAAAATTATAAAAAGATTGGGATTCCATTTGGATTACAGGGGCGCTGAAAAAAATTGCCTTCCAAATGTATTGCTTATACGACAAAAGTGCAGTGCTATGATAATAAAGTTCTGAAAAAAAGTCCACTAAAAGTTTATTCATAAAAACGTGCCAGATGAACAAGTAGAAAAATCAATGGTGGCGGTCTCGTGAGAAAAGCAGAAATGCGTCCACTCACCAGAAGACAGATGTAAGTAAGCGGTTATGCATCAAAGCCCATAGATACCTCAAATCAAGGAAGAGAACTGGTACCGTTCAAAGGTAAGTGGTGTTGATCTTCCACCTTAAGGAGATGCAAGAGCTAATCCAGAGCAGATCCAGGTAGCCAGAGGTCTCCTTACAGCTGGATGGACGGAAAGGGGTCTCCTGCTTCAAGTTGGGGGTCCTTCCTCCTCTTGGTAAATTGCCTGAATTCTCTGTGTAGGGGACAATGCAAAAAAGGTACTCCTCTCAGGGAAGGTCCGCCCATAGTAGTAGTATTCAATAGAAATCAATTATTTATATTAAGGACAATTAGTAACAACTTAAAAAAAAACATGTGTCATCCACGGTGTAAAGTTGTATCCTATACCCTAGAAGATGACATAATGGCCGCTCGGGCCTCCACGTCGGTCTCCAGCAGTTCTGGATAGCGTCTCGACGTCCAGGCTCCTCCTAAAAGGATCTATGGGCTTTGATGCATTACCGCATTACATTGTCTTCTGGGGGATGCGCATTTTTCTTTTTTTCACGGACCGCCACCATTGATTTTTTACTTGTCACCGGCACTTTTTTTTTTGAAAAACTTTATGGACTTTTTTTTAACTTTATTATCAGCACGACTTTTGTTGATATTTCTTGTTTAAGTATTTT
>CATNWA010003007.1:0-19680 GCA_951230385.1 Staurois parvus | reverse complement strand
GCAATCCAGTAAGAATATCAACAGTATAAAAATCCACCCCCTAATGTCATCCACCCCCTAATGTCATCCACCCCCTAATGTCATTCACCCCTCTACAGTAGACATCAGCTCCATCCTCTGATCTGACCTGTATATTAACCCCTTACCTCCCTTATGCTGCACATACTCTTTCACCTCTATCCCGCACTGTATGTGACCTGCACGTTAACCCCTTCACCTCCTCCTCATCTGTACATGTATGTACAGAAAATACCTGCTGATCCTGGCAGAAATACACTCAGCTCCTAATGTCCTGTTGTGGGCGGACAATGAATCTCCTGGACAGCATCTTATGACGCCCGTGAGGATGTCGGATGACAAAACTAGTAGGGCGGGGCTTCTTTTGGATGTGACATCAGGACGCTCCTCGTAGACTGTCGGCTGTGATATCGCGGTGAGCGAGGCTCGTCCCTGTTTTCTTGAGGCTGTCATTGCTGGTGTCGGCTGGACACCCTGTTTGTGAGTGCATTTCTGACGTTTTAATAAAACATGTTGGTTTTAAACGTTCTGCACCATGATTTCCTTTTTTGATTCCCCGAATATGATCTATGCTATGGAGACGTGATGACTACCTGCTGTTAAGGCTCTTCCATATTGTGCTGATTGGCTGCTTGCAGTATATTGAAACGTATATACAGGCAGTCCCCGGGTTACGTACAAGATAGGGACTGTAGGTTTGTTCATAAGTCGAATTTGTTCATAAGTTGAATCAGGCACTTTTATAAGCACTAACTACTAACCAAACGACAGGATATTAGATTACGTTTTTGTAATAAGGTTACAGAAAGCAGTAAAACCTCAAGAGGCTCTAAACTGGTGTTTTGCATAAGAACTGCAGCTTGGACACATGTTTGCCTTAACATATTTAACTTTTATGTGCATGTAAATGTTTAAACATCAAATTCAACATTCAAATATTATACTGTAAACTCTTGTACAGTGTAGAGTACAACTTTAAACTATCTTGGCAGAGGATGGCATGTTGGAGAGGATTGGGCAGCAACAGTGTCTCCGACATCCAAATGTAATGCAGAGCTTGATTTTGCTGCTGGGGTCAATTTTGTAAAGTAGGCATCAAGGGAGGTTTGTACAGAGCTTTTCTTTTTCTCTTCATAAATAGTCTTATAGCATTTCAATAATTGTAGCATTGGTTGGGATGTAGCATTTTACATGCTCCATTATTCTACTCTTATCTTTTAAAATTGTTGAAATTGTTGACGGAGCATAACCATATGCTTTGCAAATGGATGATGATTTTTCACCACTCTCTGATCTCTTTATTATTTCTACTTTATCTTCCAAGGAGATTGTTTTTCTTTTCTTTGCTGTGCCAGCACTTGCATCAGCTTTTTGCTTTGGAGGCATTATTGCAGGGTAAAAATACACTGTACTGTAATGTACTGTATGAGAGAACTCTGCTCTCCTTTACACAGCACACGCTGCCCCCTCCCCCCTGCACAGACGGAGGATCACTTCAGTGAGCAGCCTGACAGCCTCTCCTTTCCTCTCCCCGGAGGTGCAGACAGACAGTCTTAAATCACTTTGGAGATAGTGGGCAGACACTGCTAGCCCCACAAGTAACGAGCAATGGATGTCTCTGTCTCTTATGTCTCTCTGATGTCTCTTATCAGCTAGTCTCTTATCAGCTTGCTGCACAAGAATGCTGACAGCTTGACTTCCGGTCCCGAGGGAAGTGTACGTAAGTATGAGTATTACGTAAGCCGAATGTACTTAACTCGGGGACTGCCTGTATATACTTGTGAGCTACTATGATGAGAATCTAAGATATTCCAATTGATTGTGACAAACAAAAATGTAATCCACCTGCGGTTCGCTGGCACTCACACCAACTCATTAAACAGTGTTCTGTGACTAAAACATAAATGTCCTGATAGTGCCGCGCTCCTATATAAATTATCTGTAATAGTGTTATGATATCCAAATCAGACAAAACAAATAAAAGAAATGCCCGTAGCGAAATAAAGAAGAAATAGCGCAGGGCATACATGACTAGGTCCAGAGTGGGGGAAGGAAGAGCAGAAAGGGTTAAGGTAGCTCCAGGGGGATTTGTTATTGTTAGTGGGGGGTAGCTGATTGGTAGAGGTTGGTGTAGGTGGGGTTTTGCTGCACCTTAGGGTGGGAGGTTCTGTGAGGGGGCGTCAGTTAGCTGGACGGCAAGAGTGTGAGCTTCCCTCCCGCCCTCCCTGTTTGGGTGAGTTTTGGGTCCCTCCAGGTAGAGGGGGGGATTAGGTTGGTTCATGGACGGTTGTTGGTCTTTGGAGGCGGTTCTTATTTGGACGGTAAACAACAATTGTGTGGGACCCATCCGTGGTATGGGATGCCCGGGGACATTCCCAGTTAACCAAGGTTTAACTGGAAGGTGGTGGTGCTGCACTGCGGACGGTATGGTTGTCTCCGAGCTGGTTGGTTGCGGCTGGAGGCCTAGTGTATATGGTTGTCCGCAGGTGCATTTCGGATCATTTGGGGTGCCTTCGAAGACCAACAACAATTCTGTGGGTTTCTGTTATAAGGAATGGTTGGTGTAATGTAACTTGAGTTGTTAATAAAAGGCCATGTTGGCCATTTACTCCAAAATTGGTGTTATGTCTTTTGTTAGGATAATTGGTTAAGGGGAAGGGGGTTGGCGCGGAACGGTAATGGTGGTAATGGGGAAGTGGACGAGCCTATCTCTGGTGCAATAGTCATGAAAATTAAACAATAAAATATGACATATAAAATATAATATATGATGCAGGAATTGATCATCTATTGCCTATAACATCATATAAAATGAATAGACCATAACTGTGCTTGTGATCATAAGTGAAATCTAATGGTGAGCAAAAATCAATAAATATATACACATAAAAAAAGTCCTCTTCCAATGTGAATTGCAATGGTGAAATACTACTCCCACAATCCAAGTGCAGTGTGGTCCTAATATGCGCTCACCTTAAGTTTTGCCTAAAAAAAATGGGCTAAACTGGCTTTTTGTCCTTACAGGACTGATGAGATAATCCTCCTATATGGGGTTTTCTGAATGGCAAATAAATGGTTGTAATTGGATCTTAATCCACCTGGGGTCTCTGCAGTGAATGTGACTGATGCTTGTCAGGAATGGATGGATGGATAGATATCTCCCTTTTTCCCCTCCAGGGGTCTCCTTCCTCCTGTATCAATCTCTCTCCCGTGTATCACGGATGGATAACATAAGGGAAAAAGAAACCGTGGTGCCTTATCCTTTTTAAAGATGTATTTTATTACTGCTGGATATACCACTCACAATGATTACGTTTGCAGCAAGTAGAAAAAATGTCAGCATGGCCTGCAGTTTCTGCTATACTCGCCGTGCTTATCCGAGACAACGTCGTGACGTCAGAGCCCCTCCCCTACGTGTTGCGTCACCGGGTCACGTGACTTCATCAGGGTGAAACGATTGGACATCACAACTCTCATATCAGTATATATATATGACGGCCACCATTGTATTGAAGTCCGCATGCGCGCGGCCATATTCTTGGGGTCTGATGTGTGTTATGCTTCACCCAGACTCTAACAGATAGATCTGTTAATGGTAAGTGTTTTAACCCTCTGTTGTCAGATGTTGGTAAGCGGATAAGCCGTGCATCACATCACTTGGGTCATGCTTAATCATAGTATACATCTTGTACAGAATAAATATCAAACCTAACATCAAACTATGACATCATGCTTAACCATACACACCTAAAACCTTTATTATACAAATGTAATTACTGATTAACATTGAATTATTATCTATATTCCTGATCTTATTATATAACCCAAAACTTTATATATATATAATAATAAAAACAGATAAAATCATAATAAATAAATCATGAGACTGCATAAATCTAAATAAAGGTAATTCTAAAATATGTGGGTATCTAATATTCCTATAATCTGCCACCTAAATAAATAGTATGTGGATTCCCTCAGCTCTCCTGGTGGCGGATCCTATTATCTACTACCTCTTAATGGAAAAATATTTTTATTTATATTTAAAACCCAGATTATATATAATCTGGGTTTTAAATATAAATAAAAATATATTCGGTGGTGGATTTTTTTTGCACGGTGTTTGATTTATACAAGATTTCAGAACTGTTTAATTACTTTGTTATGGTGGATGGACTTTTATAAAAAAAAAATTTTCTATCACGGACATCATTTATTTTAACTAATAATTTTTGTATTTACTTATATTTAGCGCACTCTTTGATTTATTCACATTTTTACCTTTTTTTTGGTTAGGAGTGCAGCTTTTGTTCTATTTAGTTTGTGGAGCTTTTTTTCTCTATTTCTCATATTATATAAGATGTCACTTCTGACATCATTGCTTACTACGTGGGAAATCTGTGAATGATCATAGAGGTCACATGGTACAAGGCTATTCACAACAGCCTTGTACCATGTGACAAGCTGTGACCAATCACAGCTCTTGCAGTATTTCTCAATGGCTGCAAGAATGCAGCCAGAGAGAAGGAGAAATGATTGCTTTTACGGCCTTTATGGGTCAATCAGTGTAAAAAATAAAAAAATCTTCATCACCCCCCACAAGTAGTACAGTGTCACCATGGTGACACTGTACTGCTAGGGTGACAGTATGTAAAAAAAAATTATAATAATATAAAAAAAATAAAAACATTTTTTTTTTAAATGTTTAAAAATTATAATTTTTGGTTATAAACTAATTTGGGTGATTTTATTTTTTTTTACCAAAAATATAACGGAATAAATTTTGGACAAGATTTATGATGAAAGAATGTTTATTTGCAAAATTTTATAAGAAAAACACTTTTTTCAAAATTTTGGGACATTTAATTCACATAACAAAAAAAATAAAAATCCCAGTGGTGAATAAATACCACAAAAATAGAGCTTTATCTGTCTCAAAAAGTTGCTAAAAAATTCATATGGGTACAGTGTTGCATGACCGCGCAATTGTCATTCAAAGTGTGATAGCGCTGAAAGCTGAAAATTGCCCTGGACAGGAAGGGGGTGAAAGTGTCCAGACTGGAAGGGGGTGAAAGTGTCCGGACTGGAAGGGGGGGAAAGTGTCCGGACTGGAAGGGGGTGAAAGTGTCCGGACTGGAAGGGGGTGAAAGTGTCCGGACTGGAAGGGGGTGAAAGTGTCCGACTGGAGGGGGGGGAAAGTGTCCGGACTGGAAGGGGGTGAAAGTGTCCGGACTGGAAGGGGGTGAAAGTGTCCGGACTGGAAGGGGGTCAAAGTGTCCGGACTGGAAGGGGGAGAAAAGTGTCCGGACTGGAAGGGGGGGAAAGTGTCCGGACTGGAAGGGGGGCGAAAGTGTCCGGACTGGAAGGGGGTGGAAAGTGTCCGGACTGGAAGGGGGAGAAAGTGTCCGGACTGGAAGGGGGGGAAAGTGTCCGGACTGGAAGGGGGGGCGAAAGTGTCCGGACTGAAAGGGGGTGAAAGTGTCCGGACTGGAAGGGGGTGAAAGTATCCGGACTGGAAGGGGGGGGGGGAAGTGTCCGGACTGGAAGGAGGTGAAAGTGTCCGGACTGGAAGGGGGTGGAAAGTGTCCGGGCTGGAAGGGGGGGAAAATGTCCGGACTGGAAGGGGGGTGAAAGTGTCCGGACTGGAAGGGGGGGGGAAAGTGTCCGGACTGGAAGGGGTGAAAGTGTCCTGACTGGAAGGGGGTGAAAGTATCCGGACTGGAAGGGGGGGGGGGAAGTGTCCGGACTGGAAGGAGGTGAAAGTGTCCGGACTGGAAGGGGGTGAAAGTGTCCGGACTGGAAGGGGGTGAAAGTGTCCGACTGGAAGGGGGGAAAGTGTCCGGACTGGAAGGGGGGGAAAGTGTCCGGACTGAAAGGGGGTGAAAGTGTCCGGACTGGAAGGGGGGGGGATAAAGCGTCCGGACTGGAAGGGGGTGGAAAGTGTCCGGACTGGAAGGGGGTGAAAGTGTCCGGACTGGAAGGGGGTGAAAGTGTCCGGACTGGAAGGGGGTCAAAGTGTCCGGACTGGAAGGGGGAGAAAGTGTCCGGACTGGAAGGGGGGAAAGTGTCCGGACTGGAAGGGGGGCGAAAGTGTCCGGACTGGAAGGGGGTGGAAAGTGTCCGGACTGGAAGGGGGAGAAAGTGTCCGGACTGGAAGGGGGGGAAAGTGTCCGGACTGGAAGGGGGGCGAAAGTGTCCGGACTGAAAGGGGGTGAAAGTGTCCGGACTGGAAGGGGGTGAAAGTATCCGGACTGGAAGGGGGGGGGAAGTGTCCGGACTGGAAGGAGGTGAAAGTGTCCGGACTGGAAGGGGGTGGAAAGTGTCCGGGCTGGAAGGGGGGGAAAATGTCCGGACTGGAAGGGGGGTGAAAGTGTCCGGACTGGAAGGGGGGGGGGGAAAAGTGTCCGGACTGGAAGGGGGTGAAAGTGTCCTGACTGGAAGGGGGTGAAAGTATCCGGACTGGAAGGGGGGGGGGGGGAAGTGTCCGGACTGGAAGGAGGTGAAAGTGTCCGGACTGGAAGGGGGTGAAAGTGTCCGGACTGGAAGGGGGTGAAAGTGTCCGACTGGAAGGGGGGGAAAGTGTCCGGACTGGAAGGGGGGCGAAAGTGTCCGGACTGAAAGGGGGTGAAAGTGTCCGGACTGGAAGGGGGGGGAAAGCGTCCGGACTGGAAGGGGGTGGAAAGTGTCCGGGCTGGAAGGGGGGGAAAGTGTCCGGACTGGAAGGGGGGTGAAAGTGTCCGGACTGGAAGGGGGGGGGGAAAGTGTCCGGACTGGAAGGGGGAGAAAGTGTCCTGACTGGAAGGGGGTGAAAGTATCCGGACTGGAAGGGGGGGGGGAAGTGTCCGGACTGGAAGGAGGTGAAAGTGTCCGGACTGGAAGGGGGTGAAAGTGTCCGGACTGGAAGGGGGTGAAAGTGTCCGACTGGAAGGGGGGGAAAGTGTCCGGACTGGAAGGGGGTGAAAGTGTCCGGACTGGAAGGGGGTGAAAGTGTCCGGACTGGAAGGGGGAGAAAGTGTCCAGACTGGAAGGGGGGGGGAAAGTGTCCGGACTGGAAGGGGGGCGAAAGTGTCTGGACTGGAAGGGGGTGAAAGTGTCCGGACTGGAAGGGGGTGAAAGTGTCAGGACTGGAAGGGGGGTGAAAGTGTCCGGACTGGAAGGGGGTGAAAGTGTCCGGACTGGAAGGGAGTGAAAGTGTCAGGACTGGAAGGGGGGCGAAAGTGTCCGGACTGGAAGGGGGGTGAAAGTGTCCGGACTGGAAGGGGGTGAAAGTGTCCGGACTGGAAGGGGGGGAAAGTGTCCGGACTGGAAGGGGGGGGGGAAAGCGTCTGGACTGGAAGGGGTGGAAGTGTCCGGGCTGGAAGGGGGGGGAAAGTGTCCGGACTGGAAGGGGGGTGAAAGTGTCTGGACTGGAAGGGGGGGGGAAAGTGTCCGGACTGGAAGGGGGGGGGGGGGAAGTGTCCGGACTGGAAGGGGGTGAAAGTGTCCTGACTGGAAGGGGGTGAAAGTATCCCGGACTGGAAGGGGGGGGGGGAAGTGTCCGGACAGGAAGGGGTTAAAATCATATATAAAAACAAAATAGCCATGTGAAAATATTGTATATGGGAGAGGCAAAAACATTTCAGTTGTACGCACTGATCTTTCTGGTAACAATCATCCATGAACGTTTTTTTTTCTATGGACGGTCATTAATTGAAAGTTCTTACACAAACGTTTGGGCTGCTATCTTGTGTGTACTCTGAACCGTGGCTGCCAGTTATAAACATGGAACTGATGGCAGGTATCATTTACTGGAAACCCAACCCTTCCCAGAAAGGAGAATCACTTTCACTTTCACGTCTCTCCTGTAATTTCTTAGCTGTCTCCAGGCTGGATTTACACTTTGGGGATGCAGGCATTTTGCTGTAGCACACCATTTTTTTCTCTTTTTTTAAGGTAAATGAACTCTTCACGTGAACATTTTGTATATTTACCTGTAGATGGGTTAACCGAAAAACCTGCAACGTAGGAGCACTCCCTTAGGAGTCACTGAAATTTTGGGTCCCCCTAAACATGAATGTTCTCAGACTTGCATTCTGGAGACAGTAAACAGTCCTTGAGCTTTGTTTTTTGGGTTTATTAAGGATATTAAACTTGGATGGGGTAAGGGGTGTATGAGATGCCCAAAGAAAAAGCAACTGAGGACAAATTCTTAGCAAATATGTACAAATCTTGTTACAGCAAACTCTTCTGGGAGATCTCCAGCCTCTCCTGGTACCCCACCCCAGACCCCAGATGAATCCTCTTCTCATCCAGCTGTCTGAAGGAAATTCCTGGGGAAGGTGACCCAAAGCTGAAACTTTAAATGTAACAGTCCCGGGTGTAGAGCTAGTCAGGTTTCCCACCAGAATGCCCTCTCCCTTTGTCTGGCCCAGGGGATGCAGGACTACTCACTCAGTCCCTTCCTGTGAGCTGGTTGCTGCCCTCAGGCCTTCTGCTAGGCTCTCTTTCTTCCCTGGCTCCACAGGTGGTCCTCTCTCTGGGGACTGGTGGGGCTGAGTGTTTGTCCTTCCAGGTCCCAACCTGTAGGTAAGCCCCTTCCCACTGGGTCCCCTCCCAGGTTCCTGCATCTCTGCCTTTCACTCCATCTTCCACCTGAACTCTCCTGCTGCTGAGCAGGCGTTCTCATACTTATCCTGGCCCCATGCCAAGCCTCCTGCTTGGTGATTGGCCAGGGTCCTCTAAGCATGCAGGCCAGCCCCTCCTCCTCACCCTTGCCCACTGATTCTAGAATCTTCTCCAAGTTTCCAGAGTAGGGGGAGGTTTGAGGGAACTGATCTGCAGAGCCCTCAGCCCTGACCTAAATTTGAGCCCTCTAACTTAAACGCAAGCTGCTACTCAGTCTAACTAAAAAAAAAACTAGCTGGCTCCCCCTAGATAATTAGAGGGGCTCTGCATACACTATAGCCGTATACTTTCAGATAAGCCAGTCTACCTTTCAGTGCTCATTGTTTCCTCAGCTTTCTAATCACACTTCATAGATCACCTGACGTGTTTATATTCTAGTTTTCCTACCTGTTTTTATGATCTCCTAATTACATCACAGCTATATAATTAGATTGTACAAACCTTTTAGAGACTGAGTGTCCAAACCCACCTATTTATCGCAAAGTGCCAACACTGCAATTAAACCTGAATACTGAGGTGTTAGTTTAGAAAAAACAACCCAAACATTAACATATTTTGTCTGAAAAGAAAAACACAATAACAAAGCTTCCACTGACCATCAGCACAAGGGGCAAAGTTCCACTGCCCACCAGCACAAGGGGGCAAAGTTCCACTGACCATCAGCACAAGGGGGCAAAGTTCCACTGACCATCAGCACAAGGGGGCAAAGTTCCACTGACCATCAGCACAAGGGGGCAAAGTTCCACTGACCACCAGCACAAGGGGCAAAGTTCCACTGACCATCAGCACAAGGGGGCAAAGTTCCACTGACCATCAGCACAAGGGGGCAAAGTTCCACTGACCACCAGCACAAGGGGCAAAGTTCCACTGACCATCAGCACAAGGGGGCAAAGTTCCACTGAGCACCAGCACAAGGGGCAAAGTTCCACTGAGCACCAGCACAAGGGGCAAAGTTCCTCTGACCACCAGCACAAGGGGCAAACTTCCACTGAGCACCAGCACAAGGGGCAAAGTTCCACTGCCCACCAGCACAAGGGGCAAAGTTCCACTGACCACCAGCACAAGGGGCAAAGTTCCACTGACCACCAGCACAAGGGGCAAAGTTCCACTGACCACCAGCACAAGAGGGCAAAGTTCCACTACCCACCAGCAGAAGGGTGCAAAGTGACCACGAGCACCAGCATAAAGGGGGCAAAGTTCCACTCCCCATCACAAGGGGGCAAAGTTCCACTGCCCACCAGCACAAGGGGGCAAAGTTCCACTGCCCACCAGCACAAGGGGGCAAAGTTCCACTCACCACCAGCACAAAGGGGCAAAGTGACAACAAGCACAAGGGGGCAAATTTCCACTAACCATCAGCACAAGAGGGCAAAGTTCCACTAACCATCAGCACAAGGGGCAAAGTTCCACTGACCACCAGCACAAGATAAAATCTTTTGTTAGTAAAAACAATTGTATTAAAACTCATAGCCAGTCGAATATATATATATCCTTGGCAGCGCACTGACCGGCCATGTGAAAGCTCAGATGAGACCCGGCTAATGAGTTGCAGCTTGTGACGTCAGCGCCTGGTGCCGCTACTCCTCTCTGAGCATGCACTTGACCCCTATAGTATGTACACTGTTATCCGATGCTTGGCTGCTGGGGCAACTTTGCTCGGGTGCCGACAGAGAGGGCTCTGCCTGCCACTGCCCACCAGCACAAGAGGCAAAGTGACAACGAGCACCAGCACAAAGGGGCAAAGTTCCACTCCGCATCACAAGGGGGCAAAGTTCCACTCACCACCAGCACAAGGGGGCAAAGTTCCACTGCCCACCAACACAAGGGGGCAAAGTGACCATGAGCACCAGCACAAAGGAGCAAAGTTCCACTCCGCATCACAAGGGGGCAAAGTTCCACTCACCACCAGCACAAGGGGGCAAAGTTCCACTCACCACCAGCACAAGTGGGCAAAGTGACTACAAGCACAAGGGGGCAAATTTCCAATAACCATCAGCACAAGAGGGCAAAGTTCCACTGACCACCAGCACAAGGGGGCAAAGTTCCACTGACCAAAAGCACAAGGGGGTAAAGTTTCACTGACCAAAAGCAAAAGAGGGCAAAGTTCCACTGACCATCAGCACAAGGGGGCAAAGTTCCACTGACCAAAAGCACAAGAGGGCAAAGTTCCACTGACCAAAAGCACAAGGGGGTAAAGTTCCACTGACCACCAGCACAAGCTAAAATCTTTTGTTAGTAAAAAACAATTGTATTAAAACGCATAGCCAGTCCAATATATATATCCTTGGAAGTGCACTGACCGGCCATGTGAAAGCTCGGATGAGACACGACTAATGAGTTGCAGCTCGTGACGTCAGTGCCTGGTGCGTCACGAGCTGCACATGACCCCTATAGTATGTACACTGTTATCCGATGCTTGGCTGCTGGGGCGATGCTGGGGCGACTTTGCTCGGGTGCCGACAGAGAGGGCTCTGCGTGCCGTAGGTTCGCCACCACTGCTGCAAGCTAAGCTAATTATTTGGAAGGAGCAATGATATACAAAATTAGAGTTCATACACTAATAGGGATTCCCCTTTTTTGGAATAGCTACGTACAGACCAGGGGCAGACTGACAACTCATGGGGGCCCCGGGCAGTAAGAGATAATGGGAGACCCTGTGCCCCCACCTACACTCAAGCCACACCCACACAACACCCTACCTACATATTGCAGCTCAGCTGCATAGAAGGGGCATTTAAATATTTACTGCAGCAAAGACTGCATGAATGTTCCCGGCTTCTTTCCGTAGACGCCACTGGGCACTTTCAGGTTTAAAGATGGCTGCCATGTGGGGGACGTGAAAGAGAGAGGGGAGTGAGAGGGTGAAAAAGAGGAGGAGTGTGAGAGAGAGGGAGGAGGAGGAGGAGTGAGAGAGGAAGGGATGAGAGAGGGGGGTATTTTAAAATGTACAGAGTGGAGTGTATGAAAGTGGGTAGTATGTACAGGGAGAGGAGTGCGGAGTGTATGGCGGTGGGTAGTATGTACAGGGAGAGGAGTGCGGAGTGTATGGTGGTGGGTAGTATGTACAGAGAGAGGAGTGTGGAGTGTATGGTGGTGGGTAGTATGTACAGGGAGAGGAGTGCGGAGTGTATGGTGGTGGGGTAGTATGTACAGAGAGAGGAGTGTATGGTGGTGGGTAGTATGTACAGGGAGAGGAGTGCGGAGTGTATGGCGGTGGGTAGTATGTACAGGGAGAGGAGTGCGGAGTGTATGGTGGTGGGTAGTATGTACAGGGAGAGGAGTTGGAGTGTATGGTGGTGGGTAGTATGTACAGGAAGAGGAGTGTGGAGTGTATGGTGGTGGGTAGTATGTACAGGGAGAGGAGTGTGGAGTGTATGGGGGTGGGTAGTATGTACAGGGAGAGGAGTGCGGAGTGTATGGTGGTGGGTAGTATGTACAGGGAGAGGAGTGTGGAGTGTATGGTGGTGGGTAGTATGTACAGGGAGAGGAGTGTGGAGTGTATGGTGGTGGGTAGTATGTACAGGGAGAGGAGTGTGGAGTGTATGGTGGTGGGTAGTATGTACAGGGAGAGGAGTGTGGAGTGTATGGTGGTGGGTAGTATGTACAGGGAGAGGAGTGTGGAGTGTATGGCGGTGGGTAGTATGTACAGGGAGAGGAGTGTGGAGTGTATGGTGGTGGGTAGTATGTACAGGGAGAGGAGTGTGGAGTGTATGGGGGTGGGTAGTATGTACAGGGAGAGGAGTGCGGAGTGTATGGTGGTGGGTAGTATGTACAGGGAGAGGAGTGTGGAGGGTATGGTGGTGGGTAGTATGTACAGGGAGAGGAGTGTGGAGGGTATGATGTTGGGCAGTATGTACAGGGAGAGGAGTGTGGAGGGTATGATGGTGGGCAGTATGTACAGGGAGAGGAGTGTATGGCGGTGGGTAGTATGTACAGGGAGAGGTGTGTGGAGTGTATGATGGTGGGCAGTTATGTACAGGAGAGGAGTGTGGAGTGTATGAAAGTGGGTAGTATGTACAGGAGAGGAGTGCGGAGTGTATGGCTGTGGGTATTATGTGTAGGATGGTGTCAGTAGGATGGTGTCAGTAGTTCATTTTTATCAGTATTATTGCCCCTCCAACAAACAGACCGTTAAATAATGTCAGAACCCCCCCATGACATTGGATACTTTATCTTCAGTGGCCCCTAATATAGTTGACTCTCTTAGTGATCTCAACAACAGTATCCATTTTCCGTCTTCCCCAGGGGCCATGTGTGACAATGCCAATATTTCTCTCCCATGCCCCCAAATAATTCCATTGGAGCCTTTTTAGAGGTTGCTCCTCTATCTGTCCTAAAAGCAGAAAGGAAATTAAGAGAAGAGGGGAGAAAACACAGACATTGTATAAAATAATGATGCGCTATGGTTACATTTGCTCTAATTGTGTCCAATTAACTACGATTTATTGAATTTGTGGTAATACCTTTCGTCTTACTAAGAGATTGACTTGAATCCATGAAATATGTACAGTCTGGGATTCCCCATCTCTTCTATAGGATTTTGGAAAAGTACTAACGTATCTGTATATGTGATAGCACATAAAGTGGAACTTTACTCTCCCAACCTACACTGATTAGAAGTTATACATTTCTTATCTGAAAACAGAGCTATCAGATAGAAACCGAGAAGCTCGTTATGGTTCAATAAAGTTAAAGTTCATATAGTGTACTTTGTCAGTCTACATAAACCGAGCAAAGAAGGAAGACAACACCCTCATTTCACTCACCGAGTGGAACACTGCGGTCTTAGAGTGCAGTCCAACTGAATCTCAAAGCTACTTTAGCCGGGTAAGAGCCACTATCTATTAATTATAAAAAAAAAACATGTTTGTTGTATATTGCTTTATTCGTATTCACATTGTATTGTCTGTAATACTGTTGTTGCTCCATTGAGAGACAGCTGTTCTGAAATTTTATTTGGCGCCATAAAACGGAATTGCAATGCTGACTTGCCAAAACGTAATTCTGTAGTGCAAATCATTAGTGATTGGAAGGTGATCATGTAAAACCTTTGAGTACCTTTGAACAGGCTGTCAAACAGAAGTGAACCGCTACTGAATTTTTACCATTCAACTTTGTGTATATAGACAGTGGAATTATTAGGATCTCTTAATCAATCCAATGATTACATAAATATGTTTCAAAAAAATATATAATGTATTAAATCGAATTCCTAAAATATTTCTGCTCCTACTATAAAAAAAACAGGACCTATGCACAGTATATTATACCCCAAAGTTGGCAATTATTGTCTCAAGTTCCACAATATCGCTACAGATACTTCCTTCTTTTTGTAGTTTCTTGGGCTTGGTCCGGTTTTGTGGTTTCTTTGTTAAAGGGGCTGGAGTTCCTTTATGCATTCCGTGATTCTTGTCCACTCTTTCATGAGGATGCAGAAGAGAATTATCTGCAATTATCTACAATATTATCATTATTATACAGGATTTATATGGCGCCAACAGTTTGCGCAGCGCTTTACAATATGAAGATAGACATGACAGTTCCAATACAATTTGGGTACAAGAGGAAACAGAGGGCCCGGCTCTTAGAGCTTACAATCTAGGAGATATGCAGCAGTATTAATAACGTAAGCATGGCTTCACTCATATTTATGTCTCTTATTAAATTGCCACTTACAGGTGTATTATCCTGTGCTTGGTCCAAATATCAAGTCTAAAAAACATCTCCATAGGGCAACACAGTGAAAGAGGTCCCTATTTTTGGGTGGGATACCCACAGAGGATACAAGCTAAGGATCCCTCGTCCCAATCAGATGGTGCAGGTAAGCTGTGAAAGATATATATATATATATATACAGTATTTGGAAATAATGGTCTTTGTGACAAATAACCCTGCCTGCCCTTCAAATAATTGAGTCCCCTACACCAGTATCCCAGTATCATGCAATTGGACATATTTAGTAGGATGTATTAACTCTCTGATCCTTTTTTCTTTAGCCCGCCTTCTAATTGTAACCCAGTTTACCTACCTCTGACCCCTCCCCCTTATATCTCCACCCTCCCCTATTCTGGCCTCTGCCAGCATCTGATAAGTGAGATCTAAACTCTTCTCCAAGTTGTTATGCTTTGCAATGTTGCCAGCTGATTCTTGAGTCCTCATGCACACGGGACATTTTTACAGCGGCTGTTTTTGGCTTTTGGCGTTTTTTTCTACAACCAGTAAACCCCCCAGCATGTTCTCCTATGTGTCCATCCCCAGCATGTTCTCCTATGTGTCCATCCCCAGCATGTTATCCTATGCGTCCATACACACATAGACTGGAATCAACATTTTTTGGCAGGGTACGTTTTTTGACTGGAAAAAAAACTTAGGACTAGTGGATTTCTAGAGGAGTTTTTTAGGTGTAAAATCGCTAAAACGCTGAAAAACGTGGAAAATTGTGGCAAACCGGCATTTTTGGACATTTTTTTAGCAAAAAAAACGAAGCTAAATGCTAATGCAAAAAACACGGTTTTAACATGACTTTACACAGCTAACATTACCAGCATTATTAAAACGTCCCCCCAGTGTACATGGAAACTTTGATCCAGGATCTGGGCTCCCAAACAAACAACTTGCTCAGATTGTCCACAACACTATTCTCCTTGAACAGTTGTTCAAGTACTGCATAGTGTACATTGAGCAGGATCTACACTAAGGCCCCATGTACACGGGACACTTCTGAACGATGGAAACTAACTGCTGGAAAACATAAGTTAAAAAAACGTCTGTTTAGCCACGTTTGCATGACGCGTTTATAAGTGTTTTTTAAAGATAAGCACAGGAGACCTTCCAAATGCCCAGAATGCATTGAAAAGTGGTAAATTATGAACAATTTCAGACTGTTTCAGAGAAATACAGAGAGTAGAAGCAGAGACAGTAGTATGTGTTGAGATCAGCTTAGGTGTGAGTTGCTCATTAACATTTCTTTTGTTTCCAAGGGTGGGAAAGGTGTCTGGTGGAGTCATTAAGGTCACCTGGCAGGGGGTCTTTATGAGGAAATTGAGGTATGAATGCTCATTAACATATCTTTTTTTTCCAAGGGTGGGAGAGGTCTAAGGTGTGAATGGTCATTAACATATCTTTTGTTTCCAAGGGTGGGAGAGGTCTAAGGTGTGAATGGTCATTAACATATCTTTTGTTTCCAAGGGTGGGAGAGGTCTGAGGTGTGAATGTTCATTAACATATCTTTTGTTTCCAAGGGTGGGAGAGGTCTGAGGTGTGAATGGTCATTAACATATCTTTTGTTTCCAAGGGTGGGAGAGGTCTGAGGTGTGAATGGTCATTAACATATCATTTGTTTCCAATGGTGGGAGAGGTTTGAGGTGTGAATTAGTTATTAACATATCTTTTGTTTCCAAAGGTGGGAGAGGTCTGAGGTGTGAGTTGCACATTAACATTTCTTTTGTTTCCAAGGGTGGGAAAGGTGTCTGCTGAAGGGAGTTATTAAGGTCACCTGGCAGGGGGTCTTCATGAGGAATTTGAGGTGTGAATGGTCATTACCATATCTTTTGTTTCCAAGGGTGGGAGAGGTCTGAGGTGTGAATGGTCATTAACATATCTTTTGTTTCCAAGGGTGGGAGAGGTCTGAGGTGTGAATGGCCGTTAACATATCTTTTGTTTCCAAGGGTGGGAGAGGTCTGAATTGGTCAGTACAATGTGTGACAAGCTTGGTAGGAACATCCTGTGTTCAGTGTTTTGTCCATTTGAGTACCTTAAAAACAATTTGCATGCATCTTTAATGGTGAAAAATAAAATGTGGACAGCATCAGGAACTGGAAGAGTTAAAATAAATTTTCAGACACAAATACTTATAAACGCGATTTGCCGCATTTACAAGCGTTTTGCATTTTGAAACACTGATAAAATCGTCTGCTGAATGCAAGATTTCTGCATTCAAAAAAATGACTGTAAACTCAAATGCCTGGAAATGACAATGTGTACACGGACACATAGGAAAACATTAGGGAGAGTTCAGGAACTGCTGAAAAAAAACGCTGAACAGCTCCAAAACGTGAGTTTATCAGTTGCAGTGTACATGAGCCCTTAAAGTGGTATTAAAGGTTCGGCTTAACAAAAAAAAAAAATGCACATAACACAGTCCCCTTTACATTATACAGCCCCAGCACATTACGTGGCCCCTTGCAGCCATTTCCCCCTCCTTCACATTACACAACCTCTGCAACTCTGCCCTTCCTATCTTACATGCAGGACGGGAGACACAGCTGCGCTGATAGAGGGTGGGAGCTGCTGGAGTTAATTCTTTTCATATTAACAAGCTGGTTACCTTGGAAGGTTACCTCTGGAAGCTCCCACCCTCTATTCAGTGCTGCTGTGTCTCCCGCTGTGTGTGTTAGTGACAATGGTGGCGGTTATTCAGCGGCCAGCCCTTGGTGTCACCCCCCTGGTGGGTGTCACCTGGATACATTCCGCACCACCCTGCACCCCTATAGCGATGCCATTGCAGGGGGGGCAAATAATCAATTCTGGTCATATTCAAGGCTAATAGGCATGAGGTTGTCAAAAAAAAGAGCATGGGAAAAACACAATGCAGAGGAAAGGGCAGGCAGCAGCAAATGGAGGAGACATTTGCATGGTCAGGGGAAGAGCAGCCAGCAGCAAAATTAAAGTGCTGAATCGTACAGCCATAGGCTGCCCACCCTTCCACAAATCTTCCTTTTAATTGCACCTATCAGGACGGCAATTTGGAGGGGCTCCGGGGAGCTGTTTTATTCCACTCATTGTGAATTACACAGGAGGTGGTGAAGTGGCTGACAAAGCGTTTGTGTTCTTAAACTTCTAGGACTGCTTGCCCAGGAAAAAGTAGGTGTGGCCAAATGTAACAGTGGGAGGGGTTTAGGGACATGATTGAACAAATCCCTGGCTTCTTTGTACCTCTAAATTATTGCTTTATTGTTGTGCCGCAGGCAAACGTCTCACAAACACATATACAGTATAGTCAACATATTGCACCCCTTTTGGAGTCGCTAGAAGATTTGTGTCCCTCTATAGTCCTGCAAAGCCAGGCAACATGTATCTTCACATCCACTTGCATTCAGGAGTCAGGAATCAGTCCTTGAGCTTGTTTTGATGTTTTATTGGGAATTTTGGAACTTGGAGATGGTTGGGGTGTATGTGATGCCCAGAGAAACAGAGGACAACTATGTACAAGTTTTCCACAAAAAATTAGTAAACAAAACAGTTCTCCTCCCCATCGGAGATCCTCGGAAATCACGGGTGCCGGCGAGTAATCACCATGAATGACAGCCGCGGCTGCGAATGGTGGCACGGATAGGGTGCCTACCCGGAGGTGCAAAATCATGCATATATACGTGATTTTGCGCACCCGTGCTGCCCTGTAGCAGTATTTCTGCTATAGGGAGATCCGGAAACGGGTACAAAGCCCTGTGTTTGTACACACAAGACTGTGCAGTGATTGGCAGGTCTCAATTATAAATCATTGGCCAGGACCTGCTGACGAAAAAAATCCTGCTGTGGCCAGTGACAGCGTATGTTAGCAGGGGGCACGTGCATGGGCGCCCCTAACCTGGAACAGGTTGGATGAAGTACATGTCTGTGATCCAGCCTGCCCATGCCACATGCCTGCAGTAAATGTACCGTGGGTGGCCAGGAAATGGTCAAAAATAAAACCCCAAATCGTCATTGTTTCACTTTAATGTCAATAGTAACATGATGTACTTTTTTTTCAGGAGATAAAATCCAGACATCATGACCTGCCCCATGAAGGCATCAGGGATGATTAAGTATCTAAAAGGAAAACTAACACAAGTGTTTGCGGAGAATGTGGACGGCTTATATGATGAAGTGGGATCTCTCTGCATCCTAACCCATCAGGAGTATATAGATCTGTACACGACTCAGGAACATGGAGAGAGAACGGAGAGACTGATAGACCTCATTCTACAGAAGGGAGAGCCGGCCTGTGAGAAGTTCCGGGATCATCTCGAGAACATGATTTCCAGGTTTCCAGACTTGTGTGGTGTGTCTACAGTTTTCAGTGAGTTATCTTCTTTCATTTCAATAATTCAGAACCGTCATAATTAGAAATGAGCGAAGTATTCAAAAATTCGATTCGACTGATTCGGCGAATTCGTGGAAAATATTCGATTTGAGTCGAATATATTCGCTGTGAATTTAACTTAAAAAAGGGTGTTTCTAGGCTCCAGAGAGACTTAATATTAGTGCAGAACACTGTACCTTTAATTTAAATGCCCTTGGAGTCTGTTGGGGAAGAGAAATAATACTGTCAGTCAGTATGACATGCAGATGAGTGCCGTCGATCTTAGAATCACCGCACACTTCACTCATTTGGCCAGTCACGGGGCCAAAACCAGTGTTTGGAGCCACAGTGTGGCGGTGGAGGCAGCAGCAATGGGAGGCCATACAGCACCCTATGACAAAATGGAAAAGAGCAGGAGTGTGAGGAGACCTCAAAGTGGCACATGGCAGAGTGTGGCGATGGAAACAGCAGCAATGGGAGGCGGTACAGGGACCCATGACATACTGTGGACCCAGCAGCAGCGTGACGAGGCGGTACGGGGGACCATGGCAGATTTGGGGCCTGGCAGCACCTATGGGAGGCCTGTAATCTGCCAGCAACCTATGACAAAATGGAAAACAGCAGGAGTGTGAGGAGACCTCAAAGTGGCACATGGCAGAGTGGGAGCAATGGGAGGCGGTACAGGGACCCATGACACACTGTGGACCCAGCAGCAGCGTGACGAGGCGGTACGGGGGACCATGGCAGATTTGGGGCCTGGCAGCACCTATGGGAGGCCTCTAATCTGCCAGCAACCTATGACAAAATGGAAAACAGCAGGAGTGTGAGGAGACCTCAAAGTGGCACATGGCAGAGTGGGAGCAATGGGAGGCGGTACAGGGACCCATGTCACACTGTGGACCCAGCAACAGCGTGACCATGCGGTACGGGGGCCCATG
>CATNWA010003006.1:0-18751 GCA_951230385.1 Staurois parvus | reverse complement strand
AAGGCTGAGGTACCGAAGGAGGAAGACTGGATTAATAGAGTAAACCAGATAGGTAAATGGAAAGATCATACCATAGTACAGGAAGATAAGATGAGAGTTTATTTCAGGAGATGGAAAATATGGGAAAGAAAGCACAGGATTGAAAGAGAAATATAGGAAAATAAGGAACTAGGATGTTAGCAAAAAAATTAATAAGCCTCAAGGAAGTAGAACTGGGCTAGAGTCTGCAGAGGGGGAGGAGGGGGATGAGGTGGTGGGGAGGGGGGATATGAGGGGTGGGAAGGGGGTGAGTGAGTGGGATGGGAAAGGAAAGAGTTTTTAGTAAGGGAAAGATAGAAATGTTATAAAATGTTTATTTGTTTTGAGAATTTTTTCCCTTTTTGGGTTTTTGTATTAACATGAAAAATTTAATAAATATTTAAATATAAAAAAAAAAAGAAGCAGTCTCTTAAAGGGAGTGTTGTTAATCTCATTTTGTTACTGTATAAAAGACACCTGTCCACAGGAGCAATCAAATAATCAGATTCCAAACTCTCCACCATGGCAAAGACCAAAGAGCTTGTCCAAGGATGTCAGGAACAAGATTGTAGACCTACACAAGGCCTGGACTGGGCTACCAAACTATTGCCAAGCAGCTTGCTGAGAAGGTGACAACAGTTCTGTGCAATCATTTCGCAAAATGGAAGAAACACAAAACAACTGTCAGTTCTCCCTAGGTCTGGTGCACCACGCAAGATCTCACCTCGTGGAGTGTCAATGATCATGAGAACAGTGAGGAATCATCCCAGAACTACACAGTGAGAATCTTGTCAATGATCTCCAGCCAGGTGGGATCACAGTCACCATAGAAAACAATTGGTAACACACTACACCGACAAGAATTGAAAATCCTGCAGTGCTTGCAAGGTCCCTCTGCTCAAGAAAGCACATGTCCAGGCCCGTCTAAAGTTTGCCACTGAACATCTGAATGATGCAGAGGAGGATTGGTTGAAAGTGTTGTCAGATGAGACCAAAAATCGAGCTCTTGGCATCAACTCAACTACTTGCCGTGTTTGGAGGAGGAGGAATGCTGCCTATGACCCAAGAACACCATCCCACTGTCAAACATGGTGGTGGAAACATTCTGCTTTGGGGGGGGGGGGGGGTTCTGGTAAGGGGACAGGACAACTGCACCGCATAAAAGGGATGATGGACGGGGCAATGTACCATAAAATCTTGGGTGAGAACCTTTTTCCCTCAGCAAGGGCATTGAAAATGGGTCGTGGATGTGTGTTCCAGCATGACAATGACCCAAAACACACGGCCAAGGCAACAAAGGAGTGGCTCAAGAAGAAGCACATTACGGTCCTGGAGTGGCCTAGCCAGTCTTCAGACCTTAATCCGATTGAAAATCTGTGGAGGGAGCTGAATGTTTGAATTGCCAAACGTCAGCCACCAAACCTTAATGACTTGGAGAGGATCTGCCAAGAGGAGTTGGCCAAAATCCCTCCTGAGATGTGTGCAAACCTGGTGGCCAGCTACAGGAAACGTCTGACCCTCTGTGATTGCCAACAAGGGATTTGCCACCAAGTACTAAGTCATGTTTTGTGAAGGGGATCAAATACTCATTTCCCTCATTAACATGCAAATCAGTGCATCATTTTTGTTAATATTCTGTCTCTCAGTGTTACAATACAGCACCTACCATTCGATTTTTAGACTGATCATTTCTTTGTGAGTGGGCAAACATTCAAAATCAGCAGGGGATCAAATAATTATTTCCTTCACTATATATATATATATATATTATATATATATATAATATATATATATATATACACACACACACATACATACACACACGCACACACATATACACACATATACACACCCACAACCAACCTGTGGGACCACTGTAGAAGCAGAGAATCCCTGTACAGATCGCCATTATTGCAGTGATTGCCATGGTCTCTCAGGTCCTTTTCCGCGAAGGCTGCCCTACTGCATAGTGAACACAGGGTGCACTTGCTTGGTACAGCTGCCATTCCCAGAACACCCAGTCCATTTTGTAAATGAGCACAAGGCATTTGCTGACTGGAGTGGAGAGGTGGGGTGGTGAAGTCATGATCTCCACCCTATCCAATCAGAGAAAACCTTGTATTCACTGAAAATAAAATATGAGGTGTTCTGTGAATTGTGGCTGTGCTGAACAAGTGACCCTCTGTGTTTACTATGCAGAAGGGCAGCCACTCAGCAATACCAACTCCAATCACAGCAGTAGTGGTGACTACTACACAGATTCTCCACTTTCCTGGCAGTCCCACAGGTATGGCATAAGTATACATACACCGGATGGACCAATGTAACTAACTATGTAATAAAATACATATCTGGATTTCAGCTTTAAAGTGCATCTACAACCAAGGCCAAAAGGTGTAATATATTGGAACTTATCAGTCCATGTGATGGCTGCATCAGCTTCATTTTTTTTAGGACTACTTACATATAGTGATTTTGTCACTAACTTCTTGTTTCTGTCAGGATCAACAAGTCATTTTCTTGCACTTAATAAATGGCTATAACAAAACACTTTCAATAGTAAATTTAATTTAATGTAGTATTTTTGTAAAGGGTTTTTTTTTTTAATACTTACCTGCTCTGTGCAATGGTTTTGAACAGAGCGGCCCCAAACCTCCTCTGCTGGGGTCTTCCACCAACAATCTTGGCTCCTCCTCTTCATGTTCCCCCATAGCAAGCCGCTTGCTATAGGGGCACATCTGCAGATTCCATCATGAGCTGGACTGTGTGTGTCTATTGACACACACAGCGCTGTCCCCTGTTCTCTGTTTCACAAGATTTGATTGAAAGCATCTGAAGCCAGTGGTTCCCTCTGCTGCCTCTGTGAACAAAGAGGGGAGAGCCGGTGCAAATGGGCACATCGCTGGATCAAGATCCAGCTCAGGTAAGTAAACAGGGAGGTGAGGGGTGCTACAAATACAGCGACATGAAGTGTCACTTTGTGCACTTCAAAATAAAGTTCATACACACACAAAAAAAAAAACTGATGTGCTAAACCACACCGCCCCCTAATGCCAGCTCATTGCAGCAGAAAGGGGGACTTGCACGCACATTAAACTGCTGCCGTTTAGCGTGCAAGCAGTGGGAGCAGGGCCTAAATGTAGAGAACTTAATTTTTTAACTTTTACAAGTCTGTAAACTAAAATTGTACTGTTTTTGTAATATACTTGGATTACAGGGTGCTTCCACAACATGACTTTGCCAATTAAAATTTTTCTAATAAGAAAGCCCAGCACTAGCTCTTCCCTTGTTGACTTGTACTGTCTAATTAAAAACCCACAGGAGTCAGAACTAGAATTTTGTTTCAAAACTTCAATTTTCGTATAGTTTGTTAGATTTCCCAATGGTCAAAGGGATCAAATCGATGATAATTTTCAAATTGCGTGACATGAACTAAAGGTAGTAAGGAGCTGAAAACCATATTTTTAAAACGACAATGAAAAAGCAGCAAGCATAGATCGACACAGTGTCTGATTCAGAGCCATTTGAAAAAGGCAGGCCCGTGTATTGCACTCTAAGTCCGGGGTCAAATCTGCAAGCTGACCTCAATATGTCTAGAAAATAAGAGAGATTGCCGACTTGTGAAGTTCAGCATAAATATTCATAGAACTTCATGCTTCATAACACTCCATGCCTTTACATTAGCTTTTGGTTTCCTTAAACACATGGAGGCAAAAAAGGGAAACTCTGAAAGGATTTCAGGATACAAGAAAACAAAAAAAACAATCTACCTGTCAGAGGGGGTGATCACAGCATGGCTTCCTGACTTCTGCGGAGCTGCGATATTGGCCTGTAAAGGGGACTTACAGAGTAATGACTTCCTCTATATTCCAAAGCTCAGTCTATTTTATCTTAGATTATCTTTGATCTTTCCTTTCTTCCCATTTGAATCTGAGCTATGAGCATCTCACTGCACAAGAACAAAATCCACCGTGCCCTCTTCCAAAGACTAAACTGAGATAATGTCATCTTTGGGCCGCTTGTCACATCCATTTCCTGGGAAACGCCGCGGCCCTTTCGCAAAGATGGTGACATTTAGACATCAAAATGGATGAAATGTTAAACAATGAACTGCTTGAAATTGTTTCTTCTTATCTGTCTTACATATATTCAAAGAGTGTTATTTGTGAAGACAAGGTTGCCTCATTCCTGTGGTTAGAGAACAATCAGGTGAAACAAAATATTAATGTTTACTGAAGTGGTAACAAATATCCGCATAACTGGGTTGTATCTCCTTCCTTGTAGACGGAGTTCACAAAGTTCTAGCTTTTGGTCAGTTTTCCTCTGCTACAAGTCTGAAAACTTAATTGTTTGCCAGCAAACTTTCATTACAGGATGACAAGACATTACAAGACATGACTTTGCCGAATAGGAAAGATTTTCTAATAAGAAAGCCCAGCATTAGCTCTATGCTGGGCTTTCTTATTAGAAAGCCCAACATTAGCTTTATGCTTGGCTTGCTCTAAGTAAAACCCCACAGAGGCTTCTCTGCTCCTGCCTTATCCCCTGTGTATATTTGTGGGATGGACCTTACGAGCTCTGAATTATTACCTTGATATGGATTAATCATTTTTTTTCTCCCCCCTCCTATCTTGTGTATTAATACTATATGGTATATATTATTATGGTTAATATTAAAAATGTGTTTTATATATATACAGTATATATATATTTTTTTTTTTTTAGTAATTTATATTATTATTTTTTATTACTGTATATTATGATTTGTCCCTTCTGATTTTGCCCTAAGCTGTAACAATACATGTGTGAGACCAGCTGAAGAAGCAGAATGCGTAGACTTTGGTTCTCATTTTTGTATTTACTCTCTATTGCTCTCTAAGCTCTTGTTGATTAACCCCATTCTTTAATAGTGTTTTTATACTGACTTTGGTCCTTTATAAAGGATTTTTTTTAAATTAAAAATTATATTTTATAATATGGTGTTTATGAACTACCTCCAGAGATATAGTTAAAGTCCCTGTTGTTTAGTCTGTGAATTGGTATATTTATGAGTTGGAGATGATATATCCGTTGGTTGCTATAGCTAGGTCTATACCAAATTTCCTACGACTACAATTTGTAGTGGTATTTTTTGGATTTGGACTGCAGCAGGCCTCCATGGACTATGCACTACACACTGCCGCACTGGACTCTGCCTACCGGCCTGGTCCCTCCTGTGGGGTGCTTGCTATGGTCATTGAACTTGACTTTTATGTCCAATGATGTTCATGCCCTGCTGTTGTATCCAATTTTTTTTCTCTTGTCACTCTTGTTATGAAAAGTATTAAATAAGGAGTTTAAAGAACATATTAGTGAAAACTTAATATATTTCATTTAAATGAAAGGAAGCTGGCTCAGTGATAACAAAGGGTACCTTTCATCTACTCAAATATCTGAACATCCAAGCCCAAAGAGTATGCATAGCCAATTTTTTTTCAGTTTTAGACAGAGTAGGGCAGAGCAGTGACTAGAACCTCTTTCAAGTTTATTAATACTAAATCGATGTATCTAAGAAAGAAGCTCCACACCACACAATTAATGGTTCTGATACAAATGTATTCTAATATAGAATCAGGTCAAAGACCAAGTAAGATAGCCAAAAATCCCTCTCTTCACTGTGATTAAACACTTCCCACTGACTTGGCATATATATGTATTCTCTTGGTGGGCTTTAACAATATGTAGCCCTAGGTAAACACTTTACTGTACTGGAAAGCCGGAAAGCTCCCGATGCATACTTGTGATTGGGACCTTTCCGATCATGTGAACGCGGTGACTGCCAATCACCTAATTGGAATGCCCGCCTGCACCTGTCGACATTTAGATCCTCCTAAATGGCCCAGGAGGCCGCGGTCGGAAGGGGTTAAGAAGACACACAAAAAAAAAAGAGATCTAAATAATAAAAAGTGTGTGATTTCACATATATACACACAGTCAATTCAATAACAACTACTACAATAAAATAATAATAATAGTAATGTATTTATTACTGTCAGTGTCCTGTAAAAAAAAGTAAATGTACCCCCTTTTCTCATGGGACCCAGAAAACTATATACACACACAGTATATATTATTTGTGTTCCACTAATCTGGTTTCATCCCGCCGCCTTCAATATTTTTTTATGTTGGGAATCTTTTTTTCAACCAAGTTTAGCTAGCACTTCCAACATTCTGGCCAAGGCCAAAATGAAGTCCCAATTTGAACTGAATAATATTCTGAGCTGAATAACATGAAGTGACACACATTTTGTGTTCATTTCACCATGTATCCTACTTCTTTACGTTTTTTTCCTCTGTACAAGTCAAGCCAATTTTCTGCAGCTGAGCTGTTTCTAAGTCTAAGGCCTGGTTCACACCTACGCAGGCTGCAGTTGTTGCGTTTTATGTTTCTTTCACACGTGTTTTTGGGAGATGCCTATTATCTTGCAGGAGAAACCAGCAAAAATTCAGCAGAAATGCATAAAAAAAAAAAAAAAAAAAAAAAAAAACATAAGCACTGTGTTTTTGATGCATTTTCTCTGCGTTTCCATTGAAGTCTATGGAACCAAAAAAGCAACCTCCTGCAGCAAAAAAAAGTCACTGAACCTTTCCAAAAAAAAGAAAAAACAGGTGGAAAATGCACAGATGTGAATGTGACTTATATGATACCATGTTAAATGGATTGCAGCGCGTTTTTGCAAAAGTGAAAACGCACTGAAAAAAGCATCAGTATGAACAAGGCCTAAAAGCCCTATGAAAGCTTGGACTGATTTGCTAAATCATGGAACCCGGTATTAAATGTTTATATTTAAAGTAAATGTCTGTAGACAAATAATACAAAAAGTTTACCTTGAATAAAAATAAATTGATAAAATGTACCAAAATTCATACCGGTTCAATGGAAGGCATTATTGGGGGGGTTTTCGCCAGCAAAAACTAGTACTGTCCCTAATAATTTTTTTTATCTATTTTCACTAAAACATTCACATTTTAAAGACAAGCTCTAAATAAAAGTGAGAGAGAACTGCAGAAATAAGTGATTTTAGCCTGCCATCTAGTGGGTATTTCAGCGATTGTCAGATGTTGAAAAAAACTCTTCAAGTAAATTATAAGTATAAACTAGTCTTAAAAAAAGCAAAAAAAAAGGGGGGCACAGTCTCTGATGGGGTGCTGCTTCAGATTGAATGCGGCTTCGAACGAGTGCATAGATGAAGCAGTTAAACGCAGCAATCTAATTATGCCTTCTCTACTTTCACAGGTAAATGCTCCTTTCACCTACCTCCACTCTTAACTCCAAAACGCATTGACTCCTGCTGCCTTCCTCCTGGGTAAATGCTCCTTTCACCTACCTCCACTCTTAACTCCAAAACGCCTTTCACCTACCTCCACTCTTAACTCCAAAACGCATTGACTCCTGCTGCCTTCCTCCTGGGTAAATGCTCCTTTCACCTACCTCCACTCTTAACTCCAAAAAACGCATTGACTCCTGCTGCCTTCCTCCTGGGTAAATGCTCCTTTCACCTACCTCCTCTTACTCCAAAAAACTTTCTTGAAAAAATGCGCATACCTCCACTCTTAACTCCTTGACCTCTGCTTCCTCCTGGGTAAATGCTCCTTTCACCTACCTCCACTCTTAACTCCAAAACGCATTGACTCCTGCTGCCTTCCTCCTGGGTAAATGCTCCTTTCACCTACCTCCACTCTTAACTCCAAAACGCATTGACTCCTGCTGCCTTCCTCCTGGGTAAATGCTCCTTTCACCTACCTCCACTCTTAACTCCAAAACGCATTGACTCCTGCTATATTCAGAACAAATGGTGTATTTATATTTTTGTATATGTTGACCAGTTCTCACCTTTAGCTGCACCCGTTTTACGATCGGTGTCTGTTTCCTGAGAGAATCATCCCCCACTCCTCATGTGATCTTTATCAGCTTCTAATTGGGGTGGAGTTGAATGCTCATTTGAGCATCTCCCTATAAATTTAGATCAGCTCATGGGGGAGATCTCTGATGGGGGGCACAGTCTCTGATGGGGTGCTGCTTCAGATTGAGTGCGGCTTCGAACGAGTGCATAGAAGAAGCAGTTAAACGCAGCAGTTGAACTAAAGCAGGAGAACCCAAGCAGCAGGAAGACACAACAACAGTTAGAAGCTCTACTGCATGCTGGAAGACTGCAAGCAAACACCCTGGGAAACCTCTTACATGCCTGAGACCCACTCTGTGTGCCTTTATATAATACGCCCCTCTTCTCATCATATTACTACCCTCTGTTCCCAAATCTCATTTCTCTACCCCTCTGCTCCACCCCACAACCTGTACATCTCCCCCCTCACTGCTATCATCTCCCTACTACTGCTCTCTTCACCTCCCCAAAATGTCTCTTCCACTCCTCCTTCTCATTTTCCTCTCCTCCGTTCCCAAATTCCATTCACTATATCCCTCTGCCCCTCCCAAACATTTGTATATCGTGTCCTCACTGCTTCCCTCACCCCTCTATGGCACCCACCACCTCCTCCTATTACTCCACTCTCCCACTGACCCCAACACCTCCACTAGGAGTTTTCTCACGCTCCTGCACATCCCGCTCCCATGCCACCTTTCTCACCCTTCTCCTCCTAGCCGCGGGGGACATCTCCCCAAATCCTGGCCCTCCACCTCCCTCACCCGCTCAACACCCTCCCACTTCCACGTCCTACTGCAACCCCCGCAACTTAGTATCTGTCTCCCTGCTCCCTAAAATCTCCCCCCCGTTTTCATGTGCACTCCTGAACGCCCGTTCGGTGTGCAACAAGCTTACCGCCATCCACGACCTCTTTGTTTCCCGCTCCCCCAACCTCCTGGCGATCACGGAAACCTGGATCCAGCCCACTGACTCTACCTCCCCTGCTGCACTCTCCTATGGAGGTCTCACCTGGACCCACTCACCCAGGCCTAACGGTCGTAAAGGTGGTGGGGTTGGTCTGCTCCTGTCACCGCAGAGCACCTTCCGAGTCCTCCCAAACCCCCCCTCCCTATCCTTCTCCTCCTTCGAGGCCCACTGCGTCCGACTATTCTCCCCAACCCCCCTGAAGATTGCTGTGATATACCGGCCTCCTGGATCCATACCCCGCTTCCTGGATGACTTCTCCTCCTGGCTACCCTTCTTCCTCTCCTCTGAGCTACCCACCATAATTCTTGGGGATTTTAACATCCCTGTCAACCTCGACAACCCGGACACAGCCCGTCTCCTCCACCTAACCTCCTCCTTTGCACTTGCACAGTGCATACAATCCACCACCCACTCCGACGGAAATATCCTTGATCTTGTCTTCTCCAACCGATGTGCTCCCCACAACCTCACTAACACCCCCTTCCCTCTCTCTGACCACAACCTGATCACCTTCTCTATCTCCTCGTCCTCCAACGCCTACCCCCCTCCAAATGTCACACTACTACCAGCCGTAACCTCCGCAACCTTAACCCTGCCTCCCTCCACTCTGCAGCTGATCAACTCCACGACCGCATCCTCCCCCTGTCCTGCCCCGACTTGGCTTTGACCGCCTACAACAATGCGCTCTCAACAGCCCTTGACTCACTAGCGCCTTTAACCACACGCAACACCAGACCCCGACCGCTCCAGCCCTGGCAGACTGATCACACCAAAAAACCCTCAAACGACAAAGTCGTGCCCTGGAGCGACTATGGCGCAAAACCAAATCCAAACAAGCCTTCACCCGCTACAAATCTGCCTTCCGCACCTACACCTCCTCCCTCCATGCTGCCAAACAGGCCTACTTCTTGACCCTCATCAAGGCCCTCTCCTCCAATCCTCGCCGACTCTTCTCTGCCTTCAACTCTCTACTCTCTCCACCCCCACCTCCACCCAGCACCTCACTCACTGCCCTTGAGATTGCCAATCACTTCAAAAACAAAATTGACACAATTCGCAAGGACATTGCCGCAACTCACACGCCCTCTCAACCTGTCCCCTCTCACACAGCTACCCCCTTATCCCCCCTCCCCCTCGACATAACCCGCAGGGACTTCGTCGCTGCTCAAACTCTCTCCAACCCCCTTCACCCTCACTCAGCTACCCCCTCATCACCCCTCTCCCACGGCCCCACCACTGCTCTGACCTCCTCTTCCACCCCACCCTACATTCCTCATACTGAAGCTCCCCCAACACTCCACACCTTTGACCTTACTACCATCGAGGAAGTCTCCAAGACCCTCTCTGATGCCCGCCTCACCACCTGCCCCCTCGACCCTATCCCCTCACAACTCCTACGACCTTCCTCCTCCTCCATCCTACGCTCCCTCACCCACATCTTCAATCTCTCCCTCTCCTCAGGCACTTTCCCCTCCCCTCTGAAACATGCACACATCACCCCCATACTTAAAAAGCCCTCCCTGGACCCCAATGACCCGAACAACCTCAGACCCATCTCCCTGCTCCCATTTACATCTAAACTCCTCGAGCGCCTAGTCTACACCCGCCTATGCTCTCACCTCAACGACAACAACCTCCTCGATCCCCTACAGTCCGGCTTCCGTCCCCTACACTCCACCGAAACTGCCTTACTCAAACTCTCCAACGACCTGCTAACCGCCAAAGCTAATGGACACTATTCAGTGCTCCTACTCCTTGACCTCTCTGCGGCCTTCGACACAGTCGACCACCCCCTCCTCCTCAAAAAACTACACTCCCTCGGCCTCAGAGATTCTGCTCTCTCCTGGATCTCATCCTACCTGTCACAACGCTCTTTCAGCGTTACCTATAATGCTACCACCTCCCCCTCACTCCCCCTCTCTGTTGGGGTCCCTCAAGGCTCTGTCCTCGGGCCCCTTCTCTTCTCTCTCATCTATACCTCCTCCCTTGGCCAACTCATACACTCTCACGGCTTCAACTACCACCTCTATGCCGACGACACACAAATCTATCTCTCAACCCCCCACCTCACCCCCTTGGTCTCAGCCCGAATCACACACCTACTGAGCGACATATCAGACTGGATGTCGCTCCACTTCCTTAAATTGAACCTCTCCAAAACCGAGTTTCTTGTCTTCCCCCCAGCCCGGACACCACCCCCCATTGATTTCTCCGTCACATCCAACAACGCTACCATCAAACCCGCCCTGCAGGCCAGAGTACTGGGTGTCATTCTGGACTCCAACCTATCCTTCCAGCCCCAAGTCCAATCTTTAACAAACTCGTGCAGACTCCACCTCCGCAACATCGCCAAAATCCGCACGTTCCTAACCCCAGAAACCACTAAACAGCTCATCCACTCCCTCATCATATCACGACTCGACTACTGCAACTCCCTCCTCACTGGCCTGCCTCGCCGCTGGCTATCCCCTCTTCAGTCCATCCTGAACACGGCTGCCAGACTCATTCACCTTTCCAACCGCTCTGTCTCCGCCACCCCCCTCTGCCAATCCCTCCACTGGCTTCCGATTGCGCAACGGATCAAATTCAAAATCCTAACGCTGACGTACAAAGCTGTCCACCATACTGCCCCGAACTACATCACTGACCTAATATCCAAGTACCGCCCAGCACGCACACTCCGCTCCTCACAAGACCTCCTTCTCTCTAGTTCCCTGGTCTCCTCCTCCCATGCCCGCCTCCAGGACTTCTCCAGGGTGTCACCCATCCTCTGGAACTCCCTGCCCCAACCCATCAGATTATCACCTACTCTCCTCTCCTTTAGGCGCACCCTGAAAACCCATCTCTTCAGGGAAGCCTACCCCACCCCCTGCTAACTTGCCTCCCTCCTCCACTCGAGCAGGGCCCTCGATCCCCTCATGTTTTGCATTGTATTGGTATTGTTCTGTCACATGTTCTGTCTCCCTTTGTAATGTACAGCGCTGAGCGAACTATTGGCGCTTTATAAATACTGTATAATAATAATAATAGGTGTTTTATTTTTTTGCATTATTAACAAAAAAGTGCAAAAAATTAGAAAAAAAAAAGTTTTTTTTTTTTGTTATAAAATTTTGCAAACAGGTAATTTTTCTCCTTCAACGATGTGCGTTGAGGAGGCTGCACTGATAGGCAGCACTGATGACCAGCAATGATGGGCAGCGCTGACTGGTGGCATTGACTGGCAGCACTGCTGGGTGCAACTGCTGGGCGGTACTGATCAGAGCCCTGATGACCAGTGCAGATGTCGCACTGGTGGGCACTGATGAGGAGGCACGGATGACCAGCAATGATGGGCACTGATGGGCAGCACTGACTGGTGGCATTGACTGATGACACTGCCTGGCAGCACTGCTGGGTGGTACTGATCATCAGTGCCCTGATGATCAGTGCAGATGTCGCACTGGTGGGCACTGATGAGGAAGCACGAATGACCAGCAATGATGGGCACTGATGGGCAACGCTGACTGGCGGTACTGCTGGGCGGCACTGATCATCAGTGCCCTGACAATCAGTGCAGATGTCCTCTGTGACATTTGTAGGTTATCAGCAGTACTTTCCTCACGCTGTTACAGCATGAGGAAAGTGCTGCAAATAATTGGCAACTGTATTTACTCAGTGATCTACTGTGTAATTGGACACAGCTGATTACGTGGTAAAAGGCCACTCTGATTGGCCTTTTTTTCCTCATCATGTGATCAGCTGTGGCCGTAGGACACAACAATCACGAAAAGCGCCAGGTGCGCGCCGCAGGGGGCGCGCGTTCTGGGAGGACGTCATATGATGCCCTCCCAGAACTGAACAACCACGCTACAGCCTTTCAGCTATAGCGTGGTTGTAAAGTGGTTAAGGGGTAACTCCACTTTTATGGGAAAAAAATTGCAAGTAAAAAATAATAATATAGCATATGCAATTGCTATAGGAGTCATATTGTAATTGACTATTAAAAATTACCTTTCCTTTTCAAATCTGCAGTGCTGTAATTTTCCGTAAAATGCAGTGAAACATAGCTACCTGGAAGCATTCTGTATGAAGATGATGATGGAGAATCCGGCTTGAATTTACTGGGGGGCTACTACAATTTTGACATGAAACTTTAGGTTTGGATGTCGGAGAAGTGGGGATTTTCTAAAAGGATCAACCAATGCTTATTAAGGATACGTTCCATATTTTTTTTTTAAAGTAAAATGGTATTATAGTGAGCGCTCTAAAACTATCAGCTGTAATACTCAAGGTAACCACAGTAAACCTTCGAATAACAATAATTAAAATAAAGTGCAGAGCTAATTAGTCATAAGGATAAATATATGAATAAATAAATCATGAGCATAAGTGGTGAGTAAGTAATAGATAGTTCATCCAATACAGGAATAAAGTTCAAATAGCACTGGTGGGTAATCTCTTCAACAGCAGATTTCTAAATATACTTGTGACTGGAACCAATAGAAAAAATGCGCACTCACCGAAAGCACATAGGTAAGGCGCATATAAATATATAACCACCAAGGATCTCTAAGATGGGCGGATGGTGAGCTTCCTTCTACGTTATGGTCATCAAGTCTGGGGCAGTATGGAAATCTGCTGGGTCTAGAGGTCCCCTTTAGGATAGATAGGTGCTCAGCCTGGGTACAGGGCTCCCTCCTCTGGATGCTGGATACAGTGGGGATTATCCTCATTAAAGATGGCCACCGGGCTTCCTCGTGGCTCCGGCGGCAATGACGTCATGCTCTGTCAGCTCCTCCTAAGGCCTTTTGTGCATAGCACATCATCAGAGGGGGAGGCTAACAGAGATCCTTGGTGGTTATATATTTATATGCACATTACCTATGCGCTTTCGGTGAGTGCGCATTTTTTCCATTGGTTCCAGTCACAAGCATATTTTTTTTTTAACTTGGAATGGAACTGGTTGTAAATTTAATGGGTTGCGTATTGTCTATGGGAGAATGTGAGTCACAGAGATCAGAAAACCGATAGTGGGTGAGATAAAAAGAATAAGCATCATGGATGAGGGATTCAGGGTAGCCATCGTCAATGAATTTTTTTTTTTTTTTAAATAATGTGTTCTGAGTTATATAATCAGTCTCACGTGTGCAGTTTCTCTGCAGATGGCAAAACGGATTTTTGGGAATGCTAGTAATCCATCTGGGATGATGGTAACTGTTGAAATGCAGGAAAGAATTTCCTGCAGTGGGTTTCACATAGTTCCTGGCACAGTTTTGTTTACCCTCATGACAGTTTGAGGTCTAGAAATGCTAGAAACTCAGGGTCTTGGACAGAAGTGAAAGATAAACTGAAGGGGATGGCATTACAATGGATAACAATATCGTCTAATGAAGACTCTGGACCATCCCAAATTACGTTAACGTTGTCAATACATCGCCCATAATCAGCAAAGTGAACAAATGTCTAAGAAGATCCATATATACGTGGTCTCCCAGCTGTAATGTGCTAAAGTATCCGAAGGGTGTGTACCATCTCTGATATATGAGGGAAGGCTTTGGGCTATTGAGTTATTTTTTTGTTACATATATTTATCCCTCCTTTAGCTTTAGCAGTCCTTTTTATATATACTGTATATTACCCCGTTATATAGAACACCCCATTTTATATTAATCTTTTAGTCTCTGTGACCATCGCTATTTGTGCACAAAATGAGCTTACTTATTCTTGCGCTACACTATATACTTGCTGGGTATTGTAGTTCCACACCTTTTTTTCCTACGTTTGCCCTACATACAGGTGTTATATACGAGTATTTAATTGTATTTAATGTTCTGTTAATTATTGTCAACAACCGTTCAGGTTTCTGTAATTGTATCTGGAAATTGCCATCTTTTTTCCCTTAAATAACTTTTCCAATATGGCGCATCTATGGCCTGAAGAAAAGGCGCTTGCTCTGCAATGCGTTGCCAGGTTTGCACATCAGATCCAGTAGCAAAGTCATTTCCACCCTGACACTGCGTTCCACACTGGCCAGGAAGCCTTGGGAGCCTCCGGAGCTCCCTGATAGGTGGACCCCAGCGATCTCTCCATCTTGGCGGACCAGGACCGGAATTCTTGCAGCAGTCATTTCTACATAAATGCCTGTTTTTATCTTTGTTTGTGAGTGCAATCCCTGTTATTAATAAGCCATGTACTTGACATATTACACTTAATAGGTGCTTGTCCTCCACTCTCCATATTGTTTCAGAGCTGCTTCATTGCTCCATGGACTAGGCTGCCACCAAGTGGACCATTTACCCTTGACTTAATCGGTATGTTTGGACTCTCCATCCTATAGGACTATATTTACAGTGGACTGGTTGCCCGGACCTTTTACCAATTCGCACTAATTCCCTGTTCCTTTACTGTGCACATTTGTAGCTCTTTTCTCCCCTAATTTCTGTGTTTTACTGGCTTTCCTGGGGCACCGGGCTCCACCGCTGTCAATCAAAGCCAGTGATGAGGGAGCAAGGGGCAGGGCTGAGTCCCTGTCTGTGTTAATGGATGCAGCAGCAGGGCTTGGGAGCGAGCCCGCACGAGTGCCCTATAGAAAGTAGCTTCGCATGGGGGAAATGGACAGAGAGGAGGAGTCAGAAGCACCAGTGGGGCACCCAAGAAGACAAGGTTTGGGGCTGAACTATTGCACAGAGCAGTTTACTTCTCTATGCAACAGTTCAGCCCCGAACAGGCTATAGAGATGTTTGTTATCTTATTTCTTTTTAAATGTTTTCCTTTACAAATCACTTTAAGTTTAAATGAATTAAATTAATAATTAAAAAAAATAAAATATAAAAAATATAAAATTAAAGGCAACGCATGAGTTGCACCATGGTAGTTTTTGTGTTACAAAAATGGGTCAAATCTGACTTTCAGGACATCAGGAAGCACTGGAAGCTTTCAATAGGCTACCTTTACGCAGAACACATTAACACGCGGGCTTTAAAGAGTCACAAATAATTATATGGGTCCTTAAACTTTTACAGGCAGACAATGCCACTAGAAGACAGAAAGTTATCTGGTTCCTGCGATGACAGCGACTGCTCTTGTGTGGGTTGCTGATGGCTGGCAGCTCCTAATTTGCACATTTCAAGCCTTAATCATATGATGAATTTGTTGGCAGGTTCAGTGGATATCTGTCTCCATTCATCTTTATTTACAAGCCATTTCCAGCTGCACCACTAATTCCACTTTCCTGCTTCTCTTCCTTTACATCCTTTTTTTTCTTTTCCTGTACTGCATAGTAAATCCTGATGGTAGCATAACATACATTTTCTATGTTGTCACCTACAACAGCCTTTCTCAACCAGGATGCCCAGGCACCCTGGGGTGCCTTGGGGTTTCTTCAGGGTTGCCTTGGCAAAATGTCTAAAAACTGCCCAAAACTTGTTTACAAGCCAGCGGGTGGAACAATCCTGCCTTTTAGTTACACAAAGTCACAGGTTTTCATTGTGAACCATTATCATCTTCTAACCGCCGGCGTCCTGACAACCAATGACATCATCAGTTGATAAGGAGCATGTCAGCTGACTGCACAGCATCCTAGTTTGACTCTCCCCTGCCCCTCTCCATCAGTGCTGGTGTCACATTAGCTCAGTGATGGAGAAAAACTGAGGGAGAAGAGAAACACTGGAATACTAGTCAGTACCAGTGTGCAAAAGTATATTTGCTTTGAAAGAAAAAATCACCTCTAATGTTGGGTGTCCTACATGTGTGGATGTTACTGCATTATATAAAACTATTAGAATAGTTTTTCCCATTTTAGAATGGGGTGCCTCAAGAATTTCCATAATTTTACAGGGTGCTTTGACTGAAAAAAGGTTGAGAAACACTGGCCTTCAATATAAGGCCAATGTGTGAGCTTAAAGGGTTAGTCCACCTAAAAGAGATGAAATTTCAACTATGGGTGGATTATTCAGGGCTGACTCACCCACTGGCTTATTGCATCATTCAAGAACTTAAGAAACAACCTCTAACCATCACAGCTTATGGTCCCACCCCATTCAGTGTGAAGTGTTACCACTCCTGCTGCACTCTCTGGAACTGTAAATTAAATGAAAATTCCAAAAGAGACAGAAACAGGCAGATGCATCTGGGAGACTGAATAAGGCTGTCAAGCCAGTTAGTCCTAAATCAGTTATTGATTAAAGCTGAACACTAAGCAAACAGATACATACACAGATGAAACACATACAGTTAGGTCCATATATATTTGGACACAGACACAATTTTAGTTTTTTTCAGGTATTTACCAAAATATATTCAAGCTATAGTTCTATATTGGATATGGGCTGAAAGTGCACACTCTCAGGTTTAATTTGGAGGAACGATTTAGGAATTACAGCTCTTAAGCGTAGCCATCACCCCTTTTTCAAGGGACCACAAGTAATTGGACAATTGAATCAAAAGCTGTTTCATGGCCAGGCGTGGGCTACCCCTTCGTTATTTCTTCATCAATTAAGCAGGTAAAAGGTCTGGAGTTGATGCTAAGTGTGGTATTTGCATTTGAAATCTATTGCTGTGAACCTACATCATGCGTGCAAAGTGGTTAAACTATTGTTACTGGAAATGATAGGCCTACCTGGTGGGTCCACAAGACTCTTGAGGACCTTTGGGAGGTGACAGAAATAGGGTGTACTGAAGATATCTGGCAATTAAAATTATGTATCTTTCTTATTGATAATTTTGTCATAAAAAAGATAAAACTAAAATTCTGCCACTTCACAAGACTCTGATCCGGCCACATCTTGTGTATGCCATCCAGTTCTGGTTACCAGTACTCAGAAGGGATGTACTGGAATTGGAGAGAATCCAGAAAAGGGAAACTAAGTTAATAAGGGGACTGGAGGACCTCAGGAATAACAACAAACAGTAAACCTGGAGAAGCGACGCTTGAGAGGAGATATGATTGTGATATACAAATACATCAATGGTGATTCTAGCATAGGCAAAACAACTATTCAGTTTCAGGGAACTTAAAAGGGCATGCTGCCACTCAATAAAATTGGAGAAACAGTTTAATCTACAACTACATGGAGGATTCTTTACTGTCACAATGGTAAGGATGTGGAACTCCCTTCCACAATTGGTGGTGTCTGCAGGGAGTGTCAATAGTTTCAAAACACTACTAGATGGGCATCTTAGCGAATACAAAATACAGGGATATGGGAATTAGCATTGACATAAACAGACACCCACACAGGTTGAACTGGATGGACTGGTGTCTTTATTCAACCTTACCAACTAACTATGAAAAGCTCTCTCTATCAGGGGGTCGATTCTATGGCCAACCTCCTGTAGGGGAGACAGTTTGATAAGAGCTTGTAGGCTTCCTTCAGATAATCCTTTCTTTTTTTGTATTATTAGCCACCTAAGATCTGGAAGATTTTACCCCCTTCATGATCAGCGCATTTGTTTTGCTATTCAGGACTGCACTACTTTAACTGGCAATTGGGCAATACTGTACGTAGATAAAGTTTATATAATTTCTTTTTTTCACGCAAAATAGAATTTTGTTTTGGTGGCATTTGATCACCACTGGGTTTTATATTAGTTATTATAAAAAAAAAAAAAAAGACTGCAATTTTTGAAAAAAAAAAAAAAAAACCCAAAACAATATTTTTTACTTTCTGCCAAAAAACATATCCAATAAAATAAAAAAAAAAAGTCTTCAGAAATTTAGGCCAAAATGTATTCTGCTACATGTCTTTGGTAAAAACAAATCCCAATAAGTGTATATTGATTGGTTTGTGTGAAAGTTATAGTTCTAGAAATGATGGTATACTGAATATACTGGAATTTTTTAATAATTTTTTTATACTGGTAACGGC